>LPNX010512412.1:297845-368695 GCA_001517045.1 Pseudotsuga menziesii | reverse complement strand
GTGAAGAGAGAGAGCTAGTGGATGACTAGTTTCTTGCCTTAGCCAATTTCGAGGGTGAAAGATTCCCATCCAAGTTGGTGTTTGGAGAGGCCATTCAAGTCTTTCATGGAGATTTAATGGAGTTTGTATTTGCAGGTCTAATCTATAGGTAACTATTAGTTTCTTCTAGTGCAACACGTTCTCTCAACGATTTCCAGTCTGTATTGCATATTCTTGCTCATGGAGGGATTGCGATTTGGGTGAACTATTGTAATATTTGGGAGAGATTATCATGGTCCATTTATGATTGTAATAAGATTAATATACTATTTTCTTCATCTTCATGAAGTATTAGGTCGAAATACCCAATTTTTGTATGTAAAAGTGATTATTAATGAGCAAACAATGACGATTTACCCACTATATTGATATATGCCATTGCAATGCTGATGATTTCGAATGAAATAATGTTTTGTTGGCCGAGAAACGTGACCTAGGCCAACTTACGGAAAGACAGCCCACACACTCGATTTACTGCAGTCTTGTGTATGTTTGGGATAACTATCTCTCACAGGATGAAGGCCATGTTGCCTATAAAATGTGCTCTCAAAATCAAGAGTCTCTTTAGGTGAAAGTGATAAGTTGCACTAAAACAGAATCCTCTGATAAATCAAAGAAATTTAACCTAATGATTAACTGATGCTGAAAAACTAACATAAGCTACATACAGAAAGACAGAAAAATAGTAGCTCCTAATCTTGCTCTGTAATGACCTAAGATGCAATTTTAACTATCCCAAACTGGGAGATAGAATTAATAATCTGATAACAAGTTTTATTAAAAAAAATTGATCTATGATCCTGCAATGTTAGGTAAGCCCACTCTTAGCAGAGACAGATCTAAATCAACTTACAATAAAATAACAGTTGATCATAAATTAATTTGAAAAATGAAATAAAACTCATAATCGAAATAAATTTAACACAGTATTGAAGCATAAAAGAAATTACACCCAAGTACTAACGTTGTACTGAATAAGTTCACCTTACACATTTAGTACTTTGTATGAAATCACATCATTATCAACTGAAGAAAAGGAACATGAAGAAATTAATTTACTTTTCTATATGACAATTTATTCATACTTCAACACTAAGTACTTTGTTCAGAATCCATTAGCATGAGTTTTCACATATAATATAAAGATATATACATATGAAAAGGAAAATCAGAACAGGAAAACAATATTAAGACATCATGATAATAATTGATAGACTTAGCTAATGTTTTCAGTATGTCTGTAAAACATAGCAGTCCTCAGAAAAAATTATAGAGGAACACAAATAGAACAAAAGAATAGTAAGTGTTGTATTATATTCGTTTATCCCAAGTTTCAGGATTCCAACCCTTTGCTTAAGTTCCAAAGCTGCTTATAAAGGAAAAATAAAAGACTACAACCGACTAACTAGAAATCCTATTTCTTAGGAAAGATTCTAATCATATCCAAATAAGGTGTAACGATGACTAGCTTCATAGGCACATTGTTACAAAAATCATCCAGAAGGAAAGATATGCCTGAAGTTTTAACTTACTGGAAAAATTCCAGCGTCAAACTCTCCTAATCATAGTAACACCATACTAGGTAATCCATGCTAACCGAAGCTTAGAAATAGGAACTGAGTAATTACTGAGCATCAAATCAGTTGTAAGTCCTGAACATTCTTCAATGAGTAGCCACATACGATCAAAAGACACAGAGGCAGACCAGCATCTAGTTTCATCCCAATGGTTTCTTGGACACCTGTACATATTAACAAAATGTTGTTTTAGCAAGATTTAATGATGGTCAATTAAGTATGAGCGAGATATCTGCAGAATTTTAATTATGTAGATATTTCAATTTAATCATTTAGACCGTGAATTAAAGACCAAAACTGATAAAACCAAAACATTACTAACCTGTAACGGTCTATTCAAAATCCTCTGTAAGCAAAATGTAAAATACAAAAGACAAAATTTAGAAGTCATTGGAGAAACAAAACATCAGGTTTTTAAAGCCGATTCAATTGAGAATCGAATAGGTACACTTCTCCTAGCTTCATTCAGTTTATCCCTGAACCTGATAGCTCTGGTTATGTTAATCCTATTCTGTCTTTTCAACCTTTGATTCCTTAACAAGAACCTTTTAATCAGTTCTTTGCACTTCAACTTCTTTCCTCTTAACACATCCCATTTCTCAATCTAGGTGATCAATTCAGCTTTTAAAGCTGTAATTTCTTCCAGGGCAATTGTTTGTATAACCTATGCTTCTTTTAAATCTGTTTGCAGGGAGGAAATCAGTTGGGCATGAGGATTTGGATCAGTTTGATCCTTCGACTCTCTATTTATGTTTATTCGGGCTTCTTCAGCTAGGTAAGGTTTTCTATCAATTTCTTGATCACACTCGTGGTTCACTTGCTGACTATCAACATTCTCATTTGAAGGAACAGACACGTACTTAAAATCTAGAACACATGGGCCTATGGGAACTGAATTTGGGCGAATTTATGGAATTAATACAACTCAAACAGGTCTACGTATCTCACAAATCCTGCACTATTTTTGAAAATGGCCCTTCATTGAGGGTAACTTGGCCCATTTGTGAAGTGGGTTTTCAATGGTTTTTCCAGATTCAAAATGGTTTGTTCACAAATAGGCCCCAAAATTTGCCTCTCTTACCGGGTGCGCGATTCAGTTCTTGTGATCTTTAACAGTTCTGTAGCTGCCTGCCATTTTTGTTTGATGATAAACCAATGGCTTTAGAAATAAATTGTTCAGTCATCCTTGATTCAATGTCCCTGACCTGTGCATTAACCCCATCAAACGATTCTGCAAACGCCTTGGAAACTAGACACCGGAGCAATAGAAACGATTACACAAACTTCAAGGGTTTTCGTAACACAGATTACCAGATGCAATTGATTTATCAACAGTATAGGCATTACCAGCAATATTCCGAAATACCCTATTTTATCAAAACCCTGAAAACCTTCTTATAAATTCATCATAACGTGAATTGGCAGAGACAAGAGGTTTCGAGAACCACTTACCAAAACATAATGAGCCGTAGGAGAGTCACACAGATGAGTTATTGCAAGTGATGTTTGCATGATTAAGGATTGACAGATAACAACCGTCAAACGACACGACTACCTGGCCTTAACCCCACCATTACTCTATCATTGATTGAGATTTCATACGTGGTAGTAATGGAGGTTGATTCATCATTTTTTTTTAACACATGACTCAATACTTTCCAAAACCTTAATTCTTCATTTAACGAATTCAATCACAAAAATATAATCATCTTAGCATAAAATTAACATCTTAGGGTAAAGGTCAAAACTGATCAGAGAATAATTTGATAATGTGACCAAACCAATGCCAAGAACTTAGAAAGTGACTTTAGACCTTCATCACAAACTCCAATATCGACCTATTTCAAAAATATGAATTTGAAATAAGTGATGAGCATATAGTATAGTAGGGTTCATGAAGATTCACATTAAATTCACCTTAAAACTTTTGACAACTAAGATAAGATAAATGATTCAGAAGTGATGGAGCTTTACCCAATTTTCCATATGAATCAAACAATAACAGTTATCACCTCATGTATTAACTAGTTTGAATTAATAATTAATAAATTCATTTGATTTTAATCAAACATGAGTGATGAGTGGAAAGAATAGGAGCTATTAATCTCCTGTAATTATAGTTTTCAAGATGATTAAAAGGAATGAGGGTTTAAGATCATTAGAATCAAATGCTGATGCTAATCCTTGTGAATTGATGAATCAATTAAAATTCTATAGGGATTTCCCATGATGAGTGTTGATCCAGGTGAAAATATCAAATGTCGATCAAAGATTACCTCTTAAAAAAAAAAAAGCTTCAAAGGGTGTTGCTTGCCAACATGTATCTATGATATATTTATGATGAATGGAATGCGATTGATGAGTATTACAAGTTTTATATCCAGCACTTAATCATTTGAAGTCATCTTACTCAGTTTATTTGCATTTGGAGAGGATTTGGTGCTATTTCCCCAAGGGTCGAACGAGTGATTTTGTAGTTGTTTGGGAGAGGGTTATAATAGCATTTATAAACTAAATAATTATGCACATGAGACCTTAATAATTTCCCTTAAACATTCTTTGCCTCTGTTGAAAAATTCGAGTGGTTTTGGGAGCATTTGGAAATCCATTTTCAGCATTTACCTTGGGGGAATTGGAACCCCAATTTGCTAGTAAAAACTCCTACCTTGGTCAGAATATTAAACAAGTTTTCAAAAGTATTGGGAGGGTCATAAAGAATCCATGAACATAATATTCAAGTCTTAATATAATTCATATACCTTTTCAAAATATTTGGGAGCATTTGGGTCAATTTGGAGACCTAGACATCAAAACTAGTCAAAGGTCGAAATAGGGGAAAAAGTAAAAAATTGGTCATTTTAATAAAATTTATTAAAAATTCACATTACATATTGAACGTTTTCTTCATCTTCCTCTGTAGTGTTCTCAACATCACCTTCTTTAGCATCAACCTCTACATATCGAGTATCTTCCATAGTCTCAAGCATCCACATCCTTCAATTGTATCTTCACTACTTGTATTATGGTTATGTTGATTGTATTCTTCTTTAGAACTAGTGATATTTGTCACTGCATAGGGTGGTTGCATAACATAATATTTCACATTATTTTCTTATAAATTCTCTTCCAACCAAGAGTTCTTTCCTGCAATGAGGTCCTTTTGCTTCATCAAGGTTTTCAAAATTATTGTTGCCTGGGCATCACAAGAACGAACAAACCCTTTGACCACATCAAGGAGGGCATCAAACCCAAAAGTAAAAATGGAAATATGATGATCAATCTTATCAAGACGAGTATCTAAAACAAGAATATGAGTGGTAATTTACTGGACTGCAACAATTAGGGTTTTTATTTGGGACCTCATCCATCTGAGTTGGGAACGAATATCATGTATCTCAACTTGAGAATCATGAATTCTTTCTATATGGTCTTCCAACTTTTTCTGAAAGTCTATTTAATCAGAACAATCCCAAATCTCCTCAAGTAGAGAAATTATTTTTCCAACCCAATTAAAATGCAATACAAACCCAATATCCAATGCACAACCAGTAACCGCCAGGTAATTCAAATTACACTCACCACAATAAAATCCATGGTATTGTTCACACATAGGAAGTAAAAACCACCTAGAGGAAGTATCCTTCCAAACTAACTGAATCTCTACACAATACAACTACACCCCTGTATCCCAAACCTTCAAGATAAAAGAGATTGCAGGGTCCAACCGTAAGCATAAAATTACCTGGGTGTGAACCTCCACACAAATAACACTGGATATAGTAGAAGGTCAATCTCCTAGTGCATAAGAGAGGGAAATAAAATTCACCTTGAGTCACCACCATTCCATAGTTTCCCAACACACCAATATGCATACCTTTAGAACTTTCCAAATGACAAGAACGATATGTACACTACACATTGAGAAACACCCTATTGAAGCTTCCATACAGTACCTTCACGTGCCCAAATTAAAAGCCTGAATTTGCAGACAAGGAAATCACAAGAATGTGCATTCAACCATATATGTTGAGTGCTCCACATGGATTGAAGTATTAATGAACCTCGCCACCATATGAAGGGACTAATTCTAGACAAGATGAGATGAATAATCAAAATGAACTTAGCACAACACAAAATTCTAAGAGAGGCAACAAAATGTGAGATGACCCCCTTGTTTTCTAATGCCCCCTCTAGGAACACTCGAGGCTTCCTTTTCAAGTTCATCTGCCACCACGTTGTGTTAACATTGAACATGAAAGAGTTTAATGTTAGGAATTTGATGGAGTAATACAAGAATATTTTTGTAAATATGCCAAACTATCTGGTCCATAATTTCCTGTCATAGCCTAATTTGAGAGATGATAAGGAGCGAGTGTACTATCACCACAAGCAACCTAATTCTGATAGCATTTGATTTCATTAATATCAGGTTTAGAGCATAACATTCCACTTGATTATTAGTATTGATCCTTAGACCAAAACCAAAGAATGTAAATATATTTCCACCAGGGTAAAAAATTACCCCCCCCTAAAATACTTTCGCATTATCCATTTGAAATACTTCTACAACTTAAATCCTTATGTTTATATTGAAATAATACCACTAACATTCAATTTTTATTAATAAAGAGCATTATTTTAATATATATGTTTATGGGTGATATGATGCTACTATGATGCCAAATGTGCTTACAGATGTCATCGTGACTAAATTATATTGAATTTGTGAATGATTTAATTTAATTTTTATTGCGTCTTATTGATATTTAATATTGATTTTTGTTTCTATAATATGTTATATAAGGCAAGGCCTACGCTGCACACAACTCTTGTTTATTTGGTTACTAGTGACCATTATTTGTTTAGTTTAAAACAAATATAAAAATAATATACCTTAATTAGGGTTTGTAGCGAGAATATACTCATTTAAATTATTACCTATACCATATCAAAAAACAATTATTGGTATTTTTTTTGTAAAATTTCCATAAGCACTGAATCCTTATACACTGTTTATAGTCAAATAAAAGATTATGAATTTCATAAACTTCAGAGTGCAAACATATCACAAATAAAAAGAGAATAATTACATCGTAAGGAATTTTCTCTCTTGGGAACCATATTTTTTTTACACCTCTGCACCAATCACAAAAGTCCATGATTGTTAGATGACCATCAGTGCATTGTTGGTTGTTCATTTCAACACCCACCTAATCAACATGTTTTATTGGTTTGACCACTTTGTCTGGTTTACACTTGGAGATTTATTAGATTCGTTGATCATTTCCTTCAAGATATCCCACATATGCCGAGCATAGATGTGAGTTTTCCCATGGTCAATTTGAGCGCAAGTTGTTTAAAATTTCGACCGCTTTGTGCACCCAGATTCATTTTCCAGCCTCAGTTAGGAACTATAATACCCCCATTTTGACCTCTAGAACATATTGTCTTGACATGTAAATATTGTGAATATGTGATGTATGATTCCTAGTGTGGAGCTCAAGGCCAAGGCCCAGCTAGTGAATGCTTGGATTATAAATGTGAGTATTTTCTATTTTGTGGACATGTTGTAGTCAACCATGGAAAACTGTAAATATTTATAATACAAATAGAAGTCTATGAGTTGTCTATAGAGACAACTAAATGAGGGGTTGTGTTTCTCTAATAAGGATAGGTGAGGGGTGTGTGGGATTAAATCCTTTATTTCCAAGTGTCAACTTAAGAAACCATGTGTTGCAAATGGTTAGCAACTACCCAAGTTGAATTCCTTGTCAATCTTTAATCCCGTTGTAAGAAGACAACTGAGAAATCGTCTCATGAATTTAGTGGAGCATGGAATCAACCCAGAAATTCGTATGGCTGATTAGGGGCTTAGTTTTTGGTACCCATAAGTGAATTACCTATATGGAGAATTGATCTCCTTATTTCTCATTCCATTGTGGGACAATTAGACTCTCCATTTTTTGGCATGCTATGCGTTCCCATTAAGGAAAAACAACGGAAACCTTAACCAAAGAAGAACCCATGTTTTAGAGCATCAATAATGCCCATAAATTCAAGTTGGTTGTGAAATCCGGTGGGGAAACCATAGATGTTAACCCTGGGGTCAATTTGAGTATTAAAGACATGAAAATTCGTGGGAAACCCCATATTTGGAAGCTTGGAAATTGAATTTCATGGATGAAGAATAGTGTGGCCCAGAATCAAGAATAAAAGAGAAAATTGAAGTTAGAGAGAGACCATAGGTTCGGATGGCTTGATAAATTCAGTGAAGGCAATATATCTCTGAAGGTTTAGCAGCTTGGACCTTATTGACCTATCGAATGAACATGTGTTTTGAAGAACACATGCATTTATCGCAATTATTTCTTCATGTGATAACTTGAAGTGACATCCATTTCCTTCTAATATTTCACCGACAAGTATCTCATGCTCGTCATCATCCCATAAATGTCGATTGACATTTTCAAAATCCTTCATATATTCTGTGAAAAATCCCACAGCCCATTGCATGGAATATCCCTCAGACTTGTTTCCTTCTAGTCTTTCCCTAGTACGAACATTTTTTTTCAAAACCTTCATATATCGTTCTACAAGATACATCCAGCTCGTTGGTATTGGGCCATAATGCTCTATTTCATATTCTAGATGTACCAAAAGTTACATAGAAATGTTAAATATTGTCGCTTGAAACTCTGGTTCCATTAGACAAAGGACTTCAACAACCTCTTCCCTCAAACTATCAAAGTTCGAAGGATCTAATACATGTAAACTCATTCTCTTTAATATCAGGCCTAACCTTATAATTTCCAATCTTGGCCTCTTTTCCAAACTTTATAGATTGGCAACAATAGGTAAATTATTCTCAATTATGACATGATAGTCATGAGTCTTGAAGCCTCTTAAGATATTAATGTCTGTTTGGATTCTAATACTACTACTTACATCTCCAGTGGGAAAGTGCATCTCAGACATTAACTTTAAGAATTGTGCACGTTGTTCCTTTGTCCATCATCAAATTTTTCAACCCAAATATTTCAACGAACAGTATCAGAAGCACCAAAAAGAGTTTCTATAATAGCTTAAGCTGTATTTTGTTCATTATGCATGAAGCCAACAATATGCCTAATGGTTATCTCCTTAAAGTATGGCAACTTATAGAATATGCACAATTGTTTTACATCGCTTTCGTTACATGGATCATATCTACTACCACAAATCCAACCACTTTCAATAAACAACATTATTTTTTGTCCATTCACAATAATGTATTCACTCGTTATTGGAAATGGTGCTTCACAATTCTCTTCCTAACAGTTAAAAAATGTTTTTTGTCAATGATATGGATGATCCATTTTAAGGTAAGTTCGATGTCCACAATAAACACACTTATGCAAACTTTTTGAGTGCCTCACAAAATCCTTAAAGTTGCAAGCAGGACATCCATGGTATCCATGAACAATGAAACCAGTCAATGTGCCATATGCAAGAATATTGTGAATGGTAAACAATAAAGAAACTCTTTAAATTGAATTTGATTGAATGAACATCCGTTAAGAATCGAATTACTTCAATTCCTTTCCATAATTCCATTAGCTTATTATATAATGGCTCTAAATAAACATCAACTGTATTTGATGTCACAATTTTCTTTCCTAGTATAATCAATGATAGCATTAAGAAAAATGGTTTACTTGCTAACAACAGAGGAAAGTTGTAATTTATTAAAAGGACTGGCCAAGTTGACCATTTAATACTTTTATATGAGAATGGGTTCACCCCATCTAGATCCAAACCCAACCTTATATTACGAGGATCTTGGGAAAAATCAGGCCATCTATTGTGAAATTGCATCCATATCTTAGAATTAGGCATATGTTGTTGTTTTCCATTGATGCTCTTATTTTGGGAATGCCATTACATAAGTTCAACAACGACTCGACACCTATACGTTTAAAGTAATCATGGGATTAACGAGAGTTGGCAACGAACCTTTCTAGGAAGCATAATTGATTTCATCCCTGGTCTATAACTCCCTTCGCAAGATTTCAGACATCGAGTCTCGCTTGCTATATTTTTGTGAAATAATACACAATAATTCACACATGTGTGGATTTTGTCATACCCTAAACCTAGCTTAGATATTTGTGTTTTAGATTGACTTCCTTTTTTTGGAAATGTGGAGTTAGGTGGTAACAACCAACACGAGAGTGTCAGTAACTCATATATTGTTCTACAATATACATCCATCTCATTCATATTGGTCCATAATGCTCTAGTTCATATTCTATATGTATCAAACATTGTATAGAAATGTTAAATATTGTCGCTGGAAACTCTGGTTCCAATAGACAAAGGAATTCAACAACCGCTTCCCTCAAACTATCAAAGTTCGAAGGATCTAATACATGTAAACTCACTGTCTTTAATATCATGCCCAACCTTATAATTGCCAATCTTGGCCCCTTTTTCAAACTTGATATATTAACAGCGATAGGTAAAATATTCTCAATTACGACATGATAATGATGAGTCTTGAATCCTCTTAAGCTATTAATGTGAGTTTGGATTCTAATACTACTACTTAGATATCTAGTGGGAAAGTGCGTCTCAGACATTAACTTTAAGATTTGTGCACGTTGTTCTTTGTCCATACATAAGGAGCACTAGGTTTTCTATATTTTTCATCATCATATTTTTCAACCCAAATATTTCGACGAACCTTTAGTTGTTGAAAACCTAGTGCTCCTTATGTATGACAAATATAGAAATCCTAGTGCTCATCTCAAGTGTAAAATAGCCCACAATATTCTCTATAAAACAAATATTTGGTCTGGTGTTAACTACATACATCAAGGATCCATCAAATATGAATCTGAAGCGGAATCACTTAGCTTCTTCATATTTGTCTACCTACATATAGTTGATTTTTCAGAAAATATGAAGAGATTTGAACTTTAAAACTTTAAATGCAGATATATTGAACACTGGAATCAATATAACATTCAATCACACAAATCATTCAACCATAACACAAGATTTATCCTGTGGAAAATACTCAAAACACAGAGGATGAAAAACCCCAACAAATATTCAGAGTATAGTATGATAGAGAAGAGATAATTGCTTTTAAACAATAACATATTACTTTTGGAACCCTCGGTGCAAGATGAGGGAGAATATTGGAAATAGAGAATAAATATCAACTATGTCGACTTGCCATGTGCCCAACACAATAATAACAAGGCGGAAACTCAACCATGCAAACTATAGTGAATGGTTGCATGACAAAAGTACACAGAGACACCAAAACTGTGAATTGTCTTTCATGGATAATTAATTTGCTACATTAGATTCTTCATCATGCATAACATATGCACTTTTCCTTTCATCGTTGACATTAACTGAGGCTTAAGTGACTCAAGAGTGAACTTGTCATCTAACTGAATGTATGATCACTTAGTTAGCATGCTAACTTAAGTGTCATCATGCAATAACTCAAGTGTCATCATGTGAACACTTTATTAATTGAAGTGCCATCTTTTGATTAACATAAGTTTTGCCTTTTAGTTTAACTAAAGTGCAATTAATGCAAAACACTTTAGTTAACTAGTCCTTCTTTATTGACACTTAGTTAACTATTATTAACTGAATCATGTTGATTGATTTACTAAAGTGATCATTGTGAGTTCTCCTTTATGCATCCATTATTTCTTTAACTGAATCTCAAAAATATTTAAGTGAGACATACATTGTTACTTTAACTAAAGCTTAATAGTTTGAGTTCAATTTAGTCAACTAAAGTCATCTCATGTGCAATTCAAATTCTCTCTTTCTCTATGCATTTATCTCTATCTCTTTATATCTATATCTTTATTGCATGGTCAACACGTGTTAACTTCAATTATCTTTCATATCAGATTATATTCAGAATATTTTTCTGATGATGTGATCATATTATATTACTTCGAACCAAATGATCATATGCTAAACTAATCCACTCAAGATGTGGCCAGTCTCTAAATGAGACTTAATAGCTTTGTTCATATCGAATGACCATGGTTAGTAATATATCCCACAACATTAATGCTTCAACATGTAAAGCATTCACCCCTATAACTGGAGTTCCACCCCATGGGTACCTACTATAACTGGAGGTCCACATGAGAATCAACTGCCTCTATAACTGGAGGTCCACCCCATGGATACCTATTATAACTAGAGGTTCACATGAGAATCAATCACATATATAACTGGAGGTCCACCTCATAGTACCAACTATAACTGGAGGTCCATATGATAATCATGACTTGATATACACACAAGTTGTGAGCCTTATACTACAATACTTTACAACATCATCACTTTGATAAATCAAAGCATTCACCTCAACACATGAGGACTAACCTTTATAACTGAAGGCTTAGTCATCCTTAGGTCCAACCTACGAATATACTCCAAGTTACCGAGTCCAACTCAATCTCTCTACCTCGACACATGAGGCCGAATCCCAACTGCACAAGATTGGCTTGGATAATGACTAGTGATATTTTATATTTAACACTCCCTCTTAGCGAGGGAGGCATTCTCTACCATACCAATCTTGTCTCAAAAGTATCTATACTTCATTACTAACAACGAATTTGTAACACATTTGCATTCTTGCAATATGATCCTCAGTAGCAATGTATTGAAGTCTTACCTTACTGGACCATGTCTCCAATGAAGTGACACTTCATATCATTGTGTTTTATCATAAAACACAAGGTTTTTGGAAACCTTGATACACCTTTGAATGTCATGGGATATAATTGTAGACTCAAGCTTTTAACCTATAAAGTAGCTTCCCAATCTACACTACTTCTTAGTAGATAGTACTATCCTCAATACACCTTTGCTTTTGTAGTACTAGCTGTAACATACATAACTAATCTCAGGCTAAAACAATAGCTAGATAACAAAACATATAATAGGTATTCTATGTATCAATACTTTAAGCTACCTATTCTGACATGTAGTTTCCCTAAACTAGAAACCATGGATTTGCAATCCATCACGTCAAACTTTTACATTACATTAAATGTTGACTTCTAGAATATTCTAAGATCTATAGAAGGTCTCTATGAGATTTCCATTCTCTGTGTTGTTCTACAAGACATAACCACTTTCAAGGTGGTTTCATTTTTCTTTACAGCATCCAACTTAGCCAACTCTATGGCCATCTGACCTCTCCAAGAGGTTGATTGTTCCCCGATAATATAGACCATAACTCTTATCGAGTACCTGATAGTATTTTATAGTCTTGGAGACCTTGACTATGTCTATGCTGATTTGGATGCACTCCACAAGAGATACTACAACCCCTGGTTGTCTGATTCATGTAGCACTACATAACTAATATGTGATATCTGCAACTTAGTGGCTTATTTGTTGCATGGATTAACTGAGCCATCTACCACTACATCGCTAATTTGATCCATATACAGCTGTATGGCTAACCGATGTCTGATCCATGTATCACTGTATGAATTACCGGTGGGGAGAATTCTTGAGTAATGTCCCACATGACTAATTGGTCGGGATAAAAACTATATGTTGCTGCCTATGGAGACACATCAATACTTCCTCTTCAACTAGAGGAGTCTTTCTGTACTACACCAAGCTTGTACTGGAAGTGCTCAACTTTACTTTGGATAGAGGCTTAGTAAGTATATCGACAATTTTCTCATATGGATTTATATTGCTCCTTTCTGCACCATGTCTTAGATATAACCTATCCAAGACATATCTGAGTCCAAATCCAATGTACCATATAGGTACCTCAACACATGATTTGTTGTACATATCTATGTACTGACTGCAAATCATATAACCGACTTGGTGCAAATAAGGCATGTCTCAATTATGTGTGATATCCTCCAAATACGAAGAAGAATCAACTTTGGATTCATCATCACATGTGTGTCCATGGACTTGTAGTCCATCGTCCTAAATCTCTCAAGGATCTCTACTGTGTATTTTCCTTGACTAAGAAAAATATTATCTAGTTTATGCCATGCCTCTAATCCCAAGAATCATGTCAAGATTCTTGAATATTGTGATCTACTTCCTTATGAATATGAGCACCATGCAAGTATCCTCTTAGCAGGAGGTACATCAACCAGTTTTACTAGTTCTTTAGGAGCTATCAAATCTAGCTTCTCCCTCTCAACATCTGGATGTGAGAATAATAATATGGGTCCTCTATTAAGGAGTCTCATGCTCCTCTATGTCTGAAACATACTGAAGCTCTTTTAACACATGAATGTATACATGATAAACAAATGTCTTTAGGATTATTCTCATCATAAGAGCTTATATTATGGATATATATATTGTTAGAGCCTTCTTCTCATTGAAACATAGGAACCTCCTGATCTGCTCCCAAAAGATTCCCTCTTCAAAGAATCTCACTGTCTTTGTAGTGGAGATTTCTCTCCTACTACGTGCAAAATCACCTACCTTAGATTAAGGGTAGAGTTCATGGTGCAAGGGAAAAATTCAACCTCAACTTACAAACAAGCAACAACAAACATTTTTTTTTTATATTTTATAATTTTCTTCTAACTAATAAGACAAATACAACATACCTTTATAAAGTGGGCCACTACAACCATTTGAGGATGTGATCCAAGGGCTCCCACGATCTGGTTCTCTGATTTTCTCCACCAATGGTTGTCAAGGGGAATAAGGATCAAGGAGTGTATGGAGTAAACTCAACATACAATGTGGGGAGGTGTGGCAAAAATGTGAGCATTGTAAAAGTTTAGGGAATGATTGACAAAAAGTGTAACCAATGTTTTTGGGGAGACCTTCACAATGTATTTATAGGATTATCCAAGATTTTCTTGCCCATGGAATTGGTCCATTGTTTTTCATCGTGCATGGTATTTGTCCATAGTTTCTTACCCATTCTCATTTTAGGTATTTTTGGGAGAATGGGGGTTATGTTGCAATAAATTTCCATCTTCCATTTATTTATGAGGAAAGGAATAATGATGTTTTGGACCAATTTGGGGGAAATTTAATTATGAAGGTCAAAATGGAGGGAATAAATAGGGAGCTACGTGGACAATTTTTTGTGTTAACATATTGCCCCCTGATGTGTGAGGGTAGGAGTTCATCGTATGGTCGACAAACATCAAAGGATCAAGGGAGAAATAGTGACAACAATGGAGAAACAAGAGAGAACCATGGAGGAGTGGAGTCTCCTCATTCATACTGTAGTGGCTTTTGATTTGTATTACTTCTCAATATGGATGAGGTACATATAATATTAGTCATATATATGGATGAGGAAGGCATAACCATGCTCATATTAATGTCTCAATATAAAAATGGGGATCAAGGCTCAAACAATGGGAGCCGATCAATACATACAACTGGTAGTACATAATGGTGGCCTCAATGGGAAGATGAATACAAATATTGATACGAAGGACTAGTACATAGAAACAATGGCATTTGCTTGGAATGCAATATCACAAGAACTGATGCTCTGTTGAATCTGAAGGTGTACACAACTGTATGGACTCAACGATAAAGAGTTGGAATCTATGAAGTACAATAAATAGCCTCTGATACTGTAGATATACAAAAGCATCATATTGAGGTAATTCCAAACACTATCACCAACACAACTCAAATATCACAAAGGAAATGAAACTGTATGTGTCCCAAAGAGACTCAGTAATGTGCTATAGTGGGGTGACAACCGGGGTCTTTGACCAAATAATGAAGGAATCAATACCCTGTATGAATCTCAACAGTGTAATAATGCAGCTGAACTCGAGCACGTGAGACACAACCAACCCAAAAAGGAACTAAGGACTCCTTTCAAGTGGTCCAAGCAACTCATCAATGAGGTGGATGAAACCAAGATACATGGATCTCTGGAGCTATCCTCTATAATAGATGTGTTGACGTCGATAGAGGGAGACCTACAAATACCAAGGCAATGAGGTTTCCTTGATAGAAGCATGAGGGGGAAAACCAGAGATATGGAACAATAATGGGATTGAGACACTGAATGGGGAATGAGGGAAGGGGAGTACAAGGGACTCAAACTTCCTTTATTCAGAGTAGAACGACAGGGATACATGGCAGCATATGAAACTGACTCATGGGGATGGAATCATAGTTGTGGAATATGGGAGATGACTCCAATGGGAGATACTTGGGGAAAGTAACTGGACAAGTGATGTCTAGGGGATCCATGGGAGACTCATCGCATAGTACTCTAAACAAAGGCAACCCAATGGGGGAAATCTTCCATAATGTGAGACTATATGTAATACGTGTGGGCACTAAAAGGCACCATTTGGGCCTTCTTCATAGTCTAAAGAGCTCGAAGAAGGGATGGAAGTATGCTCAGTATGATATTGTCTCATAATTTTTGTTGAGCCCAAGACAGTAAATCCTCGATGGTGTTTTCATGTTTAGAGAGTCTGAAAATTGGAAGAAGAATCCAATGGGTCTCTTTTTTGTATAGTAGTCTATTAATCCTGAAAAGGGATAAAAGTGTACAAAGGAGAACTCTCCTAGCCAATAGGGGCAAAGAGACTTCTTTTTCGTAGGTAGTCCAATTAGGCTGAAAAAGGATAAACCTATACTGATTGAATGGTCATTCAAATACTTTTATGAGAATGAATGAAACCAAGTTTTCTCAGCGATCTTTTATTTATGGGAGGACTAGAAAAAATCTTAAATACAACCCATAAGTGAGATTTTTTGTACAGTACGGACCTAATGTCCAAAAAATAATAAAATGATAGAAAGGGAAATGTTCATAGTTGGAAGGTGCTAGGGTGGTAATTTTATTTAATTGGTCTACATAGTCTGGAAAAGGGATAAACGATACCTAATAGACACCCTTTCAAACACTTTAATGAGTGTGAAAGGAAGCAAGCTTGATTGATAATATTTTCTTCTTCAAGGAGTTAGAAAAGATCTTAACGAAAACTTTTTAATGGTCATTCAAGCAAGGAGGAAGTTCTAAAAGTGCCAAAAGGGGTGATGTTGTAATCATGGTTGATGGGGAGAAAAAATAACAATGGAACACTGGTGGGGCCTCCTTGTGGGATGATGAATGGTAGTAAAATAATGCAAAGTTTGCAGTAAAGATGGAGGGGAGGGCTTATGAACATGCCAGTACAGAAGGTGCTTTGGATTATGCGATTGAAAGGTTCACACAAGATCTTGGGCGGCCAGTGACTGATGGTCGAGAGTGTGTTGAGGGGCACCTACTATGGGTGGGCCCAGATGTATATGAAACTAGTTCGACGTGGGCTGAACTAGGATAGCCTGGCGGATGAGAATTTCAACTTCCCATCATTTTTGTGCTTATTCTTCTTTGAGTGGTTATCGACACTGCAAATGCATATGGCAGTGTGCAACGGGGGACCACACAAGCCTCGTATGAGGAAGTGGTGTGAGATGATGATCTAGGAGGGAGGCTACTTGGTAGATCGTTTCTTCACCTAGGACCTATTTGCATAGTGGTGGTAGCTTCTGATCCTCATTGAGGATTATCCATACACTGGTATGGACTACCAAGGAGAAACAGAGATGCGTCAACCTCCTGGATAGGTCATGGAACCAAAGGGTATGTATACATGACTTTTTGTGGTTTCAGTCATATATATTAGTTTTCTAGTAAAGTGGTAGGTAGATTATAATTGTGATTGACACTGACGACATACTGTGTGCATGTGCAGATGTGGGACCACATCCTCCAGCGGGATACCAGCGACGAAGGGGCAGAGTGGAGGGATTAGATCCACTTGCTCAAAAGTAGAGGAGGCGACAGAGTGCTACGTTAGACTCAATGTGGTTGGATGTGGAGAGGATATTGGAGGGAGTCACTGATGATGGGTGGCAGTATCTAGACAACGACTTGATCGCCGCATGATATCAAGCCCCTCCATAGTAGATCTCTCTGATGAGAAGGATCGCGGTTGATGCTGAGTATGTTAGAGTAGCGACATAGGGATATGTTCCAATGGAGGAGGAGAGATCAAATGAGGAGGAGACAGAGGCAGAGGACTCAGACTCATATTAGTAGCATGTGGCATTTCCTCCCAATGCATTTGAGCATGGGAAATTATAGTATGATATGTATTATTGGATGAGAAAGCATGTGGGGCTTCTCTTTTTTGTACTCATTTGGAAAGGCCAAACTGATTATGATATAGATGCATGTGGATGCACATTTTTTGTACTTTTATGTGTTTTATGAGTCTCTTTTTATGATTATGAATATGCCTATATTTTGTATATGCATGTGTATGCATAAATATATGATGATGTATGATGCATTTTATTTCCTGTATGCGATGATTGAGGTGCCACTCTAAAATGTCATCAGCCATTTGATTTGCTACACTATTGAGACTTTTGGGAACATGCACGAATGAAATGGATTCAAAATGTCTAACCAATTGTCTAATGCACATGAATTTTCTAAAGAGGCAAGGATCGTGTACCTGGTAGTATTTATTCAACTGGGTGACAAGTAATTGGGAGTATAAGAGGACATCAAGGCTACGAATACCCAAATGAAGGGTGGCGGTCAAGAGACCAGCAACAATGTTGTACTCAGCCTTTTTGTTGGTAGCAATGCCAACACACATTCCGTTGATATGGATCAACTCATGTGACAGGGAATAAATGACCCAGGCAACTAGGGCAATATTAAGAGACCATCTACTTCCATCAGCGAAACCAACATAGGAGGGCGAGGTAGGATCCATCTAAAACAACCAAGGAAACAAACTGTGAGACTCGTAGTAAGGACGATGGAAAACAAGAAAGAAAAACTATGATACATGAGTATTCAGGTTGGTCGAGTTAGGCATAGAATATATTGAGGTAGAGCCCATTGTAGGGATTCTTCAAGAGGTGACCTTGAAAGTTAGTGAGGATGTATTCCCCCTTATTGAGACATCGATTGATGACATAAGGGCCATACCAGATGGATTCGTGCTTCCCTTTTCTAGACTTATCATGGGCTTGGTCATAGACGAGGACACGACCCCTCTTGTTAAAGGTGCGTGGGTAGACATGGGAGTCATAATGGGACTTTGAGTGGATCTTATCCGCTTCGGTCATTTTGAGAGTAGGGAAATGGTCCTCATCGATTTGTTCAAGCGTAAGTAGGTGTTTTTCCAAGGGTGGAGTATCAGGTAGAAGCTCGACGACAAGGTGGAGTGACGGAATCTGGAACTGATCCGATGATGAGAAAGGTTCATCAGGGATGAAAAATGAGCGATGGTGCAGGTCATCCCAAGGATACTTAGGACTTGTTAGAGCTTTAAGGATCTCTTCGTTGTTATGAAAGTGTCACCGAGATAGATCAGAGGGATTGTCAGCGATCGATGTGGGGGACGAAATATTAGAATTTGAGATTATAAATATGGTGTTAGTGGTATCCGAGGAAGAAGTTGGAGGGTGGATTTCCTCGAGGATAGTGATTTCGAATTCAAGAGAGTACTCACATAAATTAGCGAGGAGGGACTGGTACTCGGGCATGTTTGGGAAATGATGGGAATAATGACCATAGAGACCACAAATTACACATGAGTGGTTTGTACGTAACAATTTGTTATTAACCATAGGGATGTTTGGTACCTTAAGAACTAGAGTGTTATCGGTCTGTACTTTTATGGACATGTGGTTGCAAAGAAACAACAAGTCGAGACAATTTTGAGTAGAGTGGTCGAGGACATCAGATAAGGTACAAGTAGGAGGTGGACGTGGTTCTATAGGGGTTTTGGTGCCTTGCCCCAAGTCTTTGTGGGATGAGGGGGTGCAGAAGTGGATGAAGGAGCAGTTGGTTGTGTACCAGGAGGTGGATGTGAGACTATCTCAATAGGTTGGACTGGTGTCAGCATGATTTATGGTGTCGAGGTGGGGTTGGGTGGATCGAGGTACCACACTGGAATTTCCAGAGTGAATCTCGGAAGGTTGAGTGTAGCCATGACTGGTTTACTCAAAATTCCATAGGGTGGAAAGAGAAACAAGATTGTTTTAATGGGAAATAAACCCCAATAACTCTCCGAAGAAAGATTGGTTGTGGACACGGTCTACAGTTGGGAATGCGACTGAGGGTGAGATGAAGTAGAGAGTTTACCAGACACGATGGTGAACAAATATGATATTTCAGCCGTAGAGGGAGGAGGTGGTAGGGGAAAAAATGGGTTAGTCAAAGGGGCACTAGTAAACGGGTCTAGACCAACAACAAATATGAAGGGATGGATACGCTATCGATGGTGGTGTGGATAGTAGGAAGGACATGCTTTGATGAGGACGGTCCTTTGGGATCGTAGTACGTCAACTTGTCAATGTTCACAACATTCCCATCGTGGAGGAACATCATGAGTCATAATATGGTTGAAGCAATAGATCACATTGTGTACATGTAACTATGTCCAAGGAGAAGGTTATAATCTAGCTCGGCATTCACAACCTCGATGTCGATCAACATAATTTTACCTACCAACTCAATGCGGAAATTTGTGAGAACGCCTTATGGTTGGGTAGCGTGACCATCATAAGTGAATAGGAATGGTTGAGGGTTGAAGGGTTGGGGATACTAGCTTCTTCCAAACAAAGGTGGACATAACACAAGTGGATTCACCCTCGTCGATGATGCGTTGATGACTGACCAAATTTTGAAGGGTAACAGGAACCTGTAAAGCTACAAATGAAAGCATTCGAGGTTCACCTTAATCTAAGTCGAAACTGATCATCTTAGATTTAGAGGGGTCGACGACACCTAAATCAGATAACAAGGCTTTGCGTTGTGAAGGACAAGTTCTTAGGACTTCCAGAGCAGACATGGTAGAGAGATATTGGGCTAAGTCATCGACAATACTGTAATTGAGAGCAACTCTAGCAATGGGATTGTTCACAACACGCTGCAAATGGAACCTAGGAACTTTGGTAGTCCCGTTCGTGGGGGGTATCAGAAAATGAAAGGACATATAGAGAGAAGTGGAGGTAGATGCTGTGGAGGGAGTAAAAATTTCCATGGTGGATCCATATTGGTTGTGTCGAGTCTGTAGTTTGACGTTAGATGACAATGTCATAAGATGATGGACACCAGGATCGATGGGTTGACTTGAAGAAGTGGTTGCGGTGTTTTGTTGGACCAATTATTGGGTTGTAACCATACCTTGATTAAGTAACATGATCTACAACACCATAGGTGAAGGACCTTGTGGTGTTGGGTTTGGTTGTGCTAGAGTGACAAAATTTGTTTCACGTTGATTTTTGGCTTCCAATAGTTGGTGGACTCGATGCATCTAGGAGCACTCCTGTGTATAATGGCCATAAACATCACAAATGGTACATAGATGGTTAGTCTATAACTGAGGGTTCTTCTCAGGCCTAGGTGGACACTGGGGTTTTTGTGCAAGGGATTTGGCTTTGTTATTGTTAACAGGATTCGGTTGGAAACCACCCCCTTGAGGTTGGTTGTTTCCCCGGTTCCTACCTCTCTGTCTTCTTCCCTACCCTTGTTGGTTATTATGGGTAGGTTGATTGGGGAGGTTCTGCCGAGCGTCAACTTATCCTTGAGGAGCATGAGGAGTCAGGGTTGAAACAGGTGTGGGTTGCACAGGTCGTGGGTAGTAGGAAGGAGCAGTTGGAGGGGTTACAAATAATATTGTCTGGCCATTACAAGCAGGTGCTAATAAATTTGGTCAATGAACATGAGGAGCAGGTGTGGGAGACTCATATAAAGGTGTGGATCCGGAGTGAGGCGTTGCGCATGAAACGCTAGGGGCGTAGCGAGGTTGGGAAACATTAGAGATGTTACTGGAGTGAGGAGGCATCGAAGGAGAGATTGTATACATGCGGGGGTGCTGGGTAACAGAGCTAATGATTCCATTAGGAGCATGGCATTCCCCAATGTATCGCATCGTGTGGAGCTAGTATGAGGAGCATCAAGGATGATGATGTAAAGGTAACCCAATTAAGCATAGATAAGGTCAAATTAGTATGCTTTAAGAATTGCTTCTTTCTCGGTTTGTGGGCTCTCGGATGCAACATCCTTATCGAATGGGGGGTAAGGTTTTAAGAGACCAATCAAGGAATATCCTGCCATCTAATTAGATTTTTCACAAACTACGACGACGACACCACTCATGGATGTGATCCGTGATATGGGTAGCAGCATTTTGTCTACAAGATAACAAGATTTCCATGCCCTCATCGTAACAAACAGGTAGCTAGAATTACTGGGGGAACATCAAGGCTAAAGAATAAAAATCAAGATAAGTGGCATGGGTCAGCTCATTGTACTATTTGGTTGCAACACTAGTGAGTGTGCATTGGAATAACTACAATTGGATAGAATCGTCCACTATGCTATTGGAGGAACAACATAAGTGGAATGACATGATATGGTTCTCAGGGTCTTCTCCCGCCTTTCCCTAAAACTTATGGATGTCCAAAGGGAGTTTGGTAAGAAAGGGAAGCCACAACGGGTCATGAAGAATGGGGTCATTCGTTAACCTCGCCAAATTAGGAAGGTTGAGACTAACCATGAATGGCAAACAAGGACCTGGACTAGATCTAAGAGGGCGAACAATGGTGCTAGGGATAGCAGGCATGTGGTTACCGAGGGAAAATGGGGGTTAGTAGGGCTGACTTCCTACAACAGAAGTATTCATTGGAATGGTGTGAATATCCGAAATAGTGGTAGAAGGGCTAGTGCCCCATGCATGAATGTGGGAAAGGTATGAACCATGGTGGTTGGAGTGGGGCCACCAATTGTGCGTAGAGAACTAACAACAGTGTGTGTGGTGGCGAGTTTCCCACTAGGGCCAGGGACTGTAGGCCCATTAAAAGGGATACTCAATATGACGGGTAAAGCATTAGGAGGTCCATTACCAACAATCTCCCCTAAAAGGGGTTGGGATGTGCACCGGCCATGGGGCTAGATGGGGCAGTGAACAAAGTAGGTTCGAATTGATAGGAATCTGAATCTGACTCAGATGCAGTGTATAGATATAAAGGTGGTGAACAACATCGAATATGGATTTGATGATGGCGATTCAAGGAACCAAACTGAGGGGTATGTCCCCTAAGTATCTTGGAGGAGCATGGGGGAGAAATGATGACATGATGGTGTGTTATATGATGAATGAAGAATCAAGGGTGGTAAACGCAAGCTCACAAATCCAAATGCAATCGAGTGTACCGAAAGAGAGATGATAAATGGTGGCACACATGCCAAAAATCAAGCTCTAAAAATGAACTACAACAACGTGTCACAACAGGAGGGTCTACAACAAAGCGATAAGAAAGACAACAAACAACACTTAGGAAGAAGAAAATGATGCACTAACCTATGGGGTGTAAGTGCAAGGAATATCCTAGCTACAAGATGGAAGCCCCTCACAAATATTATCCTCTGATGGGTGATAAAATCCATAGTCAAACAATACGAAATAGAAGAACCAAAGGCTAAGATATACCACTACTGAGAGGGATCTTAAGTAAAATATCCCTAAAAGACTAACAACTAGGATACCTCGTTCATGACACATTCGTGATGGTTTCCTTGCACTTCAGCCCTTTGGTCCTCGACACCCGATATGGTCCTCAACATGCATGATGAGGACTATGAAGGATTATCCTTTGGTACATAATGGAGTGTGGTATTCCACCCCGACTTCTGGAACCCCTTTGGTGTGGCTTACCCAACATAACAGGAGGCCCCCTGATAAACTGGTTATGACTGTGTCAACAAATACTAGAGGATTTTGGTTCTCTGGAAGAAAACAACTATGTCTCTGACGTAAGTGACAAATGGGTGTTATTTGGATACCCATCCCCAGTGTCCTAACTTAACCACAATATTTTTTTGTCCTCAAACGAGGTTACAATGTTGGTTAAGTTAAGATAATTTTTAGGGTCAGCTTAGGGTCATGGACCAAGCGTTTATTTTAAGGTGTGAGATGTGTCCACGAGTGGAGTGTGATCTCTAAAACCCAGTGCTCTCTTGCAAGAGACACATATGTTGAAAAATAAATAATAGTATTGAAAGCAATTTCTTTTTAACACATAACAACTAATTCTTCTAGATAAAAGAACATATGCAAGTAAACAGGCACACAAGGAACTTATAAGGTGTAGGAAACACACGGGGGGTCTAAACTACCAAGGTCAACCAATATAGTATCGCATACAACAAAAGAGTGACTACAAAACTCACCAAGGGGATGTAGGAAATCAGATATGGATAGATACAGTCATGAAATGGGAAGAACATAGATAAGGGGTATGGAATGTGTCTCAAACACCTTAAGCAGTTGGAAATACTATAAGTCGTACATGTCGACAGAACATGTGTGGTCGAGCTCGCACATGATTGATAAACATCTGTGACCGATACTAAAAAACATCAAGAAAAACACAGGCCACACTTAATAGGGGTTTTTGCGCAACAAATCACACAAACTAGGGTCATAGGAGCGACCTGGGTTGCTATGGAAGGTGAGATAGGCGCAATTTGGACTTTGGGTCCAAGTATCACTGATGGGGGTAAAAGGCATGACCTAGTTTGTGCTTATCAAGCAAAAAGGGGCGACCTTAGTCGTGTCTATCTTTCTGTCGAGAAGGTGTGATCCGACCGAAACTGAAAGTTTTTTTGTGAAAAAATGCTTGTTAGGGTTGGGCAAGCAGGAATTGTGAATGGATTGGTTCGGATCTGCCGGAACGTGGTCAAATCTATGATGGTTGAGGGTACCTAAGTAAAACAAACCAACAAAAAAATGCAAAAACAAAGGTCCAAGAGGATCGAGCCAGTGGAATCGCCAAAACTGTAGTGGATATTTCTCTTTGACTACGAGCAAAAGCACCTACCTTAGATCAACAAGATCTAAGGGTAGAGTTCATGGTGTAAGGGAAAAATTCAACCTCAACTTACAAACAACAACAAACATTTTTATTTTATTTTTATAATGTTCTTCTAACTAATAAGACAAATGCAACATACCTTTATAAAGTGGGCCACTGCAGTCATTTGAGGATGTGATCCGAAGGCTCCCACGATCTGGTTCTCCAATTTTCCCCACAAATGGTTGTCAAGGGGAATATGGATCAGGGAGTGTATAGAGTAAACTCAACATACAATGTGGGAAGATGTGGCAAAAAGCTGAGCAATGTAAAAATTTTAGGTAATGATTGACAAAAAGTGTAACCAATGTTTTTGGGGAGACCTTCACAATGTATTTATTGGATGATCTGAGATTTTCTTTCCCATGGTATTGGTCCATGGTTTTTCATTGTGCATGGTTTTTGACCCATTCTCTTTTTAGGGTTTTTTGGTCCTTTTTGGGAGAATGGGGTTATGTTGCAATAAATGCCCATCTTCCCTATATTTATGAGGGAAGGAATAATGATGTTTTGAACCAATTTGGGGGAAATTTAATTATGAAGGTCAAAATGGAGGGAATAATGGTGGGATTATGATGTGTAATTATGTTTTTGACCATAGAGAGCCATGTTGACAATTTTTTGTGTTAACACTCTTTCAAAATTTGCTATCAAAATGACTCAACATTGAATACATGTCATTCTTTCCTTGTAGGTTAGGGTATATGGTTTTTCCCTACAAGGCAATTTCATTCTAATGATTAACAATATTGCATAATCGTGAAATTCAATCATATGAATACTTTAATGCATTGACAATAGTCCACACTTTTATGTACATATTCAAATTATTGTCTTAGCATAACCACCATTCATGCATCATGTAATGTTATGCAACCCTATATTCTTCTTTACTTAATCACAACATGTACTTCATGAGTTTTACTATTCACCACTAAAATAAAGACAAAAATAAATGCTGAACATGTTATACAATAACATAATTCCTAATTCCAGGAATACAAATCTCTATATAATGGTAATGAAACATATTCAAAACCTTTTATATATGATTTATAAGAGCATATAATAATCAAAATTCAAATACTTATCTTTATTGTTTTATGTGGGCTCCCTCCGAGTTTGCTTCCTTGCAAATATTATTGGAGTCCCTAGGTCTTGATCTTATTTCTTCTTTACATCTTTAACTTGCAATTTTGATCTCATGCAATGTGTAGCGAATATCCACATGGGAAATTAGGGTCCCATGCAAACTGGTGTGAATGCTTTTCTATTGAACTTTGAAGGAAATACTCCTTTCAATGGTCATCATCTTTTTCCTTGCATGAGTTCTTTTGAGTATAGTTTCATCTTTACCCTTTTTCTTTGCTTTGCACTCCCTTGCATAATGTCCCTTATTGTCACAATTGTAACATTTAACCTTTAACTTGTAAAATTATTTGATGTACACCTTCTTTTTCGAATGGGAAAACTTTGCTTGACATCAAATTGTCCTTTACTAAATCAGAGATGATCTGTTTTTACTTAGCTTGGTTATTATTGATGTTGATGCGGCCTGCATTGGTTACAGGCTCCTCCACCATTGTCAATACATATCCATCCTAGTCATGTTCCTCCAATATGTGTAATACCCTCACGTTCCAAGTATTGAAATTGGAAGTTCCCTCAAGATGGTCTTCTGGTCGAAGGGAGATCCATGCCATGGCTCTCAAAAATTTTGCTCAACTCCTCAAGATCTATGTAGGCTTCTATTTTGCTTGCACAACTCATCTACTTCACGTCCTGATCTCTGATACCATGTTGATTTTTGAGAAAATATGAATATCTTTGAACTTTAAAAATTTAAATGCAAATATACTAAATACTGAAATCAATGGGACATTCAATCACACAAATCATTCAACTATAACATAGGACGTACCCTGGGGAAAATCCTCAAAACAAAGAAGATGAAAAACCTCAACAAATCTTCAGAGTATAATATAATATAATAGAGAAAATGACTTTTACACAATATCATATTGCTTTCGGCACTCCAGGTGCAATATAAGAGAGAATACTGAGCAATAGAGAATAGAGATCAACTGTTTCAACTTTCCATGGACCCAAGATATTAATAACAATCCAGAAACTTAGCCATGCAAACTATAGCGAATGGTTGCATGATAATAGTGCACACATACACCAAAACTGTGAATTTCCTTTCATGGATATTAATCTGGTACATTGGATTCTCATGCATAACCTATGTGCCTTGCCTTTCATATTTGACATTAACTGAGGCTTAACTGACTCCACAGTGAACTCACCATATAACTGAATGTATGATCGCGTAGTTAACATGCTAACTTAAGCACCAGCATGCAATAACTCAAGTATCATCATGTGAACACTTTATTAACTGAAGTGTCATCTTTGGATAAACTCAAGTGTCGTCTTTTACTTTAACTAAAGTGTAATCAATGCAAAACACTTTAGTTAACTAGTCCTTATTTTTTGACACTTAGTTAATTGTTATTAACTGAAATCATGTCGATTGATTTACTGAAGTGAAGACTATGAGTTATCTTTTAATTAACTGATGCATCCATTGTTGATTTAACTGAAGCTTAATAATATTTAACTAAGGCATGCATTGATGCTTTAATTTAATATTAATAATTCAAGTTCATCTTAGTCAACTAAAGTAATCTCATGTGCAATTCAAATTCTTCTCCATGCATTTATCTTCATCTGTTTATCTCTATATCTTTACTACATGGTCAACATGTGTTAAATTTAATTATCTATCATATCTGATTATACTTAGAATATTTGTCTGATGCTCTAATGATATTATATTACTCCGGACCAAATGATCATATGCTAAAGTAATTCACTCTATAGGTGGCCAGTCTCTAGAGGATAATTAATAGCTTTATACATCTCAAATGGCCATGGTTTTAGTAATATATCCCACATTATTAATGCTTCAACATGCAACGCATTCACCTCTATAACTGGAGGTCCACCCCATGGGTACCTATTATAACTGAGGTCCACATCAGAATCAACTACCTCTATAACTAGAGGTCAAGCCCATGGATACTTACTATAACTGGAGGTCCACCCCATGGATACCTACTATAACTGGAGATTCACTTGAGAATCAATCACCTCTATAACTGGATTTCCACCTCATAGGTACCTACTATAACTGGAGGTCCATATGAGAATCATGACTTGATATAGACACAAGTCATGATCCTTGCACTACAAGACTTTACAACATCGTCACTTTGATAAATCAAAGCATTCACCTTAACAAATAAGGAATAACCTTTATAACTGAAGGCTTAGTCATCCTTAGGTCCAATCTAAGAATCTACTCCAAGTTAATGAGTCCAATTTAGTCTCTCTACCTCAACACATGAGGCCCAATCTTGGATACACAATGTTGTCTTGGAGAATGACTCATGATGCTATATTTGTAACACATATAGTAGGATCCATCAAATCTGGATTTGAAGCGAAATAACTTAGCTTCTTTAGATTTGTCTCCATAGGTGTAGCCATGGATTTGTACAGTAGTACAAAATCAGGAATTAGTGACTACGTGACTAAAAAATCTAGTCACCACAGTTTTTTCAAGTGATTTACTACCAAATATGAGCAATTTTGAGTGACCCAACTATAAATGACTAATTTAGACATGGGTTAAAAAGTATGACTAGATAATACGTGACAAAATGAAAAATGAGTAACGTAAACGTCCAATTTAGTCATGGCATAAAAAATGACTAGCTACAAGAATATGAATTAGTCATTTACATTAGTCATTTTTAATTGCGTCACTCTGATAATGGAAAATTGCAATTTTTGACAATGAAGTGTTACAATTTACGAAATTTTGTAAATTTTTAATGGTTGGAATCAAATAAAGTATATTCATACCATTCTCCTGAGATAAGATTCTAACATAACCATAACCTTTAATTGATAGAATCAACTAATCCTTCTAGGAAAATGCAAGGCCTTGAGGCTCTGTAAACACACTTAACTGAGGGGCCTTTCTAACTTCATAGATATCATATGTGACCATTGAACTAGCACCAACCGTAGCTTCACCATGCTCAAATCCTTTAGTAGTAGTTGATCCAATTGAACCGGTGGAAGCACAAGAACATTTTAACCAATCAAAGAATCAATTAACTGGGGTGTTGACCCAGAACCAGTCTCACATTCATATGCAGTGAAGGTCGAGGCCCCATCTCATAGTTTCAGGTAAATATTTTGATTCCTCCTCTTACAGCTTTGACCTTGCAAAATATGATATGTATAATGTGTTGATGGCCTCTCCTTATCACTATCAAGGTAAGCCTCCTCTTCGATTGTGATCAACCTCTCCATAGTTTTTCCTTCCATCCCAGCCTAACCTTTGATGGGCATTAGTTGCTTTACTTACCACATACTTTCTGATATATTTGAATGTAGGGGATTGGGTTTATAAATTTAATTCTGAATTTGGTGGTTGTTTCATTAACAACTTCAAATGGTGAGCAATTGGATGGATATCCATAGACAAATAGTTAAATAAACAATTGCTAGATTCATTGATATCTCTAATGTTTTGGTAATTAACAATGATCCTCCAAGTCATTGTGTCTAACCCCTTGCGAATTTAACAATCCAAGCTTGTCAAACAATTTCAAATTGAATGGATAATTTACCACTATAATACCAAGTACTTCAGTGTGTGTGTATAACTAGGACTATTCAATGGAGATTTTGACAACAAAAAAATTGAAACTTCTTTAGCACTTAAATCAAACCTAAATGACAAAACCACCACATGATTCCATGAGTTAATATTAAATGTCTTATTCATAACATGATTGGTGAAAAAACATGACTACTATGAAGTATAGAGTGGTCATTATGGATTTTAACCTCCAAGTTGAAACTACCCCATAGATCACCTCCGATTATTCTATGGATGTATTGGGATAAAAATGTCTTATCCTGCATGTCTGCTCCTTTGATTGCTGGCCAAGGAAATTTTAGATCAGACACCACCCACCTGATTCATGATGTGCAAAACTTTTCTCCAACCTCGATCCAAGTTTATATATACTAGTGTAACAAATATAATATAATATTAATCATAAAACAAATATAATATAAAAAATAAACATAATATATATACTATTATAACAAATATGACATTAAAACAAATATAATATAATACAATATTAATCATAAAACAAATATAATATAATGTAATATTAATCATAAAACAAATATAATATAATGTAATATTAATCATAAAACAAATATAATATGATAAATGATAAAACTAATATGCAAATGGTAATATAGAATCTATGCAACCATATCATTTAGTTTGATTTCATCCCCAAATCACTGATGGCCTCAGTAATGGTCTCATCCTTCCAATGTCCAATCCCACCAATACACCCTTCTCGTTTAAGAATGCCAATACCGAACTTATCCATCACACCGCTTCTACCATTGTTTCCTCTGGAAAACGTCAACCCTACCCCAACAATATTAATCCTCTGGAAAAATTGTGCCAACATAGAACAATTGCAGCAACTTCATGTCTGCATGATCACAACGAGACTTGATTGCATCACCTTTTTTCTCACAAAACTGGTTGCAGTGTACACTCAGCTGGGTGAAATGAATTTTGCATGCCTTATATTTGAGGAATCATTTAGGTGTGATATTTCATTGTGGAATGCAATGATCAAAGGGTATGAAAACAATGATTTCCTGGAACAAGCACTTGAATTGTATAAAAAAATGGAATTGGTAGGTGTGAAATGAAACAAGTTTACCTTCCCCCCTGTACAAGCATGCACTTGTCTATTGAAATTACAATTGGGCATTGAAATTCATGGTCATATAGTTGGAACAAGGTTTATATCCAATGTTTTTGTGGTGAATTTGCTTATAACCATGTATACCAAAAATGGGTGTGTGGAGGATGCACATCAAGTATTTGACGAAATGCGTGAACACGATTTGGTATCCTGGAATTCTATGATTGTTGGGTATTCTCAAAATGGACATGTAAATGAAGCTCTGATGCTTTTCAAAGAAATGCAGCTGCAAGGAGTAGAGAAAGATGACGTTACAATAGTGGTTGTTCTCTAGGCTTGCATGCGATTGGCAACGCTATAGCAGGGTAAGGAGATTCATGCTTTTGTGATCAGAAGGCAATTGGAGTAAGATGTTTTCAACAATGCACTCATAGACATGTATGCCAAATGCGGAGTGTTGGAGACTGCACATAAATTGTTTGACAACATGTGTGACAGAGACATGATTTCCTGGAATGTATTGATTCTAGGGTATGCCTAGGAGGTGTCACGTCCCCAACCCTTCGATCAACGAAGAGGACGTGACTGAACATGCTGCAATGTTCCACCCAACCATAGGCCGGTGCGCTCATCAATCTCTCAGCAACACTGCCACTCTCGAGTTGGGCATGATTCCACAAGGAGTAAGGGGAAACTAGCAGGGTCACACGTAGCCAAGGGTACACAACAAGACATAGCCAAGCCAACAGAGTTGGGTTTATCAGGCTATCAGGAGCTGGAAATGATGGCTGCTAAGCTAGTGGGCTCATTGAAGAGCTAAGGACACCTGCACCAGAGCTAGCCTGACTTCTAAGACATACACACACACCCAACACAAGGAATCATCCCCTTCTTTGTTGCACAGTCCCTCATGCCACGACTTCCCTTACAGTGCTATTCAGGGGGTGTAGAGAAGAAATCTAGCCCTCTAGCTCTATCTATGAGGCTCCTGCACACACTAGGTTTATCAAGCACACCTAGACTCCATTTCCACTCCTACACAGTCCAAATACCAACCACTGTGCACACACAAGAAATCACAACAATTCACAGCTCTAGGATCTAAGGGAAACACCATAGAGCAAGACCGGATTGGGTAACCCACAGCTCAGACCGAGCAGAATGACTCCAGAGTTGTTCTTAGCCCTATCGTGGCCAAAATGACTCAACAACAACCCAAATTCATGGGGAAACCGGCAACGATCTCTCAACTACGTGAGGGGAAGTTACACACCATAAAAATTGGGAAAGGAAGAACACGACTACCTGCTTGAGGTGAGGAAAACCAAATGAACACCCTTGTGAGGAAAAACGAGAGCAACCCCCTGTGTGAAGATGGAATCATGGAATAACAGAATCCCCAGATGAATGGTTCCCTACCCGCATGAGGGAATGCATGCCCCTACCTCTAGGCTTGTGTATGGGAAAGGACTGACAATCCTGCCAAATTTAACGGCTACCCATGCGGACGTCTTCCAAAGGAAATAACTACCCCCAACCAACCCCGACAATTAATTTGGTGGTTGAATGAGACAAAGGAAGGGTGAGTAAGACAAACATGGTGGTTGACATCTAGATGGGTTCATCACTTGACACTTGGCTATTTTCCAATGGCTCCCAAGGGTTAGACATCCCCCCCCTTATCCTTAGGAAATCATGCCCCTCTTCATTATTGTTGCATCGACATAGTCGGTTGTAGGTTTTTAATTAATTTTGCATATGTACATGGTGTCCAACATTATAACGTGTTTGGTTAGCACAAAATACCATCGACATCGTCGAAACATAATACGACAATAAATGGTGAGGCGTTTTCCTATAGCTTCACACCATGATCCATTACAATATATACATCATATACATTTAATGCAAATGGGGTCAAAATCGGGGTGTTACAATCCCCTTACGGGACTTCAATAGCACTGTCCTCAGTGCTTACAAAATTGAACAAAAATGCTACACTGGCATCGCCTCAGTGTTCCGCAGAATTGAACAAAAATGGATGTGCCAATCGCATGGCATCCTCCATCTCCCACGTAGCCTCTTCAAGACCGTAGTGCTCCCATTCCACCTTTACCTGCCTTATGGCTCAATTCCTAAGCATTGTGACCATCTTGTCGAGGATGAGCTTTGGCTCAATTCATAACTCTCCGTTGGGTTCCACCTGAATCACATCCCTATTTATCACATGGTTAGGATCATGTACATATTTCTTAAGCAAAGAAACATGAAATACATTATGAGCTCTAGTGCTAGCAGGAAATGCAAGTCTATATGCAACTGTCCCTATGCTTTCAAGCACTTCAAATGGCCCACAATATCTTGGCGACAACTTGGCACAACTTCCAAGCTTCAAGGAACTCTTCCTTTCCCTCACTTTGAGGTGAACATGATCCCCAACACTGAATTCGTTGTTCACCCTATGCTTATCTGCATAGATTTTCTGTCTGTCCTGAGATACCTTCAGATTTTGCCTTATCTTTACAACTTTTGTCTCCATATCCTTGAGCAATTCTGGCCCAAGCACAATCCTGTTCACTGGTGTCCTACACCTTCTGCCGTACAAAGCTTCATATCGACTCATCCCCAAGGATGCTTGTTGTCCATTGTTATAAGCAAACTCTACCAAGTGTAAATAATCTTCCCACTTGGTTGGTTTGTCCATCACATACTATGTGAAGCATGCCTTCAAGAACTTGATTCACTCTCTCTGTATGACCATCAGTCTAACAATGGTAGGCAGTGCTGAAGTTCAACTTTGTACCAAAATCTGCAAACAAACCCTTCCAAAAATTGGAAGTGAACTTGACATCTCTGTCAGAGACTATTGCCTTAGGCAATCCGTGATATTTGAAAATATCCTTCATGAATATCTTTGCAATGTCATCAGTCTTATGCATAGACTTAATTGGTATAAAATGCACTCCCTTTGTCAACTTGTCCACCACAACCATGATGGATTCATGTTGCCTCCAAGTCATCGGTAAACTTGTAATAAAATCCACGAAAATAACTTCCCATTTCCATTATGGAACTGGAAAAGGCTACAACAAACCTGTTGGGTGTTGATGCTCAACCTTTACCTGCTGACATTTCATGCACCTTGAAATATATTCAGCCATGTCCTTTTTTATTCCTTGCCAAAAGTACTGCTTTCTGGCTGTAGCAATTGTCTTCTGATATCCTGGATGACCAGAATATGGAGCTTGATGGATCTCATCCATAGCCATTCTCCTCAAATCTGCTGCATTTGGAAAATAGGCTATGTTCTTATAAGTAAGAAGTCCATCTTTTCCAATTTATATCCCTCATACCTCTTCTCAATACTTTGTTGCTGCAATTTGTCTTTTACTTGCTCATACAATTCATCTCCAGTAGTATGATTAACAATCTGATGTCTCAAATATGACTGGCAAATATTAATAAATGTCACATGCATTTTCGACACCTTCCTGCTAAGTGCAGCAGCTACTTTATTCTCTTTTCCTTTTATGTGCTTGATTTAGAAATCAAATTCACAGAAAAACTTCAGCCATCTCGCTTGCCTAGCATTTAGAGTAGGTTGATCAAACAAATACTTTAGACCATAATGGTCTATACTTAGCTCAAATATTATTCCCATCAAGTAATGCCTCCACATCTTGAGAGCATGTACTATGGTTGCAAGTTCTAGATCATGAGTGGCATAGTTCTTCTCATGCTCTTTCAACTTTCTTGACTCATAGCATATCACGTGGTTTTTCTGCATAAGAACTCCTCCAAGTCCTTGTCCGCATGCATCAGTACACACCATAAAATCTTTCTCTTGGTCTGCAACTTTCAAGACTGGTGCACTTGTGAGAAGATTCTTCAATCGTTGGAAGCTTTCTTCACATTTAGATGTCCATTCAAACTTTATACCCTTCCTTTGCAAGGAAGTGATGGCATGTGCAACCTTAGAGAACCCTTCAATGAATCTCTGGTAATATCCTGCAAGTCCCATAAAAGATCTTACATTTGTCACATTCCTCAGAGTAGGCCAATTCATAATGGCTTCAATCTTCTTAGGGTCTACTAATATACCCTCTTCTGAGATAATGTGACCCAAATATTGAATTCTATCACAATAGAAGTCACATTTGTTCAACTTTGTACACAACTTATGCTCCCTAAGCAATTGCAATGTTAACCTCAAATGTTCTTCATGGTCTTCCTCATTATTAGAATAAACAAGAATTTCATCAAGACAGACAAGAACAAACTTGTCCAAATACCTGCCGAAGACAATATTCATAAGGCACATAAAGGTAGCTGGTGCATTTGTGAGACCAAATGGTACCACTACAAACTCATAATGTCCATACCTTGTCCTGAAGTCTATCTTATGAATGTCTTCATCCTTGATTCTTATCTGATGGTAACCAGATCTCAAGTCAATCTTGGAAAATACCTTTGCTCCTCTCATTTGATCAAAGAGATCATCAATCCTAGGAAAAGGATACTTGTTCTTCACAGTGATCTTGTTCAGCTGTCTGTAATCAATACACAATATGAGTGTACCATCTTTCTTCTTCACAAACATAACATGTGCTCCCCAAGGAGACACACTCGGTCTGACATACTTCTTTTCGAACAACTCTTGCAGTTGCATCTTTAGCTCTATCATTTCTGGTGTACTCATCTTGTAGGGTGTCTTCGACACTGGTGTTGCTCCTGGAACAAGTTCAATTGTGAAATCAATGTCTCTCTTTGGAGGAAGCCCTGGAATTTGATTCGAAAACACATCCTTGAATTACTGCAACACATCAAATTCCTCCAACCTAGGAGTTTCATTTTCTGTTGCTTCCAAAATATGAGTTGCATACAACTGGCAACCTTTCCTACAGAATTTCTTCAACTGCATTGCTGAAACCTGCCTTACTAAAACCACCTTTTGAATTCCTTTCACAACTCTTGGGTTCCCTTCTTCATCCATGCATTCAAAAGTCTTATTATAACAGTCAAGATTTACTCTGTGAGCTTCTAACCAATCCATTCCGATGAGAACATCATAGGAACCAAGTGGTATAACATTCAGATCTACACAAGTGACCGATCCATTCATAACCAATGGACATTTCTCTACCACTTCACTAACCTTTCCTTTTAGTTCCAGTAGCTAGCTGAACTAACCAATATTTTCTATGCTTTACTTTCTTAAAAGCACAAATCTCCACTACTCTAGGAGTAATGTAATTGTGAGTAGAACCAGGGTCAATCAAAATAGAAACGGATTGCTCAACAATCTTACCTGCAAATTCAACCACAGTTGACCGGTGATCTTCCTGGCGATCCTCTAGTGCTACATAAATCCTAGGGACAACCCTTGCTGCTTGAACCACTGTTTCTACCTCTTGAATGTTGTAAGGTGGCCTTGCATTCTCATTTTCACGCTGATAATTCCTGCGCATGTGGCGTCCTCCACATTTCCAACATCGAAGAGGTTCCTTGTTTTGTTGGGGATCTTTTGGCTTTTCTCCCATCACTTTGGTTGGCTACTTCTCAGTTTGTGATGGTTGCTTCTGTTGATTCCTGAAGTTAGAATGTTTGAAACCTTTCTTCATTTGATCAAACTTCTCATTCCTTTTATCCTTCCATGTCTTCTGGTAATCGAGCTTTCCCTTGTTTTTCTCATAGCAATACTTAGCTTTCCTGATTGCCTCTTCCAGAGTTCTAGGTCCATAGAACTCAATTTTCTTTGTAAGACTGAGGAAATCCACTTAGAAAGCACTAGATATTTACCTTTTCATCCCTGATGTACCTAACATACCTCAAAAATTCCAAGAACTTGTTGGCATACTCCTCCATGGTCTGTTATCCCAATCTTAGCTAATGGAACTCCTTAATCTTGTCATCACAATAACTGTAGAGAGGTATTTCTACTTGAAATAATTCTTGAACTGCTTTCACTTAAGCCTTCTTTCACTGATCCTCTTTACCTGTCTGAGGTGCTCCCACTAAATGGATGCCCTCCCATTCAGATTGAATATGGAAACCCTTGCCTTCATGTTTCTTGCATAGTCCTGAACTTGGAAATACTTCTTTACCCCAAGAATCCAAGCTTCATATTCTTGTGCAGTCTTTACCTCACCATCAAATGTAGGAGGTTTAGCTTTCTTAAATTCATCCTAAGAGCGATCTCTGTGGCGCCTCTTTCTCTTGATTTTGTGAGAAGAAGAGCTTGAACCATCAATGGATTCTTCTGAGTCAGATGACCCACTAGAAGACCTTCTTCTTCTTCTGGTATTGCTCTTACTGCCTTCTGGTTTTTCTGTACCATGCCTAGAGGCCATCTTTCTTTGCAAGTCGGTCAAACTTTGCAACATAGCAGCATTCAACTGATGCTGCTCTTCCTGGGATTTAATCAATCTTCTCATGGTAGTTGCAATGTCTGGCAGAGTCTCTTGAAATCTCCTTCCGTTAGATTCTATATCATCATTTCCAACTTGGACATTTTCCCCCATGGCATCTTGCGCATGCTCGTAGGAATTTTGTGCATCATATCCGTCATGGGTTCTCATGGCTGAACCACAGCTTACCTTACCAAACTACACTACCTAGAACACTTCCTTGGAAAGTGGCTATGATTCTGCAAAATGTGTTAATACTGACAACTGTTAGCCACATAAAATTTGCATGAATTATACATTACTTACCTTTACTTGGAAAAATCATACATTGACAACTTTGTCAAAACATAAATGTTTCTTTCCCAAAGAATGACTGTTTGAAGGGGACGACGGGGGTCAAGGGCAGTGCCCTCATTTTTATTTTTATTTTTTGTAAAACTTTCGATTTCGCGCAATCTGGCGCATAACCCCACTGTCATTTTTCCATCTTTCTAGCCCCTGCAATACCACTAAAAAACCTGTTGATTTTCCCTGCCAAAACCTTGTTTTGGCTCAATCTTCATTTTCCTTCTGCTACGTCGGAAAGATCTTCAACTTCCATCCACCGTCGTCGGCTCTTTCTTCATCTTCCATCCGCCACTTCACCGGCTTGTACTTCTTCTTTTACTCGCCGCCGTTGTGGCTGGAACTTCACTTTCTATCCGCCGTAGCGGCTCGATTTTCGATTCCATCCGCCGCCGTAGCAGTTCGACTTTCGCTTCCATCCGCCGCTATAGCGGCTTCAACTTCTTTTTCTTTCTGCCACCGTAGCGGCTCGACTCTCAGTTTCCAACCGTTGTTGTGGATCGTTCTTATTTTCCTTGCCATTGCTATGCTGTCTCTTTCTTCTTTTTCCTTCCGCTGCGTTGTGGCTCCATTTTCTTTTCTCACTTGTCGCTTCAGCAGCTCCATCATTTTCTCCCTTCCGCCATCGTAGCGACTCTAACTTTTTGAACCAGCCGCCATCGAAGGATTTTCGATATTCAGCCATCGTTGCAGCTCGGTCTTTGTTTTCCTGCCGCCACTGCACGTTGACTCAATTTACTCTTCACTGCCACCGAGGAGAACTTTTCTTACTTAGAAAAATTTTGAATTTTTTCTCTCGTCGGCTTACCTCCTCTGACACGCATCGGCTTCGAACTTCGCTCCCTCGTTGACATATTGAATCCCTTTTGGAGACCCAATCGCTACAATGGCTCCTTCCTTTGCTTGTTTCCACCGCTGCGACTCAACAACATATTTTTTCCACTGTACCAGCAAGAGGGGAAGCAACATAGCCGCTTTTGCGGCTCCCTTCTCCGCTTCTCGCCAATGCCATCGACACATTCTTGGAAACCCAGCCACCGCTACGGCTTTCTAAGAATCATCTCATCCAACACTGCGGCTCGTCGGCGAAAGGGTCCTCTTGCATCCGTCGATGTATCGGCTCTGATTCGCCTAATGGGGTCGATAAGCCAATTTCCCATACTTAGAGAATTTTTGGGAAATTTCCTCTTGTCTGTTACTTTTCTGCTGAACAAAAAAGTGGATTTCCAGCCTTTGTCCACTTCTCTTCATGGCCCATAGAGGCCCAAATGTGCAACCTTGAGCTCTGATACCAAGCTGTCATGTCCCCAACCCTTCGACCAGCGAAGAGGATGCGACTAAACATGCTAACTAAGCACCTAGGAAAAACCATGCCCCATGAACATAAACATGAAGATAATATAAAATGCATGCTGATAAGATCATACACAAATGAAAGATGTAATATACATATGCAGATATCCAATTCACGTAAACATACAGTGGAAGCAAATACACGTCATCATACATTCACAACATATAAGCACTCATCATGATCATTCATAAAATATTACAGTTGCAAGGACTTAAGCTCAAGAATACTTATCTTTAGCAAAGCTTGCCCCGCAACCAGCTACGTCGTTGCAACGTTCCACCCAACCATAGGCCAGTGTGCTCATCAATCTCTCAGCAACATTGCCAGCCCCGAGTTGAGCATGATTCCACGAGTAAGGGGAAACAAGCAAGCTCACACATAGCCAAGGGTACACAACCAGACATAGCGAATCCAATAGAGTTGGGTTTATCGGGCTTTCAGGAGCTGGAAATGCTAGTTGCTAAGCTAGTGGGCTCACTGAAGAGCCAATGACACCTGCACCAGAGCTAGCCTGACTTCTAAGACATCCACACACACCCAACAAAAGGAATCATCCCCTTCTTTACTGCATAGCCCCTCAGGCCATGACTTCCCTCCCAGTGCTATTCATGGGGTGTAGAGAATAAAGCCAGCCCTCTAGCCCTGTCTGCGAGGCTCCTACACACACTAGGTTTACCAAGCACACCTAGACACCATTTCCACTCCTACACCGTCCAAAGACCAACCACTATGCACACACAACAAATCACAACAATTCACAGCTCTGGGATCTAAAGGAAATACCACAGAGCAAGACCGGATTGGGTAACCCATAGCTCAAACCGAGCAGAATGACTCTAGAGTTGTTCTTGGCCCTATCGCAGCCAAAATGACTCAACGACAACCCACAACAACCCAAATTTGTGGGGAAACTGGCAGCGATCTCTTAGCCGCGTGAGGGGAAGTTACACACCATAAAAATCGAGGAAGGAAGAACACGACTGCCTATCTAAGGTGAGGAAAACCAAATGCACACATGCGTGAGGGAAAATGAGAGTAGCCCCCTACGTGAAGATGGAATCATGGAATGACGAAATCCCCGGATGGATGGTTCGCTACCCGCGTGAGGGAACGAATTCCCCTACCTCTGGTCTTGCGCATGGGCAAGAAATGACAGTCCTGCCAAATTTCACGGCTGCCCATGCAAATGTCTTCCCAAGGCAATAACTGCCCCCAACCAACCCCGAAAATTAATTCAGTGGTTGAATGAGACAAAGGAAGGGTGAGTAAGACAAACAGGGTGGTTGACATCTAGATGGGTTCATCACTTGACACTTGGCTATTTTCCAATGGCTCCCAAGGGTTAGACATCCCCCCCCTTATCCTTAGGAAATCATGCCCCTCTTCATTATTGTTGCATCGACATAGCCGGTTGTAGGTTTTTAATTAATTTTGCATATGTACATGGTGTCCAACATTATAACATGCCTGGTTAGCACAAAATACCATCGGCATCACCGAAACATAATACAACAATCAATGGTGGGGCGTTTTCCTATAGCTCCACACCGTGATCCATTACAATATATACATCATATACATTTAATGCAAACAAGGTCAAAATCGGGGTGTTACAGGAGGGGCATGTTGGGAAAGCCTTGAATATTTTTTGGTGAAATGCAATGTCAAGGTATGAAACCTAGTGTCGCTATGTAGTAAGTGTTCTCCCTGCGTGTGCATGTTTATCAACTCTGCAACAAGGTAAGCAGATCCACAGTTGTGTAATTATAAATGGATTAGAGTCTAATGTTGTTGTTGGCAATGCCCTCATTCACATGTATGACAAATTCATGAATTTAGAGACATCTTCCAAATTGTTTGAGAGGATATCTGAAAGAGTGTGGTCTCCTGGAATTCTATGATTGTTGGTTATATGCTTAATGGGAATGCTAATGAAGCCACAATGATGTTTGCTCGAATTCTACTTGAAGGCACAAAACCTGATTCAGTTACTATCAGGAGTGATTCAGTTATGCATCTTCTTTCTGTAGTGTATGAGATATATAAATAGCATAAATGATTAATGATAAATGTTGATACTGAAAATACATTAGGATGACCCTTGGTTCTAGCTATGAAATTGGTGATCGAAGGATTATACTGGCACTACCTCCATCAAGGTATTAGAGTTTTTATTATTGATTACATCAATTTGGATATACTTTTCAATGGGAACAACATTATATGTATATATACATAAAAGGTTGCATCAACGTACAATACCTTATATTCATCACATTTACTTATCAATTATTGCATACTTCTCGATAAATACAACAATTTCATATTCCATCATAATAAATACATCTCCATGATAAAATTTGGCTATATGGCAAATTCCTATACCGATTCCCTTCTCATTTCACCTATTTTAAGTTTTATATTCGATGTAATACATCAACTATATCTTCTATGTAAGACATGATAGGATTATAGAGCAACAAGAATTGAAATCTAGATTCTATTGTTATATCTAATGTTTTTTTTTCGGTGAAATCCACAGTATGGTAAAAGGATGAGTTGTTTGACAAATTGTCATTCATGTGCCTATGTTACTATTTTTTATTATGTGAGTACATTACCAGAGGGTGATAATATTGAACAATAATAAACTTATATAATCATGACCTCAAAATGAATGCCATGACTAATGCAAGAGAAACAAGTGCACAAACAATATGAAAAATATTGCGTAAAATAATTTTTTGATGTTGAGTTTTCCTCTATATTTTGTACAACAATGCTTGATATGGCCCTGATTCTAACCTTGAATATATCAATATTCTTATTGAAAAGGAAAGGCAACAAGCTGGGGTTATGGATGCATGTGGAGGTATATGGATTTACTTAACACAACTACAGACCTTTGGAAGAAGCAAGCATGAGCATTATAACCTTTTATATATTGTTGATCAACATCCTGGACCATTATTGCGTCTAGCAATAACCTTAGCACCAAATCTCTAGCCTCAGTTTCATTTACGCTGGGCCTGTCCATCGGAGGAAAAAGGTGGGGGACTTGAGACCGAGTGTCATCTTATAGATTCAGAAGGTATCTCTTATATCAACCCATATGTGTTGAATAATACCAGTATATGATGCCATTACATGACCATGGAGATAGAATTTACTGCTTTGATCCTGGAATGACGAAGTAATTCTATGATAAAGTTTTCCTCTAAGCCATTCATCTGCTACAAGTTTGATATTTTATTCCTCTGTAAAGTCTTCATCTTCATGTACTGCAGCAGACAGATCACTTGTTATGGAGATTGCATCATATGTTATGTGTTTTGACATTTACTGACTGGGGATATCAGGAGCATGTCCCTTTTTATTCAATCTAGTACATTCATTTTAAGATTAAATTCCTCTATTAAATATATGTTAAGTTTTTTTTTTCCAAGAAAAAAAAGCGTAATTTTATTCATCTTTCGAGATCAAAATTACATTCAGTATATTCACATCCAAGTGAATTCCAGAGTCCAAAAAATGGATCCAATATTTAGACTGCCAAGTCTTCTGTAAAAAACAAAAAAACAAACACATGCTTTTGAACAATTAGCTATATAGATCATTACATAATCTCATATCAATCGGCCGATTTTCACAGCCAACAAAAACCATAAAATTCTGAAACCACTGCTGAGACAGGAGCTGTCAACGAATTTCGATAACCATAACACAGCTGACATATATAAGATGGAAATAAAATAAGTATAGCTCACTGTGAAAGCCAAAAAACTGCCAACGAGAACAAAGACTGATATCAACTGTCATATATAACATATGGATGAACCCACATCAGCAATCGAGCATACACATCGAGCATTATGAACCCACTGTGAAATCCAAAAAAGCCAACGTGAACAATAACTGATAGCAACTGTCATATATAAGCAACAGTTGACTGATAACATAAAACATCAAAATGTTTCAGCTATATACATAAATCATAGAAGTATCTACCCGCGACTACAAAACAGCGACAATGTAACCATCAAAAAAGAAACTGTCATCTCAAAAGATATCAATGAAACTCCTGTGATCTTCTCAAATATTATCAATGAACGGCCTGTGATAATATGTCTGAACAATGCCTGCATTAGATTCTTTCACCAACCAAGTGCCCATTTCCAGCCGGAGCCCTTCCTTGGAAGCTTTGTCCGCTTCCTGGTTAATTTCCCTGTATACATGTTGGCACGTAAAGGAGTCAAATCGGAGGAGGAGCTGTCAAATGGAAGATATAATATGAGCTAATCTCAAATGCCTACACTCTTGTGTATGATTGATCCAGTTTATAACATTCAAAGAGTCCCCAAGAAAATTAAGTGCAGTGCACCCTATCTCCAAAGCAAACATCAGCAGCAATTTAAGACTCATTAATTCGGCAAAATTATTTGTGCCTCCCCCAAGCCCCAAGGACATAACAAAGAAATGAGAATCAGTTAAGAACAGAACTGCACCACCGCCACACATATTGTTCTGGGCTTCCCCATCAAAGAAGGCCCACTGAAGAGATCTATCTATATCCAATGTTAAAATCCTTCGATCTCTACCAACCCTGATATGTTCCGGAAAAGAATTAAATAGACCCACTGACAGAGTACTAATAAGTGCCGGAGTGCAAGAGGCATCTTTGAAAATAGCCTAATTACGAGCCAGCCAAACCCCCCAAAGGACCAGTAAAGGTAATTTACGCTGTTTCTGGTTTGATCTCCTCCACCAAGAATGCCAAGCTTCCCCAACAGTTTCCCCTTCCCATTGACATTTAAAACCAACCAAAAGGGAAACTTCCTTCCATACATCAAGAATGTAGGAACAAGTAAGGAACAAATGCATAGTAGATTCCAGCTCCCTTTTACATAAAACACACCATCCCGGGCCCTGAAAAGAGCGCTTCTGAAGAACGTCCCACGTTGGAGCCTTATTATACAAAACACACCACATAAACATCTTGGTTTTGGCTAGGCATTTAAGCCTCCACAGAGGCCTCCACCACCAAACTGCTTCCCTTTGAGCCAACCCTGTACAAAGAGCTAAATACCCTGCCTTAGGACTGTAAACACCCCTCGGATCAGCCTCCCACACCAATGTATCATCTTGATCCGAGAGGATAATGTTAGCCCGCACCAGTTCCCGAATATATTGATCCAAAATAACAGTCTCCCTTGCCCCCAGACCAAAGGAACCAGCCCTTTTCCATATTTGATTCCACAGATCATTAAGCCTTGGAACAGCTAAATGATTAAGCATGACTACCCCTTGAAGACCTAACAGCTCAATAACATCAGGAGGAAGAAGGTGTTGTTGAAAACTGCCCAACCATGGGTCCCTACCAATCAAAACACTTTCCCCGTTACCCACATCCCAAACCAAGTTGTTTTCAATCAAATCAAAAGAGTTAACAATTGCTTTCCAAATCACCGAGCCTCCTACATGAGACTTCCTGGGATTTCTAATCCAATCCAGCAGACTCTCTCCATATAGATACTTCTGTTTGATCACCCGAGTCCACAGGCTGAAAGATTTCAACAATCTCCACCCTCCCTTTGCAACCAAAGCTTTTGAAAACAGAAAAATATCCTTAAGCCCCCAACCTCCATATCCCTTTGGAACAGCAATCCTTTTCCAGTTCACCCAAGGGGTAGTCTGATCTTCTTTATGTCCACTCCAGAGGAATCTAAAACAAATCCTCCTAATCCTTTCAAGGATCCCTTTCGGTATCCAAGATAAAGACATCCAATACACCGGAATTGCCTCCAAAACAGCTTTGACTAAAACTAATCTGCCAGCTCTAGAAAGCCACTTGTGACTCCAAACCATCAGGCGTTTCTCAACCTTTCTAATCAACCAAAACCAGTCCTGTTTCCGATAATTGTTTGCTTTTAATGAGAAGCCAAGATATTTTATTCCTTCCTCTAAACCTGCTGTAGAAAATGGAAAAAACCTCAAGAGTTCAGTCTCCTCTTCAGGTCTTAACATATGAGTAGTCAAAGAAGATTTACCAGCATTTATCTCCATTCCAGTGGCCTTTGAGAACAGATCCAAGATCTCCATAAGAACCTTAGAATCTCCTTTAGAACCAGAGCAGAAAATCAGTACATCATCCACAAAGAGTAGATGTGTAATGTTTAAATTTGGAGCTAACTGAATCCCAGTGAAACGACCTTCTGCTCGTGCTCCTCTTAAAGCCCTGCTTAAACCTTCAGCAACCAAAAGAAAGAGAAGCGGAGACAAAGGGCATCCTTGTCTCAGCCCTCTCTCTGCATGAAAAAAGGATGAGGCCGCTCCATTGATCAAAACAGAAAAAGAAATAGTAGTTATACAAGACATAATCCATCTTATAAAATTGATGCCAAAACCAAGATGTGTTAGAAGCAACCTCAAATATATCCAACTGACTCTGTCATAAGCCTTAGAAAGATCAATTTTAAGAATAGCCCCCTTCAGCCTTCTAGCTTTAAGACTGTGAAGTCCTTCCTGAGCCACCCCTATTGCCTCATGGATCTGACGACCTTCCAAAAAACCGAACTGTTCTGCAGAAATATGTTCTGAAAGAATAGCCTTCAATCTTACCGCTATGACTTTTGAGATAATCTTGTACACACAATTGCACAAAGAGATAGGCCTGAAGTCAGCTAGAGTTCTGGCATTGTCGAAATTTGGGATGAGAGCTATGAAAGTTGTATTGAAACTTGCCGGAATCCAACCAGATGACCTAGAATCTTCAATCACCTGCAACAAGTCCATCCCCAAAATATCGAAGAGTGCCAGAAAAAAATCAATAGTCCAGCCATCTGGCCTTGGACTTTTATCTTTCTGAAAACTTCCCATAACCATCTTAAGTTCTTCTTCCGAGACAGCCTTCATAAGGTCCCCATTGCCCTCCTCATCCACGAAATGAGGGAACATCTGTGCTAGTTTAATAACCTCTTCAATTGAGGCCTGAGCAGGTGCTTTGAACAATTGTTGAAAATGATTCACCCCGCATCTAGCCTTTTCATCAAAAGAGACAAATGAAGAACCCTCCTCATCCTACAAACTCCAAATAGTATTTGCCACCTTCCTAACTCTGGCATAGGCGTGAAAAAACTTTGTGTTATCATCTCCACTCTCCAACCAAATCGCACGACTTTTAAGTCTCCATGCTTCCTCTTTTTCCAACAAAAGAGAATTGTGCCTGCCCTCCAATCTAGTCAAGATCTCTTTAGACTCAAGAGTTAAAAAAACCCACCTCCATCTCCTTCATACATCAGGAGAAGAGCTTCTTCAATAGACTTCAGCTCGGCCTCATCTCTTTTTCTCTTCGCTACAACCCACTCCTTGATATACACCTTAAGACGTTTAATGTTGTCTGCAAACTGTAATGCAGCCGACCTATCATTTTCCCTCCCAATAGGATTCCAATGAGAAAGAGATAGATTTTTGAAAGACTCTTCCTGAAGCCAGCATTTATTGAATTTTAAAGGGCTCGGAGGATTGTTGGGACCCTTTTTAACTTCAAAAAAGATAGGGAAGTGGTCGGAATGACCCCCACTGCCCACCCATTGTCTTACCAAGAAAAAACTATCCACCAACTGCTCTGCTACCAAGAATCGATCAATTCTTTTAGCCACCCTGGCATCCCCACAACGATTATTTCTCCAAGTCGGTTTTAATTTTACAGGCTCAATATCCAGCCATCCCTTCTCCATCAATTTTTGCACAAAAAACCTCTCTATAGAGTCAACCTGGGCATGAGGACCCCAAACCTCATTATGCCTCAGTGAGAAATTTAAATCACCTCCCAGCACTACCGAATCACCATTAACCATCGGATTTTGTAGCAATGAATCCCAAAAGGGAGCTCTATTAATATAAGGACCATAGATATTAAGCACTGAAAGAGAAAACCCCAATTCATCAGAAAATACTTCAACACCCAACACTGCCTCAGATCCCCAAGAGTTAATCATCTTCACACAACTATTTTTCCAACCCACTGCCAGTCCCCCAGATCTACCTTTTGCATCCAATGTCACAAATGACCACCCAGGAAACCAGCTTTCCAACTTCCCCTGAATCACCACACCTTCACCTAAAGTCTCTTGTAGCATTAACACATCAAGATGCTCAAGAGTAAGCACCCTCATGAGGGCTGATTTCTTTCTAGGCCCAGCCAGTCCCCTGCAATTGAAAGACATAAATTTCATATTCGACCTTTCTTCAAGGCCATCTCCGCTCTAAGGGCCTTTTCAATCGAAATTTGTGTTCCTCCCAGCAGATCCTCCATAGCTCTGGACTGGGCCTTGGATAGATTAGTCTTACGACCTCTACCTTTTCTCACAGTCGAGGAACTCTTACCCAGCCCCGAAACAGGTTTGTGGCAGGATCTTAAAAAATAACCCGACTCCATAGTGTCTGATGGGGAAGGACAGGACTCCTCAGAACCAATAACATGTACAAGATTCACTAAAGCAGTAGGGGTAGAATCCAAAGACAAAGTTTTGACATGATCAGAATCAGAAATGACAACAACTGGAGGATCAGGTTCAAAATCAGAAATGGTAGCAACAGGTTGAGAGCCCAAACCCGAAAAGACCTCATCAGAAAAGGGCAATTGAAGGTCAGACTGCCCCGAAAGTGAAAGCTTCCTCAAACCATCAATCCAATCAAAACCATGAAAGGAAACATTGTTCAAAAACAGATTAACATTTGATAACATAGGAAGATTAGGGTTACCAGGACCAGAGGGTTCCCCATTAGCCGTGTCTTCTACCGGAAGAGAAGTCTGGGTTGGCTGATCCATAGTCCCTTCGACCACCCCGGGAACAGGAACAATCAAATCTTCAATAGGCAGATCACTGTCCAAATCGTCCGCAGATGACTGAGAAGGGCCAAACACCACATGTGGCATCTCAGAGGGTTTGTCAAAAGCAACCCAATCACCTTTCCTGTGATTACCATTGTGAGAACGCACCTGCAATTTGCATGACGCCGCCGGGTGCCCATAGACATGGCACCGTCTACACCGAAATGGTACATTCTCGTAATCCAATATCTGATTAATGGGATCCGGTCCCCATTCCAAGATAATAGAATCAGCCAAACCCTCCCGGATATTCAAGTTCACCAGAATACGAGCCACCTTTTTCTCCTTTGTTTCGAGAAAGGAAAGATCTGCCTCCAGAAAGGTTCCAAGGATATCACCAATCCTCCGGAAATGATACAAATCCCAGAAATGTAGAGGGAGTGCTGGTAATTTCACCCAAATAGGGATAACGTCCACCCTCTCTTTGCTGGCATCAAAAAGGGGTTTCCATGGCTTCATGAGGACAGGAGAATGATCAATATGCCAACATTTGGTTTGAATCCATCCTAAATCCTCCTCCTTCTGCAAATTTATGGCGAACCATCCTCTGTTCAGCATCTCTATCTCCGGGACATAGCCAAAATGTGTGCCCCATGAAACCGCAGCCCAATCCTGAATAGTCTTTTTAGTAAAATTGCGCCCCATAACCCTCCCAACCAGAGTACATTTCGCCATTTTCAGAACGTTGTCCCAGGCTAAATCTTCCCCAACCGCATAATTCCGAACCGGCTTCTTCTTGATCCAGTTCTTTCGACGCGCCTTCGAAGAACCAAGAACCCCAGCCTGTTTTACAGCTGGAACACCCGTACCCCCTTGACATGCATCCGAGGGAAACCAACAGGGAGAGCCACACCCACGATGCTCCGCAGCAGCCAACGGCACCCTCCAATCCTCCTCCGAGTTATCACCGCTTGAACCCTGACCCTGCACAATCTGATCAAAAACCCCTCCTACAAACGCCTGAGCACGGCCATCATCAGACACAAACCCTCGTTGAAAAGAAGACGGCGAAAGCCCTAAATTCTGAGACAAAGACACCCCCTCATCCGACCAGCTTGAGGGCCCCAACACACCATCAGGCCACTAGAAATAGGAATCCACAGCCGGAACAGGAGCAACCGGCGAAAAGGCAATAAAGGCAGACGGTGATGAAAAATCTGCCAACCCTAGCGGCTTATTAACCGGAACCTGTTCATCCAGACCCAACCTAGGGATTTCCACCAGATGCTCCAAAGACCCTCCACCTAGCACCTCCCAGATGTCGGTGCTCTCCAGCCTGTCACTGGAGTAATCTACTACCTCCAGATCCTCCATTAAGAGCACCGTGGCAACCAATCAACCCCACAAAAAACTCCAAACCTCAATAAAACCCTAACCCCTAGGCAGAAAGCAACAAAACCACGACCCAGTCCCAAATATATGTTATGTTATGTATACATTGATAGGAAATTGTTGTGAAGCAAAAAATATACCCTACTAGAATAAATGCCTGGATGCAAAATCTTTTGGATGGTATAGAAGCTTAAACTTGACCATTCTCCTCATAATCTTGAATGTTTGGCTACTGTAGCTAATTTCAATCAATTAGTTAGGGGATTTTCCATCCCTTTTTCATATCATTAACATACTGGTTTATTATGTCTATTAAAGTATTGAATGCATTTCCCTTAATTTCTAGAGGTATCCTTACCAAATAGAAGGGTACATGGGAACTAGATAAGATAGGATAATTAAGATAAAGATAATATTATTAATGTACAACAAATGACCACTAAAATAGGTCAATGGGACTGTCAGATACAATATTTATGTGATTCTGCCATTTTACAATGATTTCAATCTCTCATGTACAAAGCAAATATATCCTAAGAAATAAATTATAATTACAGGTGTCTTCTTGCCGAGTTTCCCCAATAATACTTACCTAATATTTTGATTTTCCTTATTTCTTTCCCTAGCTAGTTTCAATATCTTGACCTAGTACAAATATGATTGTTGCAACTCAGCATCTTAGCTTTTGTGACACACACACACACACACACACACACACACACACACACACACACACACACACACACACATAGGCGCACACGCGTATAATTTTATATCTTTTGTGACACGACACACACACACACACATGTATAATTTTATATCCAACACATTACAAGTTCGTCACATGCACGAAGACCTTGTATAGCAATCACTGGTCACAAACACTAACTTTAAATACATGTTACTTGGTATCGATCCAAAGGATGTACAATTTCCAATCAAAAGATCTAGTTTATTCTATACTTTCCAACGAATCAAACAATTTTAATTTCAGGTGTATAGTTGAAAAGTTGTGTCTTTCTGGTCTTTGACAACACCACCAAACCTTGACAGAGTGCACATGATTGATCAGGATGCCTTGAATTTATACAAGCTTCCCTATTTTTGCAAAGGATGACCTTGCATGAGAATATATACAGACCAATATTTATCTTATCAAAAGTTGCCCTTTTACTACACATTCTCATTGTTCATAACAGTTTCATTTTTTCTCTAGGAAATTAAGAACAGAAATAGCAACAATAATATCAGGTTGACTATTTCTTCTTTTTCCAACCATCCCTTTTTTATTGTTACAATGACTATTATTGAATTATAGAGGATGCACATAGTTAAATATACAAGGGAGAGATTGAGAATAATACTAATTTTTATTAATATGGAAACCATCATACATATTGTTTCAATGCATTTGATTTGTGTGCTAGGTAGTTAAACCACCTAATTCCTTTAATGACTAATTTTAAGTTAGATCGCTATGAACTTTATTAGAAATTAACACTAGGTGGGGTGACTTAGTCATTGTGACCCTTACATTAAATTTATTTTCATATAAATATTCTCATACCTTCCCTTAACATGAGAATCAGATTTTAAAGTTACCCCCCTTGATACATATGTTTCTACATCTTTACAAAGAAGAATAAATGTAACACATTGCTACCATCTTGAACTATTTGTTGATGCTACTGCCTTCCAATACATATGGAACTTGCTACCCCTGATGTATGCCCACATTGAACTTTTGAAGGTAGCATCCATCTTCACATGTATGCTCAAATTGAACTTTTGAACTGTTGTATTGTCTCTTCCTCCATTGTTGGCCCATGATCCAATCCATAAGAGCCACCTGAATATGAGGAAGGTGTTGTTGAGTGAACCCCTTCTCTTGCTATTCTCTTTTATTTTTCCATTCGCCCTATTTTTCGTTGTCTTATCCATTTTTTCCTCCATCTCCCCCATTTTGATGTTGTTATTTCCTACAGAAATTTATGCCATCATTTGTCTATTCACATTTTCCAATCCTATTATATGTTGATGCCATGCTTGCCTCTCTTTTTCATGATTTATTTCCCATTCCTTTTACCACTTGTCTCGTTTTCTCATATACAGTCCTGGACATTTCTGGGTTTCTTCAATATGACACTCACATTGATGAATCCCTCTACTTAATTCTGTTGTTTCACATAGTGCACACTTATTAGAATGTGATGAACCTCCATTTCAGCATAGGATGTGAAAATGCTACTTCTATCACCCAGGTTCTAGAATTCTGGAGGGTTATGAATCCCACTGCTTTCAAAATACAAAGTGGGCTTCCAACTTTTGGATGTCTGATCTATTACCATACATAAACACAAACATGAAGACTTCAAACCATAACCTGCAACATTAATCCCACATTTTTCTTGCCTTCCCATCTTAAAAGAGTATTAACTGATACCTTTTGAGTGATGATGCATCGAAGTACCCTGTCCATGGGGGATTTTAAAGCTTCACCTCTACCACCATCTGTCTCGCTACTTATCTTTGGTTCTTCAATGGATCATTAATTACTCAACTCGTGATTTATTACTCAAGGGCGGTGGAAAGTTGTCAATGCCCCCCCATTTTTAATTTATTTTCCTTTGGTTATGGTTGCAGATATATTGGCTTGACTGTCTGCTTGAGCATTGAGATTTCTTAACACGTGATAATACCATATTTTATCAAAACTCTGAGCTAAAATTTGCATTCTTTGAACAACCCTGTACATATGGGATTTTAATTCTTTGAACAAGCCTGCACATATGGGATTTGCATTCTTTGAACAAGCCTACACAGATGGGTATCCTTTGGAGTTGAGTTTTGAAACATATGGCTTATTATTACAAGTTGAATCTTTAATGATAGTGATTTGTTCGACCCCCAACTCTTTTAAAATCACCAGACCTTGATAGAGAGCCAAGATATGTGCTTGGTTGTTTGTTGCTTTGCCTAAACCCCATGCAAAGTCAAGGTTTTGTATTCCTTCGGGATCAACTATGACCCCCCCCCCACCGCTTCTGCCACCACAAACTACCCAACAGTGAGGATTAAAGATAATTGAGGTAACTCTATTTGATTAGATTATATGCAATGTGACAGATTTAGAATGAAATCACGATACAAGAATTTAATGTCATAACATAGAGGTTATTACATCATTCTTGCACATATTCAAGGTTGCTTTTCATATCGATTATCTAAATCACTTGATATTTTACTGATTATGTCGACTTCTATTTCTGTTGGCACATCTATAAACATTTAGAAGTAATTAAACATAATTCAATATTATTTTTCAGTTAAAGGTCCATATATCCATCAAAATTTGCATCCAGAGCAGTAAATCGGTAGGAGTAATGCCACAACTTAAGGAATTGAATACTACCTCTTCTTAGATCATATGAATCAACTGTGGATTGTACAACCTTTCATTGACAATAGAGTTCATGTGTTGACTAATAACTGCGACCTTGTTATGTTAAAGATGAAATACAACAGTAAGAGTTTTAAAACTAGATTAAATGATAATATGTCAATCACCACAGTAGAAACAAAAAACATGTTAGTTTGCTAATTCAGTTAACTGCAGAAATTAAATATGTGTATTCCTCAACATCAATTCGTTAAGCTTCTCAATATTTTCCTAGTTTGTGTCGTCATGCCCTGATATTGTGCTTAAAATGGGCATTGAGCTTGTTCCTCCAATGTTGTTTTGTGTATTAGCCACATTGGTTTTGTGAATTTGGTTGAAAGATGTTCTTTATAAATCTTTACGAGCCCCCCCTAATAATCTAGATATTTTGAAATCCCATATAGTGCTTAAGATATCTCATTATCTGCATGTGCATTTATAGAGATGTTTAGACATTTCTGGCATTTCCAAATTCTATTTGCGTGATTTCTGGACCATAGAAATGCTTGATATTCTTTAACTTTGCGATGTCTTGCACATGGTGGCATATTCTGTTGGCCTGTTTGTTTTTGCTGCAGCTAACTGGCACAACATGGCCGATCCTTTTAGAGATAGCTCTTGAAAACTTAAGTGTAGTGTTTTATCTATGTTGTGATTTCCATTTCTACTCTTCATAGTTAGGAACTGTGACATATTCGTGTACTATTTTAGATGAGATGTTCTAATTTTTTGCTATCCTCTTATTCATGTTTTCTATATTTTAGGTCCCTACCTTATGCCATTTTACTCACCGTTTGCATTCCAAGTGTTCCATATGGAACTATTTTCTTACTGGTATTGACATGGATAATCCAGTGCCGAGGCGTGTGTTGCAATCCTCTATAAGGCATTTAAAGTTGTTCCTAAGGTATGTAGTCAGTATAATTCTTTCTATGTTCTCTTTTGGTGAAATCAGAATGAAGTGTTAGTTAATCTTATGGCTTTATTCATATTATTCTTATACAAGCAACAAAGAAACTGAGAATTACATCCCAAGAACTATGAAAGTTTAAGATTACTGATGAAGTTATTCGTGTAAGTTTATCTTTCCCCAGTATGAACAATATTTTTGCTAGTACTTAGCTGCTAATTTTTCTAGTACATATTATTAATCAGGAAAAGGTACCTATGTATATTTGATAATTGAAGGGTCATTTTGTTAGCTACTAGTCGACCATCAAGTTATATTTTGTCTTGTAGTCAGCAAATAAGACTTGTTGTTGGAATAAAGATTAGTTCAATTAGGGTTTCAGCCTCTTTTTCGAGATTGATTTATATATTTTCTCTAGCAGCATGCCCTAAGTGTTGCAGAGCTAGGTTTTTGGGTCATCTATTTTTTACATGACCCAAAAAATCTTGACATGCCAAAGCAATGCCTTTGGCTTGAGTGAAGGGTACATTCTTGCCAAGGCCATGAAAATAGTCAATGCATGACCAACATTGGGGTACATGAATGGCTTGTTGCTCTTGCTTAAATGCCAATATGTTTAGTAAACCATAGTACAAAACCAAGTCAAAATGGATAGATTTAGTGTTGGAAACACTTTGTACATACATGAATATGGCCTCGAAACAATTTTCCAGCAATCGGGAATGTGTTTTCCACACATTTCCTGCACTATAACCCACGTTTCCTGCACTATAACCCAAGTTTTCTAGATTTGGCAAGAGCATTGTCAAGAATGTTGGGAATAGCCCCAACATTATTGTCTAGAGATGAATTCTGGAAATTTCTTTGAGATGTTCCCTCCTGTCTAGCGGTGTCAGGAGTTGGATATTTGGATGCTCCTAGGTTGTCCAAAAGTGTCGAGATGCTCATTTACAGATAGGAGGATTCTTAGATGGACCTGCATTCATTTCCCATAAAGGAGATACTTTTCATAAACACAGGTATCTTGGATTTAAGAAACCATATCCTTTACTTACACAACATTCTTCCAATATTTAATTTAAATGTGTAACATGCATAACTCTATTTTACATAAGCTCAAAACAGATTCTGGCTCTGACAATCTATCTCATTGATGTAATATAATCTAAGAAAACTTAGTGAGGAATAGAATGAATACCATAAAGTTGCATCAATCACAAGGGAAGGTACCTAACCTCCAAATAACATGAGAAATTTCATCCTTCGCAACATCGAGTAGAATAGAAGCATCATATGCTGTAACATTCCCACATAATATATTTTCAAGGTCCTTTATCTAGGTTGTCAATATAAAATTAACGTGTATTACCTTTTCAAGAGGTAGTTAACCTCAATGAGACTCTTACTCCAACAAAGCACCAATAATGGCAGCGATAAGCAAACAATATCTAGGTGCATGTAAAAAAGGTACAATGACAAGTATTCCAGCTGATATTCTGCATAGTGCTTTGTACAACAGTAGCAATACACCCTCCTTCAACAATTCCATACAATAGTAATGATGGTTAATTTGAATTTAGGAAGGAGAGGAATACACAAGGAAAGTGCATGATAAAAGCATGCATACGCCATTCTCACTTTAGTTTCACTTTAGATGCTTTTTATATTTAGCAGTTCAGTTTTGTTTTGAGATTGTTTGAGTTAGCATTTCCATGCACAGTTTGTTAGGGTGCTTCACATGTCGAAATTTTCTAATATTATATGGAGCACAAATCCCTAGAAGGGAGATGCATGCAGGTAGACTTTCACTCTCCTCTAGTGAGTGAACCTTCCTAGGACTAGTTATTTCATACAGGTTGAGGGCATTATAAGGTTTGATGAAAGTCTTGAAGAATTTTTCAATGTATCAACGCTTATAGTATCCTTCATTTTCCACGGAGGTGGAGGGATACAATATGATAAATGTATGAGAAAGGAAGTCACCTCCTCACCAATTACAGTAATTTTGGGAATTGGGATGTGTCTACAAAGCACATTCTAGTGTAATGTGTGAAGCTGCACGGCCCATAAGTCTCACAACTACATAACATAACAACTGTAATAGTCTAGATGTTCACCTGCATTGGCATACCAATATGTCCATGGAAAAAAATCAAGAAGTTATTTTTATTGTGAAAAACCATCAAAACTATGCCTTTTTATGAAATTAGCTTTTCGAACTAATTTATGAACCAGTTCCATTTAAATTGTCTTCCAATGTTTTAAGTCTCACATCTTATGAATATGTTGGTTCTTTAGACACACACTTTACTGACAAATAATGATTTTTTGATTTTGGGCTTTTGGGAATTTTGTCTACTTATAGACAGACATATTAATTATAGCGATAATACTTTCCAGTTAATCTTGCATTAAACATCACATTCCCTATATTCTCTGCATAAATATGCAATAAATCAATCTATCAGTCATTCAAAATTCAAACCTCATTCTAAGTCTCAAAAGCGTAAACCCAAATGCATATAGCTATACACCTTAGTTTGATTTTAGAAATCAACACAAGAAGCTACTATATATATTTGAAAAGTGCAAATGTCCTTCCCATCAACAAACCCCAAATCTAAAATATACCTCAAATCATCCTAGCTAGAAAACCAAAAAATATGGAATAGACTAATAAAAAATGTTTGTGAGTTTGGACATATTGAGAAGATGCATAACGCCCTTCATAACTAATAGTATGTTGGAAGAAGCACACTTACAGTAGCTAGTGGACACTTTTAAACACTAATCACTTATAGTAAATGACTTTGTCTAGTTGTTTGGTTTCCCACCTTGCTCAAGGATTGCTAAAATATTTGTAAAGCATACAAAAACTTGACAAGATACTAGAAGGTCCATTGGAATGGATTCCCATTATTTAGTTTATAACTCTTAGCCATATGGATGCAATCATGTAACTTCATATCTTATCCTTATTTTATATGCTGGTTTGAAATTGATTACTTTATTGGAATTATCTAATATATATGTTGTATTGCAGTCACTAGAAGTGTTCCATAGTTGCTTCATTCCTGTATTGCACAGTGTTATACATAGCATATATATTTTTTACAATTAAAATACCTTATTCTTATTTTATATGCTAGTTTGAAAGTGATTACTTAATTGGCATGATCTGATAAATATGTTGTATTGCATTCACTAGAAGTGTTTCATAGTTGCTTCACTTCTGTCTTGCAGAGTGTTATACATAACATAGATATTTTTTACAACTAAAATTCTTACCAAAGTGTTGAATCAACTTGTATGTGATATTTTTGTCCATTTATAATTTTATTGCATATACATGAATAAAATTTATCCAGTTTGGACCTTCCTTATATGGTGACGATAAAACTTATTGTTATTGTACATAACACCTATGGACTATATACCTTGAGAGAGAAGATAAAATTTTGACCCTTGGTCTTGTGGGTAAAAGGGTTGTTTCCCCACCTTGATTGTACACCTTGACGTTGTGGGTGAAAGGGTTGTATTCCCACTTTGTTATGACCACTTTTGTTGACCTTTGACCCTATGTTGAACCTTGTTGTTCCTTTTGTTAGCGCCTCCCTCTCTTAGTGTGGTACCTTGACCCTTTTGTCATGATGACTTAGCTTTATTGTTATGTGCTCCTTTCCAGCCTCCTTGAGGCTGCTGCTATGTATGGAAGTGTGCCACAGTCTGAAGGACGTGCTAGAGTGTGGGTTAAGGCTGCCTCTGCACATTTGAAAGAAGCTTCTATTTGATTGATGTATGACTGTCTTAAAATACTGCCATTTATTGTAGCAATGGGATTGAAAGTTCATCCTCATTTCTAGACTATTTTGATTAATACCTTGCGGTCTATATTTGTCCAACTCTTCCCTACAACTACCTATCTCTTTCTCTCTTAGGTATGTCCATTGTTTCGTTAGTGACTTGTCTCCTAAGAGACAAAGTCTGATCATAATATATAACTGAGTATATAAAAGAAGGTCTAAACCACATTGTTTTATCTTTTACGTATGCTAGTTTAAGTTGTTCATTAATTTATTACTATTGTTGTTATTTATTGTCCTTGGATGCTTCAACTTTAACACAGGGACCTTTGGGAGTGTTAAGTTGAAAGAAATGAAAATTATGTTATAAATGGTACCACATTGTTTTTTCCTTTACGTATGCTAGTTTAACTTGTTTATTAATTTATTACTAATGCTATTATTTACTGTCCTTGGATGCTTAAACTTTAACACATGGATCTTTGGGAGTGTTAAGTTGAAAGAAATGAAAATGAAGTTATATATGTTACCACATTGTTTTCTCCTTTACGTATGCTAGTTTAACTTGTTCATTAATGTATTACTACTGCTGTTATTTATTGTCCTTGGATGCTTCAACTTTAACACGAGGACCTTTGGGAGTGTTAAGTTGAAAGAAATGAAAATTATGTTATATATGTTGTACTGTAGTCACTCGAAGTGTTTCATAGTTCGGACCTTCCTTATACGGTGATGATAAAACTTATTGTTATTGTACGAAACAAATATGGACTATATACCTTAAGAGAGAAGATAAAAGTTTGACCCTTGGTCTTGTGGGTAAAAGGATTGTTTCCCCACGATGATTTTACACCTTGGTCTTGTGGGTAAAAGGGTTATTTTTGTACCTTGATGGTACACATTGGTCTTGTTGGTGAAAGTATGTCTTCCCACTTTGTTATGAGTGCTCTTATTGACCTTTGATCTTGTGTTGAACCTTGTTGGACCTTATGTTAGTGCCTCCCTTTCCTATTGTGGTACCTTGACCCTTTTGTCATGATGACCCGCCATTCACATTTGTTAACTTGTTCTGGGATGGTATGGAATTACACTACCCACACTTCAGTGTTTTCAAGAGAACCTACCTACCTACCTTAAGAACTACAGCTAGTCTGCCTATACCACTTATTTCATGAATGCTTTCTAGGTTTTCAAAAAAACTTACCTACCTACCTACGCTTCAAGATTAACCAATATTAACATGCAAAAGCTAAAATTTTACAGTAAACCAAGAAACTTACCTGTGATTTTGTAAGGGAAGAAGGTGATTTTGACTCTAGAGCTACAAAATTCGTGGCCCGCCTCTTCAAAATCCTCCAGGTTCTCTCCAATGCTCTTTTATCCATGACAACACTGGTAATTAAATACCAAAATTATAAACCCTTAACAATTGTGAATAGGCATCACAATTTCCTCAATGAATATCAATAGTGGCCTAATAAATGCCCAAAAATGCCTCCAGTCCCAATTCACAACTACTTTCCACTCAAAACCCACTAAAACCTCCTCGCCTCCATCTAACTCAAAATATTTGGCGCCAACGGTCTGTTTGGACTGGTTATTTGGCGCCAACGGGATGCTTGAGTAGTCATCTGCAGAATTGGAGGATGAAATATCCATGAGTTCCGGAAAATCAGCCATGAATGTCGTCAAACAATGGTGGGTCGAGAACTGCATTTGCATATAGTTTTTGTTTTAGAATTTATATTTTCATATATGTGTATTATTTTTATTTTTATTATATTGTTTTGGAGCTTGTTGGAAGCATGATAAATCCTGCCATGTTCTTTACTAAGCCTGTTATGTTGAACCGTGGTCACCTTTGAGGTTGCTATTATTGAGTTATGACCTTGTGGGCTGCCTTGGACCGAGCCGTGACCTTTTGTCCTTCCTTGGATTGAGTCGTGACCTATGCTAGGATAAAACCATGATCTATGTGGATTTTTTGGATGGAACCATGGCCTTTGTTAGTTGTTTGGAAATATTTGTGACGTTTGTGACCTATTTGGACTAAGCCATGACCTTTTTTGGGCTGCTAAGTTGGGTTGTGACCTTTGTTGAGTCTGCTAGACTGCACCATGAGTGTTCCTTGGGAGTCCTTTACTCGATATGTGGTTTGATGACTATTTTGAGGTCTTTTTTGTGAGTGTGTTGTTGTTGGTGCCTACCGTGACCTTTGAGGTTGCTAGTATTGAGTCATGACCTTGCGAGTTGCCTTGGACTAGCCATGACCTTGTGGGATTCCTTGGACTGAGTCGTGACCTATGCTAGGATAGAACCATGATCTATGAGGGTAATTTGGACATAACCATAACCCCCATGGGATGTTTGGATAGAGCCTTGACCTCTATGAGCTGTTTGGACTAAGCTGTGACATTTTTTGGGCTGCTAAGTTAGGTTGTGATGTTTGCTAATTTTGTTAGATTGAACCATGACTGTTCCTTGGGATTCCTTGACTTGATCTGTGGTCTGCTAACTATTTTGAGGTATTTTCTGTGAGTGTTGTTTTTGTTCATTCCTACCATGACCTTTGAGGTTGCTAGTATTGAGCCGTGACCCTGTGGGATGCCTTGGACTTAGTCGTGACCTGATGGGTTGCCTTGGACTGAGCTGTGACCTATGATGGGATAGAACCATGATCTAAGTGGGTTGTTTGGACAAACACATGACCTCTATGGGATGTTTGGACAGATCTGTGACCTCTGTGATCTGTTTGGACTAAGTCGTGACCTTTTTTGGGCTGCTAAGTTTGGTTATGACCTTTGTTGAGTATGCTAGACTAAACCATGATTGTTCCTTGGGATGCCTTGACTCGATATGTGGCCTGTTGATTGTTCTGAGGTATTTTCTGTGAGTGTGTTGTTGTTGGTGCCTACCATGAACTTTATTAGGGCTGTTGTGGTTCTTGTTCAGCCCGTTGCAGCATGTCGATCTTGTTTAGAATTTAGAGAGGTTTGTTGTGCTCCTTTTCCGCCTCTTTCAAGCTGCTACTATGTATGGAAGTGTGCAACAATCTAATGGACGTGCTAGAGTGTGGGTTAAGGCTGCCTCTGCACATTTGAAAGGAGCTTCTATTTGCTTGATGTATGACTACCTAAAAGACTGTAGTTTATTGCAGCAATGGGATTGAAAGTTCATCCTAATTTCTAGATTGTTTTGATTAATACATTGAGGTCTATATTTGTCTTACTTTACCCTATAGTACCTATCTCTCTCTCTCTCTCTTAGGTATGTCCATTATTTCATTAGTGACTAGTCCTATATGAGACAAAGTATTATCATAATATATAGTCGAGTATATAAAGGAAGGTATAAACCACGTTGTTTTCTTATTTTTGTCCATTTATAATTTTATTGCATGTGCAAGAATAAAATTATTCCAAGTATTTTCTATTTGAGAAGGTTGAAATTACTCACTGGACGTGTAATTCAACCCAGCGATATAAGTTTTTCCTTAAATTGTTCCACAAAACTCCAAGGATTCCCAACACATTCTACAAAGGAATATGAAGCCCATACTCATTATATGTGGCTTGACCAAGGCAAAGAAAAGAATAGAACATGACATGGCTACAACCAAGAAATTTGTGGAGGCAACTAAGACAAAAAATGTTATTTCCCCACCTTGACGGTACACCTTGGTATTGTGGGTGAAAGGGTTGTCGTCCCACTATGTTGAACTGCGACCACCTTTGAGGTTACTAGTATTGAGTCGTGACCTCTTGAGCTACCTTGGACTGAGTTGTGACCTTTGCTAGGACAAAAACATGGTCTCTGTGGGTTGTTTGGAGAAAACCATGACCTCTGTGGGATGTTTGGATAGATTCGTGACATGTGTGATATGTTTGGACTAAGACGTGACCTTTTTTCGGCTGCTAAGTTGGGTTGCGACCTTTGTTGAGTCTGCTAGACTGAACCATGATTGTTCCTTGGGATGCCTTGACTCAATCTATGGTCTATTGACTGTTCTGAGGTCATTTATGTGAGTGTGTTGTTGTTGGTGCCTACCATGACCTTTATTAGGGTTGTTCTAGTTCTTGTTTAGCCTTCTGCAGCATGCCGAGCATGTTTAGAATTTATAGAGTTTTTTTGTGCTTGTTTTCAGCCTCCTTGAGGCTGCTACTATGCATGGAAGTGTTCCGCAATCTGATGGACATGGTAGAGTGTAGGTTAAGGATACCTCTACACATTTGAAAGGAGATTATATTTTCTTGATGTATGATTGTCCTCAAAGACTGCCATTTATGGCATCAATGGGATTGAAAGTTCATCCTCATTTCTAGACTGTTTTGATTAATACCTTGAGGTTTGTATTTGTCTCACTATGCCCTACAACTACCTATCTCTCTCTCTCTCAGGCATGTCCATTGTTTCGTTAGTGACTTGTCTCCTGAGAGACAAAGTCTGATCATAATATATATCTGAGTATATAAAGGAAGCTCTAAAACACATTGTTTTCTTCTTTTTGTCAATTTATAATTTTATTGCGTGTGCTTAAATAATTATGTTGTACACCTATGGACTATGCATCCAATAGACATGTAGAGTAAATTAATACTTTCATGTTTTCAATTTTTTTTTTTTGTTTAAACAATGGCATTCCAAGTGGGAATTTTGGACAAATTTGAACAATTATGGGAGATTTACTAGTTCTATTTCGAGGTATACATGATACTGGGATTGGCATAGCCTATCTTTAACTTATATTTTATTTTATTTATATATCAATCTGAACATGGTTTCTTGCCTTGATTGCAGGTTAGTGGTTGTTTTAGTCGCCTCTGAATAAAATGATCACATAAGTATTCATACTTCTTGTCACCAAGCAAACTTGAAGGTATTGTTGCTAATATTTCATTTCCATTTATATAGTGGCTAAGAGTACATAGAGTTAATGCTCATTCTTCTTTGTGTGAAATGGAATTAGTAGTATAATTCTTTTTACTATTCTATATACAATTTGGGTGATGAGTAGTTCCATTGGATACTAAAGAAAATTACAAGGGATCCTATCTTGTTCATTCCATAATTTCTATCTATTTAAAAAAAAAAATTAGAGGTGACTTTTTCCTAGGATGGGCATATAAATCCCAGGGATGAACATCCAAATATTATCAAAACTCTCCAAATGTTGTCTAACAATATGTCCATCCACTCTAATATCATGCAATAAGTAAATGATGTGTCGGTTTATTACATGTGGATACTTTTTGTACATATATTTAAAATATTCCAAATCTACTAGTTCAAGTTTTGATCCTTTGAAGTTAAGATGGACATCCAAATATGATTGGAACTATCTGAAGGTTGTGTAAGATGTTCATGGAACCTAAGAGAAACATTAACCTATGTTCATTTAGAGGGGATAGTGGATTAGTTTGGGACACCATTTGCTCATTCTTTGCTTCTATATACATTGAAATTCTCCTTTCCATGGCATCGTCCACCATTATCTTCAAGTTACTTGTGAAGTTTCAATCAAATTCAGATATCTTAACATGATGATAGATGACTCGGTAGATAGTTTAACAATAGATGCATGCTCATCATTCATATAGATCCATAATGGCTTAATTGCAATCAACACCTCAGGTGGTGTGAAAGAAGGGCTTGTATGAGCACAACCTATAAATTCCTCGTATTTTTTCATTTTGCATCATTCAAGTATACACAATAATGATTACCAAGTTACTATAGATCCATAATGGCTTACCGTGTACTAGTCCTTGAAGTCCTTCAATTGCATTTATTAATTCCTCATTTTGTACCAGTGGTAGTCCATTATACAGAATCTGCTCAAGAACTTATATGTGTACTTCCCTTGACATAGGAATATATCACCTGATATATGCCACACCTCTAATCCCAAGAAGTAAGCAATAAGGATACAATCCTTAATCTCAAACTCAGCGGCCAACCTCCTTTAGGTTTAGGTGTAGGAGGTATTGGGGCACCTCCTCCATCATCGACAAATTGTGTTGCAGCTACTCACTCTGTGCTGGAGCACCCTGCTCAATATGCACCTGAGTATCATGCTCCCTTTGCTTCTGAACACTTTGCTCTCTCTACATCTGAGTATCTTGCACTGAAGCAACTTGCCTCCATATGTATCCATTTGTGTCATTTACCACCAAGTGGGTCCACTAATATGAGCCTTTTTCTCCCTCGATTACATTGAATTCCATATGAGTTTGCAAACTATGCACTCCCTGATGCCAGACATAACTGCATGTTTGATCTTGTATATATTCTTAGAAGTCACCACCAACCTCCCATTGATCTCAGAACTATCTCCTTAAAGATACCACTTGGAGTTGTATGGCGTTCTATATCTCGCAAAGTATCTCAAATCTATACTAGCTTCTTCACTACAATATCTCTAGGTATATCCATTGACTCAGTTGGATCTACTGTCTCCTCGTAATGATCTGAAGGATGATCAGTTGTAGTAGAGGGATCTGTACCCTCATCTTTTAGAGCCTCCTTCTCCTCACTATCAAACTCCATATCAAACCTTCTAGATCTCCCAAAGGCTACCATCTTCATCCTCTTATTCCTTGGAACATGGGTGTATGTTGGACAACCAAAGACCCACTCCTACAAATGCTACCTCGAGAGTCTTGTCCTCCCTAATATCCGATGAGGACACTTGATTTGATCATAACTGTCATACTGGATGCATCTTCCTATGGGTAGAATTTTTGTATTCTTCATAATGGAACTATCATGCAATACATGACAAAAATCTCCACAAGGGTTAACCAATACTAAATTAAACAATTATGTTATCCATTAATAAAATAACAATTCAATTTAAGCACAGAAAATACACAAAATATAAAATACTTACCTTTGCTTGTTTTATTGACTCCCTCTTGATCTATACCTCCTCACAGAAATCATTGAAGTCCTCAACAAACTTTGATCTAATTCTTTGTTAAGTTCTTTGTGTGAGTTTCGAACTCCTGGAACTTGTTCTAAATGTATTAGGTTCAAGATCTCCTTGGATCTACCATTACTGCTTTAAAAAGATCATTTTCCAAGTGTACAACCCTTACCAATATCTTGAATCTCTATTTGGAGCTCTAAAAGACTTATTTTATGTAGTGCGCCTTGGTATGATAGATGGTATGCAAGTGTAGACTTGTCTTCTCTATCGAGACTTTTCCTATTTATCAAATTTATCAATAAAGATGCTTCAACATTCAGTTTTGTTTTCCTTTTGTGGTTGATGCTCATCAATATCAGCTGCTGATGCAGGGTTCCTTTTCTTCCTTTTCCTCTAAGGACACTAAGAAACATAGTGGCCAAATTTGTGTCAATTGTAGCACTTAATCTTGGAAAGATCTTTTTTCTTTCGTTCTTGAGCTAACCCTCTACGTGTATTTTTCTCCTTCTCACAATTTCTTCTTGTTTTTCTTTTCTTTTAAGGACATTGAACAACAAAGTGACCAAGATTATGACAATTGAAACATTTTACCTTTTATAGATCCTTCGTCTTCTGATCTTGAACTGGAGTTGATCCTTCACCTTTATTTCTCTTTTGTTCTTGAATTGTCATGTGCCTGGAAGCATCATTGTCTACCAACCAGATATCACTATTATCTGTTAATAGTGCTATTAGGATCTAAGATAAAAGAGTACCAGGGTTCATCTCCAATATCAACATCATCTGATATGTCTTCTATTCTGATACATGTCACCATATTGACATAATTCTAATATTTGATCCAAAAACCCTAGACCCAAAAATTAGGTCAAAATTGAAAATTAACCCCATAGATAAATGTGCCCTCCTAATGATACCTTCAAAAACCCTTTTCCTTCCAGTCAAATTTGTGGCTAGAAGATCTCAAAATTGGAATCCCTAATTCCTTGATCTTGGTAGAAATCAGGTCAATAATGAATTTTCACAAAACTGAGATATGCTTCCACACATAAGTGCACCCTCTTAGGGAAAGCTCCCAAATTTTATTTTTAAGTGCAGTCTATGGAGAGAAAAGTCCAAACTTGGAAGCCCTAGTTTTTCATATTACTGTAGAAACAATGATTGGCAATGGCTTCTATTTAGTGCTGCTATGATACCATGATGAATTTTAACTTAGCAGTACAATTTTCAGATATTGATAATTATGTCTTGATGTTTATCATCCCACTTTTATCATTTCATAATTACACACGTAAAATTTCAACATTTAATTGCAATGGATATAAAGAAATGATCACTAAAATATTTGCATGCACAAGAGACACAAAGATGTTACCCTGGGAAACACAATAGAGAGAAAACCCAACAAACGTTTCTTAGAGAAATCAATCCAATTCAAGTACAATACCAATCATGAATATGAACCCTATCACAAGATAGGTTCACCCTCATTCACAAGAAGGCCTAGCAAGGTAGAGAATCTTCTACGAGAACAAGAACCCCAAAAATTACTCCTTTTAATTCTTTCTATGATGGGATGAAATTGCGCACTAGGAGAGAGAGAAGATGCGTGATGACATGTGTACAAATGAAGTGTGAGAGCACTTTATTTATATTCTTTTGTTCACTTGAAATTTTCCTTAATGGGGCCATCTTGTACAATTTCATTGGTGTCGACTTGCTAGTTTTGATATTCATCTTTTATTTATCTTCAAGCCAACTTGTCTTCTTATCTTCATTTCCTTCTAAGACTTCGTCAATGCTATCTGAGACTTATTCAATGGTTTGTCTTGACTTATTGGTTATTTCTTCATCATATAAAATCTATCCTTGTTGATGTTCATCCCCTCACATGCAGATCAATTTCACCCATAGAGATTTAATGTTGATTTGACCATACTCTAAGAAGTCTTGTACACTTCTAAGAGCCCATGTCAAATTCAACATTAGATTGGACTTTGTCTATTCCACAAGGGATAAAATCCTTTGTCAAATAGACAAGTCAACTCACTCTAATATAAAATAGATTATAGATTATTCATTCTCATACACTCCTTACAATAATGCAATGTGACCTCTCGTCTCCTTCTCGAAGTAAGCATCACGAGCCTTATTTAATATTAGTCACTTCTCATGACTAATCAAGGACACGATGGGGGGCCATCCTTTACCAACCATTGGTCAATTATCATGACCTCTTTGGGAGAATGTCTGCAGAATGTGCTTGATGCTGCAACTTGGAGAAACGTCAACAATCTAAAACCCTTAAAGGCGAAGCGGTGTGAATATCCACATATATGAGAACACAAGCGAGGAATACAAGTTTTCCAAGTTTTCATGACAATGTATTCATTCCCCCCCCCAAAAAGAAAAAAGTTTACAACACCATTCTTTTCTTTGCAGAGTCAAGAAGGGTATGAGAATATATTCAAGATATTTTTTTTACCCCAATTAATAATTCTTCCATAGTTTGAAGGGTATTATGTCAGGTCTTTGTATCATCATTATCATCATTTTGCATTTCGTTAATGTAATCCCAACCGAACCATAGTTCTAAGTTCCAGCAAGCAAAAAGAAGAATTTCTTCACCATCGTATGCAAGATACATCTCATCTTTTCTGGAAAACAACTCAATTGTCCATGAACTTCATTTATATGCCAAGTTCAAAATCTAAAGCCCAACAAGACCTTGTTGCTTTAGTAGACAATTAAAAAATAAATCATACAACATTGCATGCAAGATGAGAGAAAAGCCTTATTTTTTAAGAAATGTTAGGATCCCACAAGTAAAAGAAATGCAAGGTGAGAGAAAAAGCCTTTTTTTAAAGAAATGTTAGGATCCCACAAGTAAAAGAAATGACATATCTATTTCAAGAGTGAATCCGACAATATTGAAGTCTGCACAACATCGATTCAATGACAGACAAGGCTTATGCGCTCAGCAGTAGTGTACTGTAAAATACTACACCTATATAATGCTAGATGTGCAGCTATTCATTTTATAGGACTAAGACTCACCACTGAAATAATTTTAACATAAAACAAAAATAACCTGACTGTCAAGCATATTTTTAAACACCGATTAACCTAGAAGAAATCTCTCCTCCATTTCACCATCCCAAAACCTTAACCAAAATTGATCCGAATATTCTGTTGCATCCCTGCTTTGAAAAGACATGTTTGTTTATGTTCTGTTCCCTACATGTGATGGAAGAATATCTGTTGTTTGTTTGAGAAAACATTTGTTGCTTGTTTATCATGTTTGTTTGCTTATTTGTTATTCTAATAAAACCCACACATAATCGTATCTCTACTTCCCATTGTTCCTTACACAAAGGAAATGACCAACCTTGAATAACCAACTCATTGTAACTCTCTTACCCACATTTCCAATGCGAGGGACCAAAAGAACCATGACAGCCCCGATTTCTGCTTCATTATTTGTTTTTACCCTAGGATGCAATCAAAATGCATCCACCTACCTCAAAGCTCAAACTGGACCAATGGGTTCAGGCATACCATCCAATGGCTTGGTCATACAGACCAATCCTTGAAATCCTAGCGCTGCGGCAAATTCCCATAAATCTTATTAGTCCCTGCCAAGAGCAGCAGGGACTATAGATATCGACTTTGCCAAATTCCATTACCGTTGCATACTTTACACAGCATTATAACCAAAGTTTTCATGAAACAATTGTGTTCCAGCCAATCACTTGATTTGAGGCCTTAAAAATTGGCCTCAAATCAAGGCACGATCCCATTCTCAAGGCACTTTATGAGGCCCATAACCTTCAGCTTCTACCATGGTAAAGGGGAGGTTCTTAGTTTACTTGTTGATGTCTGATTTAAGGCCTCAAATCAAGGCACAATCTTCTCAAGGCACTTTATGAGGCCCATAACCTTCAGCTTCTACCATGGTAAAGGGGAGGTTCTTAGTTTACTTGTTGATGTCTGATTTATATGGCATATCCTACATTAATGTGAGCCTCGTTGAGCTCAACTCTATGAACAATTGTGTTCCAGCCACTCAGTTGATTTGAGGCCTTAATTGGCCTCAAATCAAGGCACAATCCCATTCTCGAGGCACTTAATGAGGCCCATGACCTTCAACTTCTCCCATGGTAGAGGGGAGGTCTGATTTATATGGCATATCCTCGCAAAAGTTGACCTCAACTCTTAAGAACCATTGAAATATTTAATACACATATGAACACTCATTACACTGATGGCCGCACATTTTTTTGAAGATTTCTGGTACCAGATGATCTGTTCTATTCTATGGACCGTACATTTGCAGACATCGATGAACAACTGTCACATGAAAAGAAAATCACGATTCACGACCACTACAGTATTAGAATTTTAATCACCCCCATTACTTTGAAAACACCCTTTCAACATCATTTATATAATAAAGTCACTATCTTTAAGAAAAAAAATCAATTGATCAACATCTTACCCCCTAGGACATCAAACAAGACCAAAGAGAGCACAAGATGAACCGAGATGACTTATCACATGAGGAACTCGAGGGATAACTAATTCAATATTAAGTATATTTTCCATCATATCAGAAAACGTGCCAAAAATGCATTCTAAAAGGAGGCTGAGCTCCTACACTAAGCTCAAGCTCAGCTTTCTGCATTAAGCTCAGGCTCAACTTTCATCATAATCAGCGTCATCATAGTCATCATCATCATATTCATCATCCTCATCATCATCATTGTCATCATCCTCATCATCAACATCATCATCATTGTTCCTCATCATCATCGTCATCATCACCATCATTGTTCATCATCATCGTTATCTTCATCGTCATCATCATCATCACCATAGTCATCATCCTCATCATCCTCATCATCATCCTCATCCTTATCATCACCATAATAGTCATCACGGATTGTTCATCATCATCGTCATTCCATTATCATCATCCTCTTCATCATAGTCATGGTCATCATCATCATTCCATTGAAAATGCTTGAAAATAAAATCAAAGCAAAGTTTCAACTAAACCTATCATCATCATTGTTCTTCAACATCATCATCATCATCATCACCATCATTGTTAATCATCAGTGTCATCGTCATTGTTGGGCACCATTTTGATCTCTTTTTACCACCTAGATACCTTCCATTTCCCTTCATAAAACCTTCATATTGATTATAAAAGCTTTAAAGTCCACCCATGAACCTTGGTTAAGAGGTATAATGTCATTGCTTTCTAATAAATTGAGTTTTGAGACTTTTAAAGCATTTTAACTAAGATTTTTATTCAGATTACGGGATGTGCTAACTTCCCGTATTATCTCCAAAGTTGAGCATTTGCAGGACAGCTAGGCAGGAACTGGAAGATGGAGGGAAGATCCTCAGTGTCCAAGGATGGATGAATTTCCAACGGATAGCTAATATGGCTCTCACAGGTGTCAAGTCAACCGCAGTCAAAGGCGACCACCTGTGCTACCACTCAGCACAAAAGAAGGGCAGCTCTGATTTTGTTGAGTCTCACGGATCTGATAGAGGATCTTGATGTCTATGTTCATTAATTAGTTTCCAGGATTATAGCATTTCCAGTTTTCTTTCAAATTTGTATAAGTACTTCACAAAACAATGAAGAAATCATCACGATTTTGGGAAGAACGCATATTACTTCTGAACTGCGTGGTTTTTACTGTGTAATCAATTTATGGTGAATACATTTAGAGTTTAAGTTCTGTAAATCTTCAATTGTGTGTGGAACGAGGCACTGGAGGGCCCCCATTGTTGAGTTCGCACACCCTTACATTGCCAACGAATGCGATTTGGATGTTTGCAGCGATTTGATTTTATGCAAGCAATTTAGATTGTGCCATTGGTATGTGTTAATTCTTGTAGTATTCAGTTTATTATTGTAGAACGAATTCAGCTAGTTTTTAATCGATTTTATAAAAAGCTCTGTTATCTCATTTGAATAGTTCAAGCTATGATTTCATTGTGCTGCACATCACTTTGCATTATTTGTATAAGCTCTGTTCTTTTATTGGTTAAATACTGAAGGGATGGTTCAGACCACAATTTCTATATGCTATATATCACTGCTTATTCGATGATGAAGTGTTAAAGAACAATTATAAATTATGAACACTTTCGTGTAAGGGAATTTAATTGATAACTGTTCATTCAGCGCTTGAATATTAGGCAGAGCCTTGTAGTCTGTATCTTAGGATTAGAGTTGTTGTTTGATTGTTTTTATTATCTCAGTACTTTCACAAATAGGTTTCTTTCATATATAGATCGATGTGTAATTAAAAAAAAAAACAAATGAAGCTGTCCCTGTAAAAGGATTTTTGTATTTTTTTTAAGTCACAGTATTTTTAATCTGCCAGTAGGTTTATTTCACAGATAACTAGATTACCAGATAAGTCTAGCTCTAAGTCCTAAAACTTGGATATGCCTCTAAGATTACCAACCTGGATTGATATAAATTTAAGGTTTGATTTGCATCAGTAGATCAGAGCCCAACATTTTGGCGCCGTTGCCGGGGATCGAACCCGAGTCACCCGCATGACAGGCGGGAATACTTACCACTATACTACAACATTTTGGCGCCGTTACCGGGGAGGCATTGTAGAAGCAGGCTTAGGAACTTTAGTTCTCTGATAAAAACATAAAAATTTCACACAAAAACACAGAATAGGTTTTACTTTTATGTCAAGACTAAGAGACAAGAAAGGAAGATTTCTCAAAAACCCCCCCAAAAATAGAAGTAACAGGACCTTCTTTTCCAAAAGGATTCATCTCAACAGTGGGTACTTCTAAAATGGCTGAGGAAGAAACAGCAAAAGGACCAACTGCAGAACAGAGAAGGGAATATGAGAGGATGCTGGAAATAGAAAACAAACGCAGACAAGAGAGAAGAGAAGAAGAAAGGTGACATGAAAGAGAAGAAGAGAGGAGACACGAAAGGGAAGAGGAAAGGAGACAAGAGAGGGATGAAAGAACTGAAGGAGATCAGGAAGCCACCTTTAAAATC
>LPNX010512412.1:249617-293693 GCA_001517045.1 Pseudotsuga menziesii | reverse complement strand
GCCACTCCAACCACAGATCCTCATTGAACCTTTTGAAAAGTGGGCCCTTGAATTCATTGGTCCAATTCATCCGCCATCACAAGGGAAGAAGTACATTCTGGTCTGTACGGACTATGTTACTAAATGGGTAGAGGCCAAACCTTTACCGAGAGCCACAGAGAAAACTGTGGTATACTTTCTGTTTGAGAAAATATTTGTTCGTTTCGAGGTGCCTAGGGATATTGTAACTGATCAAGGTGCCCAGTTTACCTCCAAACTAGTTCAGGAGATTGCAGAAAAGTACAAGATCAAGCATAGAAAGTCCACCCCTTACCATCCACAAGCAAATGGGCAAGTGGAATCTACAAACAAGACTTTAGAAGGCATCATCACCAAAACTGTTCAGATGCATAGGAAGGATTGGTCAGCTAAGCTTACTGAAGCTTTATGGGCATACCGGATCACTTGGAAAAACAGTACTGGTTTTTCTCCTTACCAGCTTGTCTACGGTAAGCAAGTCCTCCTCCCTATAGAGTTTCAAATTCATACCTTCAAGTTAGCAGCAGATTTGGGCATGGATCTTTCTGAGGCTCAGCAAGAAAGAATACTTCAGTTAAATCAGCTAGATGAGATGAGACATGCTGCCATAGAACACAATATTCTGATACAACAGCAGAGAGCTCAATGGCATGAAAAATTTATAAAAAATAAGCAATTTCACATCGATGACTGGGCACTATTGTTTGACTCAAAGTTTAAAGACTTCAAAGCCAAATTCACTACTCACTGGCTTGGTCCATATGAGATTGTTGAAGTCTATGACAATGGTTCAGTCAAACTTCAAACCATAGATGATGAAGCACGTACCTTTGTGGTCAATGGCCATCGGCTCAAGCTGTACAACAAACCTATCAACAAGGCAGATTTCATTCAACAGATTTCACAACAACAGGAAATGCAAGTACTGGATAGACAGATCAGTGTTTCTCCTTCACCTACTTCTTAGTTGATCTGATATAGCATACAAATAAAACAAAAACAGAAAAAGAAAATAAAATTAGAAAATAAAAACAAAATAAAAAATATATATAGAAACAAGAAAAGAAAAAAAAAGGAAGTTTAATTGTGAAAACGAGGTCACTGGCACAATATAAACTTGAATTTTCTATGGAAAACCAGGCTTGCCTGGCCATTGAAAATTCACCAAAAAAATATTTTTCCAATTTTCTGTCTTTTACATAGTTTTGTTTTCCAAATAATGAAGATCTTGTTTGACTTGAGGACAAGTCAAAAGTTAGGCCTGTGAGGGGGATAAGCATTTTCATGCTTCTTTAGAACCCTCCAAGTCTTTTTCATATGCAGAAGGGACCTGATTTCCAGCAATACAAGTGAGTTTTAACAATGCAGAGGGACCTGACTTCCAGTAAGGCAAAAGAAATCTACAGAAGGACCTGACTTTCAGTAAAGCTGAAGGAACCTGAGATAGCAGGCAGAAGACATCAGAAGGACAGAAATGAATCAGAATACAAATCAACTTCATCAGGCAGCAAGCTCATCTTACAGGAATATCAAGCAAAGTCTGTAAGAATTTTTCAGTTTTTGTGTTTTAAGAGTTTCAGGATTCTTTGTTTTTAAGTGATGACATATTTACCAACTATTGTAAAGCTTGACTGCCTATTTTCTCCATTATCCTGATAGTCTCTGCCAGTACTCTACTTACCTTCCATTAGTCTCTGCCAGCACTTCATTTTCCCACCCTAGGGCTTAATATGGTTGTCAGGATCAAACCCAAGAGAAATTTTAAATGGTCAAAGTCTATACTGCATTCTTCAGGACACATACTGCATTCTACAGGCAGAGTTTTTGGTTTAAAGACAAACAGGGTCTCCTTCTCAGCAAAAAGTGAAATATTTTGACATAAAGGAATTTCAAAAGTTTCTTTTATATGTGTATTTAGTGCATCATGCATTAGGTAACATATAGAATTTAAGGAAGGGAACAATGGTCATATATCTTCAACGCATCTTTTAAAAGAAAAAGAGGTTTATTTTAAAAAGAAAAAAAAATTCCTTTTATTACAGCTTGTTCAAATAGACGTTGGGCATACAAGGAAATTAAAATGAATATAAAACGTGGTAAAACCTTATCTTTCATTTCTTCTGAATGAGTAATTGAATGAAGTGGCATGTTTATGCAATAATGAAGAAAAATGTGGAATGATGCCCCACGACAGCATGTAAATGAGCTTGAGTCTGTATTATGAATTGGTAAAATTGGAGACCACGACTTGGTCATTTTCCTTGAGGCCGAGTCCAATTGTTTGTCTCTGCAAAATCGACTGCTGTGTGAAGATAATTGACAGTAAGAAAGGGGCCGTGGGTTACAGGAAGTGTGAATACACCATTTGCTGAAGAAATCACGCAGGAAGAAAGACAGTCAATAAGAAGGAAGCTGTGGATACACCAATCGCTGTGGAAATCGCGCAGAGGAAGTGAAAATAATTACACTAAGAGAAGGTAAAACTTAAAACCCCTTTCTTTGTTGAATACTCTGCTCAGACCAACAGAAATTTCACAAATTCAGAGTATTGTTGTGGGGATAGGAAGACAAAGGCAGAGTTAAAGGTTGAAAGGTTCCTATTTTCTATTTAAATTCAAAATGTCATCTAGATTGGAACTAGCAAAATTTAATTCTACTGATATTCATGAGAGTTGTATGGAGATTTTTGAAAATAAACAGTGGGTAAATTTCTTTGAAAAGTTTGATGGGCAGAATGAACAGGCTAGTCTAGCTTTTGCTGAAACCTTTGATGGAGAAAGAGTTATAGTAGGGAACTTGCATTTTAGACTATCAGAAGACATCCTAGCACAAGTTACTGGCTTGCCACAGCAAGGAGAAAGGTTTTTCAAGACTAAACAGTTTAAAGAGAAAGCATGGATGCCATTTTTGTGCAGATCAAGAGCAGGGTCAGTCAATTGGAAGAAAGGGATACCAAGAAGTTGGCTGGTTCATCCGTGGGATGAAATAGTTTATGTTATTCAAAAATTTATTACTTGTGAAGGAAGATTCAGCATTGTTTATCTTTATCACATTAAGCTGTTGCAGCATTTAAAAGGTGAATGTGAGATCAATATGCCCTACTTCCTGCTACAGAGTTTGACTAAGATGGCTAAAGCTGTCCAAAGGCGTCCAAAAGACAAAATGACAAGCCTTTTTCACTGTGGACTTATTAAAATCATCATCCAGCATGAGTTACAAAGGAAAAATTTGACATGGTCAGGATTTATAGTTCACAATCAGTTTGAAGAGCAGGAAGAATTGCTTGAAGAAGGTCTCAAAGAAGATGAATTGTTGATGATCACATACCCTGAGGCAACAAGCTCAAAACCGCCAAAGGGGAAGAAGAAAAAGAAAGAGGTATTGCTGATTACTGATGATGAAGATAACTCTGAGGCAGCAAGTTCAAAACAGCCTCAGAGAAGGATACAAACTAGAAGTGTGAAGAGAAAAGAAAAACAGTATCAAAAACAAGATCAGATCTTCACCACCTACCAGAGAAAGCCAAGAAAGTATAAGCAAGCTCAAATTCAATCAGCATTAGAAGATGAGGAACATATGCAAGCCTTGGGGAGTCAAGAAGAAGATCCAGCAGCTGAAATAGGACAGGATATCCAAGACCCTGATGAGGTGATCAAGCAGACAAAAAGGATCAATCTCTTTTTGGATCAGCAAGAGAAGGGAAAAGAAAAGCAGTCAAGACAGGAATTACCAAAAGGTTCAGCTTCCCTTTTCTCAGAGCAGCAAGCTATGGAAGAGGAAAAAGAAGATTCAGCACAAGAGCATGAAGAATTTGGAATAGATACCAATTCTGAGCAGCTTCCAATAAAAATGAAGAAAAAGAAGGCTTCTAAAAACAATAAAGAGATTAAGAGATTAAAATTTGAAATAGAGGAACTTGAGCAAAAGAATGAGAAGCTAAGAGAAGTCAACAGGAAGCTGAAGGTTCAAAGGACACGCATCTCTAAACAAGCATACAGATGGTATAAGCAAAGGAAGGTTTATAAGGCTAAGTATGAGAGACTGAAGGTCCTCTATGCATCTCGGGCTTCAACAGATGCATCATCACAGACATAAGACTAGAAGCAAGATGATCAGCAGCAAAATTTTGGTTTTTGAACAGGGTCAACTATTTTTGGCATGGGGACATGCAGCAGTTTCCTCTTGGGGGAGATGTTGGGCACCATTTTGATCTCTTTTTACCACCTAGATACCTTCCATTTCCCTTCATAAAACCTTCATATTGATTAGAAAAGCTTTAAAGTCCACCCATGAACCTTGGTTAAGAGGTATAATGTCATTGCTTTCTAATAAATTGAGTTTTGAGACTTTTAAAGCATTTTAACTAAGATTTTTATTCAGATTACGGGATGTGCTAACTTCCCGTATTATCTCCAAAGTTGAGCATCTGCAGGACAGCCAGGCAGGAACTGGAATATGGAGGGAAGATCCTCAGTGTCCAAGGATGGATGAATTTCCAACGGATAGCTGATATGGCTCTCACAGGTGTCAAGTCAACCGCAGTCAAAGGCGACCACCTGTGCTACCACTCAGCACAAAAGAAGGGCAGCTCTGATTTTGTTGAGTCTCATTGATCTGATAGAGGATCTTGATGTCTATGTTCATTAATTAGTTTCCAGGATTATAGCATTTCCAGTTTTCTTTCAAATTTGTATAAGTACTTCACAAAACAATGAAGAAATCATCACGATTTTGGGAAGAACGCATATTGCTTCTGAACTACGTGGTTTTTACTGTGTAATCAATTTATGGTGAATACATTTAGAGTTTAAGTTCTGTAAATATTCAATTGTGTGTGGAACGAGGCACTGGAGGGCCCCCATTGTTGAGTTCGCACACCCTTACATTGCCAGCGAATGCGATTTGGATGTTTGCAGCGATTTGATTTTATGCAAGCAATTTAGATTGTGCCATTGGTATGTGTTAATTCCTGTAGTATTCAGTTTATTATTGCAGAACGAATTCAGCTAGTTTTTAATCGATTTTATAAAAAGCTCTGTTATCTCATTTGAATAGTTCAGGCTACGATTTCATTGTGCTGCACATCACTTTGCATTTTTTGTATAAGCTCTGTTCTTTTATTGGTTAAATACTGAAGGGATGGTTCAGACCACGATTTCTATATGCTATATATCACTGCTTATTCGATGATGAAGTGTTAAAGAACAATTATAAATTATGAACACTTTCCTATAAGGGAATTTAATTGATAACTGTTCATTCAGCGCTGGAATATTAGGCAGAGCCTTGTAGTCTGTATCTTAGGATTAGAGTTGTTGTTTGATTGTTTTTATTATCTCAGTACTTTCACAAATAGATTGCTTTCATATATAGATCGATGTGTAATTTAAAAAAAAAACAAATGAAGCTGTCCCTGTAAAAGGATTTTTGTATTTTTTTAAGTCACAGTATTTTTAATCTGCCAGTAGGTTTATTTCACAGATAACTAGATTACCAGATAAGTCTAACTCTAAGTCCTAAAACTTGGATATGCCTCTAAGATTACCAACCCGGATTGATATAAATTTAAGGTTTGATTTGCATCAGTAGATCAGAGCCCAACAGTCATCATTATCATCATCATCATCATCCTCATCCTCATATTTAATCATCAGTGGGATTATATGTATGTTTTCCACGACATCTGGATTCACAGAGATGTTGATAGGCATGGTAGTGGAAATATTTTCCATATTCCCCTCGACAAACATTCCTTCCCTAGGTAAGGGATTGATGGGTGTATCAACATCATCTGATAGTCCCATATCAAACTCTTGATTTTCTATCCTACTTAGCTCCAGAAGAAAATAGGAGCAATGGTGAAGATCTTCACATATCTTACCACGTCCACACATGGCTTCCAGAATGGCTTCATCAGAAGGTAAAACAATATCTAAATAGTCCATAGAGTGCAAAGAGTTTTTCGCCCATGCAGGCAAATAGACTTCTTCCAAGTCCTCTGAGACTGTGAGAGGGTCTGGAATGGGATCAACAGTGGTTTGAGTGATAGCTTGGTAAGCCACTTGCACTACCGATAAGGGAACTTCTGGTTCATGGGGGGAAGGCAGAACCCAAGGATCAGTCCTATCAACAACCATGGGTATGGACTTCCCCACACTAGTAGAACCAATATAGTTAATCAGGGATGGAAGATCAAATGCACCCATCAGTGATGCGTACATTCCAGCCCCCAAGCTATGTGCAGCAGGTTTGACCTAATCAACCAATGGCACAATAGATTCATTAGACTCCATGCGGCCTTTTCAAGTAAAATCGAGTTGGTCAACAGTAACCAACTTATAATCATACTAAGGTGTGGATTTTATAGTGTTGTTTTCATGACAATGTATTCATCCCCCCCCAAAAAGAAAAAAGTTTACAACACCATTCTTTTCTTTGCAGAGTCAAGAAGGGTATGAGAATATATTCAAGATATTTTTTTTACCCCAATTAAGAATTCTTCCATAGTTTGAAGGGTATTAGGAATTGCATGATCTATTATGATGATGTTTTAGAGGGGTATGAGAATATATTCAAGATATTTTTTTTACCCCAATTAAGAATTCTTCCATAGTTTGAAGGGTATTAGGAATTGCATGATCTATTATGATGATGTTTTAGAGGGGGGTCCATTGATAGGGAGCTCAACTCTATTCCATTTGAATATCTTTTGGGCCTGAGTAATTCACATTCGCAACGGTCTGGTGGTAACTAGGGGAGTTCAAGTTTTGAGGACTTAATTGTGGGGTTTAGTTACAATGATGCCGTGAAGAAGACATAGTATTGGGTTCTCTTGAATTATGTTCTCAATCATTTTGATTCAAGACGTTTTTTAGATTTAGGTTTTCCTATTTTGAGATTAGCCTACCATTGTTTGTGAATTGAGTTTTGGTGTTTTTGTTTGAGAATTGAGTTTATAGGAGAACTAAGTAGCTCAAGTAATGAGAATATTTTTATGTAGATATCAGTCAGTTTGATCTTATTTTTGGTCTTCCACCTTGCTTTTATTTAATCCTACTTTGATTTTGTATTCAATTGTGGAATCGTTGTTTAGCTAAATATATGTATAATACTACAATTTTTATTAGGTTATTTGTTTACTAATTTAGATATTTGTTTTTCCATATTACAGAAGCTTATGATGTACGGATGAACCTAGAAGTTTTAAAATTGTGTAAATGTACTATTCCTAGTAAGCATACACTCTTGTTATGATATAGATTCAATTGCAAGTTTCAAGAAACAATTTGTTTATAGTTGGGTATGTTGCATTGTTCTAATCCATAGATCATAAACACATTGTAAAATCAACTAGGAATAGATATACCATAAACCTTGTAATTATATTCTTACATATGTGTTGGATATCACTAAATGTCACTAGATTTGAAAATAAAGCGTAGCAACTTAGTCAGGTGTTTTAGAGGGGGTTTTTAATTGTTGAAGTAGTTTTTATAAATTTGTATAAAAAAAATTCATTTGACAAACTTTATTGTGCTTTTATAAATTTGTATACAATTCTTTCATTTGACAAATTGTATTTTGTATATTTACACGGCATTTGAGTTGCTTCTATATAATTAAAAAAAATGGTTTGGCAAGGAATTGTCCACTTAGGTTGAGTAGTCTTCTTGTTTATTTCAAGAGACAAATTTCCCTAATGTTTTACTAGCTACAATATCATCTAGACCTTAAGTTGTCAGGATCTTCCACAAGAATAAATTGTCATAAAGGAAACAAATCCACAGAAATTGTTTATGAAGAGAGAGGCCAAAAGTCTCTTCAAAGAATTTTTTTTTTACATAATGTACCAGGAATAATTCCAAATTATAATTCCACCAAAGCTATAAATTCAGAGGCGGGTAAGAATCCATTTTACTCCACTGAACTAAGTGTAGTTTCAGAAGTTGAAAATCTTTCAATCTTATCAACTATGTCATGGGAATACTTCCAAATAATTCCACCAAAACTGTAAATTTTGAGGCAGATAAGAATCCTTTGTCTCAACTGAACTACGTGAAGTCTTGGCAGATAATATAACCTGCAAGCTCTAGGGTTTTAATTGGCACATTAGCCACCACACACATATTGTATCTGCAACCTTCATTCCCCTGCTTGGGTTGCACCATTGATGTGGTTAATGACTTGCAAGCTCTAGGATTTTAATTAGTACACCTCTGAATGGTATCCACATACAGATTTGTCTATGAACTCTAAACTCTAGGGTTTCAATTGTCACACCTCCAAATAGTAGCCAAACGCAGATGAGTCTTTGTAAACTTCACTCCTCTACTATGGTCCATCTGTGGCGTGCTTAATGACCTCCAAGGTGTAGGGTTTGAATTTGCGCACCTACAGATCATAGATTTGTCTCTGTAAATTTCACTCATCTTCTCTGGTTGCTCCAGTAACGTGCTTAATGACTCGTATGCTTTAAGTTTTGTTCAATATCGGGTTTAAGGGTATGGTTTATTTTATTATTCAGTATACTTCTATTAATCGATGCATTTTATTGTATTATAAACGCTGTAGGGTTAACTTGGGCATGCAATTGAATTGCCCTGGGAAAGTTTGCTAGTTGCGCGACCATAAGATCTAAAAATGAACAAAGGATTCATGTCAACTAAATAAAAGACCAGTTGATAATAATTGATGACTAAACAAATGACCAATTAACAACAATCAATATGACTAAATAAATGATCAGTTAACAATTAATGACTAAAACATTGACTAATATACGACCAAATTGACCAATCTAAACAACCAATAAATGACTAAAAAAATTTAGTCACGTATTTAGTCGCGTTATAAGTAACTGGAAATAAATGACTAATACTAGCGCGACTAAACTTAGTCATTTATATGCAATTTTTTGTAGTTGTTTTAGTCAGTTATCTCACTTTTTCTACTAGTGATCAGCAAAGTTCAAGCTTTTCTTTATGGGTTCTTAAGTGATGACGTCTCTTTATCTCCCTCTCACGAAATATCATGTCTTTATAGTCTCCCTCTCACAAAAGATGTTGTCTCCCTCTCACCAAACCTCTCTTTCATTGAAGCATTAGAACGAGCATAAACATAGTAGTCAATAGTAAGGAGTGGTTAAAATAAAAAATTAGAATTATAACCTTTTTTAATAGCTATATAAATATTAAATACTAAAATGTAAATAAAAGCAATAATATAATAGAAAGAAACAAATTATAAATTAAAAGAAACAAAAATGTGAAAGACTTTTCTCCCAATTTACTCATAAAATTGGAAATATACTACTTATATAAAAACAATTACGTATTTCTACTATGATAGCATTTGAAATAAAATAAAAACAAATTCTATTTAGATATAAAACCCAATCAGATTTCTACTATGATTGAAATAAAAATTACAGATTCTATAAAACTACTCATACTATGTTTGCATTAGCATTATATTTTGCATGAGTTGTTTTGAACTGGGATGAAGTAATTTTCCATAAAAACTACTTCTAATACCATGCTGGCATTAGCGTTATATTTTGCATGGGTGGTTTTGGACGAAGATGAGGTAATTATCCATAAAACTATCTAACGTGGACAATATGTTATTGAAGTAAAATTTATGAGTTCTATTTTCAACTATTTCACATGTTTCAAGGCATAATGGAGTGAATGTTTTATTTGAAATCAGAGCATTCTTAGTATATTTGAAGTATGAAGTGTGCCTTATTGCTCCATCCTATTGTCTTTTTCACATATCAAAAGAGCCCAACCAAATCCACGTTAATGTAGATGTCTGACACATCATTCATTTTATATATATATATATATATAAAAAGACATCATTCATTTTTTTCACATATATATAAACTATACACAAATTCTTTCTAATCAAGCATGTTATCTTTATTTTGCTAGTGATCTTATACTTGTAAAGAGATGCATGTGTTAACACAATGTCTTACATGCCACAGTTTCGTTGTCTTGTATAATCAAGATATTGTATTTTTTTTGGTTGAATGTTAATTTTAATTGGCATTGTCTCCTTTATGGTGTTATTTAATATTTTTCCAATTGTTTGCCATGATAGGAAAAGTGGGAAGCACAAGTTGAATATAGGAAACATGGTACAGTAGTGACCAAAGCCTTTAATATATGAGGTAATAATTATAGTGGTGATTATAGCCTTTAATATATGAGCCAATAATTAGCTCAAAAAATTGTGTATTTTTGGAGGAAATAAGTTACTAAACATAAGAATGAATGTTGGATAAAAAATTTGTAGTGGGTAGTTGTTGATTTTTTTATTATCAAATGCAAGGAAATACTCATCGAAATGTGGATAATGAAGCAAAAGAGAAAAACCACACGGTATAATAAATGATTGGTTGTTTTATGCTTCCACTATAAGCATTACTGCAATTGTGATATGCAGAGAGAATATATAATGTATGATTCACATTAAATATTATGAAATGAATTAATGAGGCATTGCCTAGGGAGAATGGATAGCCAATAGCAACATCAACTACAACCCCACAAACAATGGCATTGGTAGCAACCTAAGACACCATTGGCACCTCACTGATGGTCTTTATCGTGTCTCCATTTGGTTTTTTTTTGCCTTGTATATTTGACATCAGTGACAACTTTTGTGTGGAAGAACTAATGGTCTAATATATTTTTTAATGACATATCTAAATTTTGAATGGCAATATAATATGCCCGGGGTTATGGGATGAAGTAGTTTGCATAATGAAAAGAGAAGGGGACCTAAGATATTTCACAATGCAGTTTTTATAGGCAAAGCCCATTATAGTAAAACTTGCAAATTCAGAGGCGAGTAAGAATCCTTTTGACTCCATTGAACTACATGAAGTTTTGGAGGTTGATAATATTATATTTTATCAACTATGTTGTGGGAATACTTCCAAATAATTCCACCAAAACTGTAAATTTAGAGGCAGATAAGAATCCTTTTGATTCCACTGAACTATGTGAAGTTTTGGAAGTTGAAAATCTTACATTTTCATCAACTTTAGCTCAGTATTGTAAGGTAAAACAATCATAATGCAATGAATTTGATGAACTCGTGAGATATCTACATTTTCCCCTAAGTTCTTGGAAGATGAGAGCTTAATTTTTGAATCCATTAGTCTAGTTCAAGCTTTTCTTTGTGGGTTCTTAGTTGATAACGTCTCTTTGTCTCCCTCTCACCAAAGATCACATCTTTGTAGTCTTCCTCTCACCAAACCTCTCCTTTCTCAGGAAAATAGGAAAAGCATAGATAGAGTAGGCATTGGTAGGGGCTAACATTATGATTTTTTTAATAACTATATAAATAATAAATACTAAAATATAAATAAAATCAATAATATCATTAAAAAAAATAAATTACAAATTTAAAAAAACCAAAATTGGAAAAACTTTTCTCCCCATTTTCTCATAAAACTGGTAACATACCACTTCTTTTAAAGGCAATTACATTTATACCATAATAACTTTTGAAATTAAAAAAAAAATGTAAATTCTGATCTAATCACATTTCTACTATGATAGATTTTGAACTAAAAATACAAATTATCAATCTTCAGATGATAAAGTCCTTTGATATTATAAAGAGAAAAAAATAAGTTTTCATTTCAAAAGAGTCACGACCCCACTGCCACCAATCATATGTGGCGGTGTGTTTAGTGATTAAGCATGCCTTATATATCACATGTCTAGCACATTCCTCGTAAGAACTATCACATGTCTAGCACATTCCTCATAAGAACTATTATTTCCTCATACTATGCTTGCATTAGCATTGTATTTTGCATGAGTGGTCTAGAACGAAGATGAAGTAATTATCCATAAAACTACTCATATTATCCTTGCATTAGCATTGTATTTCGCACGAGTGGTTTTGAGCATAGACGAAGCAATTAATCATAAAACTACTCATACTATGCTTGCATTAGCATTATATTTTGCATGAATGATTTTGAACAGAGATGAATCAATTATTCATAAAAGTATCTAATGTGCAACAATATGATCTAAGTAAAAAAATTTACTGTTTTTTTCAACTATTGGGCATGTTTCAAGGCATATGGGAGTGAATGTTTTATTTGAAATCACAAAACTATTCTTAAGTTTGAATTCTACCTTATTGGTCCATACTAATGGCTTTTTTGACATATCAAAAGAGCTAAACCAAATCCATATTAATGCAGATGTATGACATATCNTATATATATATATATATATATATATATATATATATATATATATAAAACACCTATTCCATTAAACTTTGACATATTCCAATCCAAGTCACTTTGAAGATCGGTAAAAAACAACCCTTCTAAACCCCAAAATCAAGGTTTCTAAAGTGAAAAAATTGGTTTCAAATATGCCAAATCGAGGTTCCAAAAGTGTACTTTTGCATTTGATATTGTCACTTTTCAAATTGGTTTTTTCACTTTTCCAATATGATACATATGATAATGGCCCTTTTATAACCTATTTTTGCACTTTATAAAGGCTGCTTTTAACACTTTCAGTACTTAAGTATGTGGTTTTGAAAACCGATTTTTGCATTTTCAAGTTATGATTTTGCACATTTGAAAATCAAACTCAACACTTTACAAGTACTGTAATCACACAGTGGAATATACAAAAACCTATCGAGTTTATTTGTGACAAACAAAATTCAACTCTACTATTTAACAAACTAGTTCCATATCTTTTACAATTGGAATCACATCGCTCACACCATTTTGGGGAAGCAAGCAAGGCCATCATCGATCTAACAAGAACGTGCCATTGACATCATGGAAAGTACAACTATTTTTTATAATATAACTTACTTCCTCCTTATAACCATGTTTTTCTTTCGAGCCATCTACAATAACTCTATTTTTAGCATCGTAACCATGGATCGAAATGCCCCAAATGTTTTTTAACAGTTTGGTCATTGATGTTTGAATAAAACAAGGTTGTGATCATTTGTCAATTCAAGATACTGAATTTATTTTTATTGACAAAGGGCTAACAACATGGACATAATTTATCTGCAGTACAATAAATATTTTAAGGTTAATATAAGAATCTACATACAATGTTTATACATGTCAATTAGTTTCTGTCAATTGGTTGTTTTTATGAAAATGTTGATCTGAATCATCAATAGAGAATGAGCAATCTCTGCTTTCTAAAATCAATTTATTAATCAACAACATATCTACTAGGAGTATCCATAAAAGATCAAATGTACAATTTTTTTTTGTAAATAAGCAAAGAACATTTATATTATAACAAAGATCCAAAAATACAAATAGTGATCATCCTCCCTCTTGGAGACACCCAACTAAAAAAGAGGTGTTGTAGGTCTAGACTGTTAACAAGGTTCATGATAATTCCTTCTGCTTTGATCCTACTTTTAAGATATCTATTATAGCCTCTATTAGACTTGCCTTTCTGGGTGGAAAAAATAAGCTTGTTATGCAAGTTGTAATTACATGAAGTGGAACTAAATTCGAGGACAAAATTAGTGCTACTCATGGACACAATGTAAAAATAGAGAACCTGGTTATTCTTGATTGGGATCATCGTCGTATGGAATGATAATGGGAGCATTCCTGGAGGCTACTAGGTGAGTTGTAGTTTTAGTGGTGTTGGATTCAATATGCTCAATAGCGATTCGCATCTTGGAGGCCATCAAGGGATTGATGCGCTTATTGTCTTCCATTAATGTGAGGACTTCATCTCCCAATATTTCGGTGGAGCTTTACAGAGTCAACAAATTATTAGTGAGATTTCGTAGGACCCAATTTAAAGCAGTCAAACTTTCATAGTGCATGGAAAAATTGTTGACTCTGAAGCATAAAAGCTTCTTAACACCCACAAAATTTCTAAAATGCCCACAAATATTCGACAACCCACATTTTGATAATGAATAATAAGATGGTATGAAATTTGATTCTTTACATTCATAATGAAATCCGTATTAATAGGCCTTCTTGGTGACTATTCACCAAGGGAGGTGTCTCTTAATTGAATTGAATTTATTAATTGTTATATTTATTTATCTATTATTGTTATTATTTATCTTTGTTACATTTCCTTCTCCTTAAGGGAAGCTTTGTCCTCAAAGCTTTGTTTAGTGAAGGACTTACCAATTTTTCTTGTTCGTAACATCTTCTCATGCCTCTCTTGAACCTGTAATTCTGACACTTGACTAAACATGGCGATATAATTTCTGAATCCGTGAACTGAAATGTTGCATTTCCTGGGAAGTGATCCATCCAAGATTTACCTTAATTGGAGCTTATTGCTGGTCACTTTGTTGGATAAATCTTCCTATTTTCTATTTAGGTTGTAGATTTTGTGTTCTTCTGCGTATGAAATCATAACTTGCTTGTTTATGTTCCTTTTGACCATGTCGTTGGTCAAAATGACTTTTATAATTGGGGTGTCAATAAGGAGTTTTGATTGTTCACTTTTCTGCTCGATTGACTTCATTTTGAATTGTGATCAAGACAGAATTTGTTTTTGCTTCTTTTTCCAATGAACCTTTATCATTCTTAAGGTTCCTGATCATTTTGTCTTGTAATTGATCATCCTCTTTAAGCTTCTGAATCTAATCTATTAGATCTTGTTTACGCTTCTTAAGGTGACAATTCTATTTGATATTTTCTAATAGTTTCTTTTAAAGATATCGATTCTCCTCTTCTAGCCTTTGATTGTATTGTGCCTTATCCCCAGCCTTCTTGATTTGAAGAAGCAACTTCTGATTATGATCTCTTAGACAAGAGGTCTCTTCTTCTTTGTCCATGATGCCTTTATCAAATTCTTTCTCCGTCTTCTGTATTGATTTTTGATCTTCTAGTGAAAGCACTTTTGAGATGTCTTTAAAGTCTTTAGACGACACAACTCCCGAACTTGACTTCGGTGTAACATCCTGAAATGTGACATTCTTCTTTTTGTAAGGAAATGTCAAAAACTTCTTCCTTGTGTTGAACATGAAGGTACCCAATGTATCTAACCAAGGCGACCCTAGAATTATATCAACCTTGTCTTGATCCAATGATACCACTGAAACAATACTGAATTGAGTTAGGACCTTGTAATCATCAACATATAGTTGTAGGTTCTTAATCTCATATTTCTCATTAGAAAGAATCGTGTTATTGTCAATATATTTTCTTTAAATAGACTTGTAAATCACGTTAATCCTAAAAATATGATTGATCATTCACTCTATAATTTAATTTTTTTTCCTTCACTCTATCATAAAACCTATTTTTATTAATGTAAATGTTTTTTTATTAAAAAAACCAAGTGTGGTTTCGTAATACAATGGGTTGGTTTTTTTTCCTTTTCTTCTTCTTATCCTTCTTCTTTTTACTTTTTTTATTTTATTTTATGACTTGTTTATATAGCCACAATTTTAGGAATATGACTTGTTTATATAGCCACAATTTTAGGAATATGACTTGTTTATACCTGTCTGGTTGTATTCTAGGTTTTGATTGTGAACTTTTAAACAAGAGATTTCCTTATCTTTATTAGATAACATTTTCTCAACATCTCTTCTTATTAGTTCCAAATGTCGATTTCTTTGATCTTTTAAGCGACAATATTCATTATCTCTTATTGATTTTAACAAATCATTCGTCTTAACCTCAACATGTAGACATTTATTAGTCACCTTATATTGCTCCAATTCATCCAATGTTGCTTGTAACTATGACTTAATTATTGAATATGAGTTTGCCATAGTTGCGATTATGACTTCGTTTTAATTTGTCTTTGTTTATTTGAGAGTAAGTAGATACAAAAGTGGAATAATCTTAATGCAGTTCCTTTTGAGAGGAATTCTTCTCTTCACTTTTTTTTTTATGCCCCTTCTATTTTTAAAAATAAAACTATATAATTAGTATTATTATTCTAATATACTAACATTTATAATAATAATGTGTTGATTTTTTTATTTTATTTTTTGGGGGGTGGGGGGTAATAATAAAATATAATTATTATTAATTCTCTTTGAACTTGTATAAGGTAGGCTTATTTTTTTAAATGTAATATTAATTATTGTTATTTTAAATATTATTATTTTAAATTTGAAATGAGATAGAATTAGGACTTTTGTTGTGGAGGATAGGGATGGAGAAGACAACGAGGGAGTAGGCGGCGCTGGTTTGAATGGATTCCAGTTGAATTGTCTAATCTCGTGGATTATGGGAGCGTAAATAGAAATGGGAGGATGACAACACGGTTAGTAGGGGCGTGAGGAATGGATGCATCGTGTCTGCGGTCTAGTTTATTGGCGATGCGTTGGGAGGAACGTGTGTAGAGGGAGCAGCAGTTGGAGGCTGAGATGTGGAGGGTGTGGGCATGGTCAGAGCGAGAGATGGAGCGGAGGTGTGGGAAGGGCGTTGGACAATGTGGCAATAGGAAGCAAGGTGTGGGGTGTGAGGCTACGTTTGGGAGGACGTAGGGAGGCCAAAGAAGGGAGCGCAACAAGGAGCGCGAGGAAGAGTTATGAGGGAGAACAGAGCATGAGAGGAGTTTGACGATGGTGTAGAGAAGTAAAGGGAATACTGAGAGAGGGGAGCCAAGGATGGCATAGAGGGTAGAAGGCGTTGGGGGGTGAATGCAACAGAGGTTGGACACAACAAAGGAAGGTGTTGAGGGGAGGGGAAGTTGCATTGTGTAGGGGATATGTAATGCGTGTGAAGGGAGGGGAGCATAGGCATGAGGGAAGCGAGTTGGATGGAGGCTTGAGGAAGGGGGATGCGATGGAAAGTGAGCCCAGGAAGAGTGCAAGTGAAGAGAAATGGATATGGAGGCAAGATGGATGCGTGTGTAGGAGTGACGGGGATGTAAGAGATACATGGAAGTGGAAGGGTGGAGAGAATGAGATTGGGTTATGTGGAAGAATTCATGATGTTAGGGAAATCTTGGAGTAAGGCCACAAGCCAACAATCAAACAAAGTCTGATAATTGTGGCCAAAGTATGAGATCATCCAATGAGGCTCTGATACCAATGAAACATAAAAGCTTCGTAACACCCACAAAGTTTCTAAAATTCCCACAAATATTCGACATGCCATGAATGATAAAAGCTTCTTAACACCCACAAATTTTTTAAAATGCCCACAAATATTTGACAGCCCACATTATGATAATGAATAATAAGATGGTATGAAAATTGATTCTTTACATTGATAATGAAAGTCGTATTAATATGCCTTATTGGGGACTATTCACCAATGGAGGTGTCTCTTAATTGAATTGAATTTATTAATTGTTTATATTTATTGATCTATTATTGTTATTATTTATGTTTGGTACATTCTCCTCTCGAATTTTGTATCCATTCCGTAAGGCGGTTCCCCTGGTCTGGCATCATATCGTCTTTGGGAGACCCTTGGTCATTACCTTAGTCCTCCCTGATCATTCAAGCCTTGTATTAAGGGGCATGCATCTAGGAGGCCTGCACTAGGATAAACACAATGTTGACTTTTTTGGATAGCCTCATTACATCCCATTCAATATAGTAGCTTCTCGGTGTAGACCCTTGATGATGGTCACTAAATTGTTGCCTGAGTTCTGTCGTTTCTCTCTGTCTTCCAGAATTTAACCGAGGGCGAGTTTCCCATTCTAGAAGGCAATAAAGTTTCGATCAAAGAGGGCTTGCCTCAAACGCATGGAGACAAGATCATGTTCCCAAAATTTGAGATTGTCTACCAATTGCAAATGTTGAAAGACCCTAAAGTTGTCCCACAACTCCCTTTCCTTTATATCTATCCTAGTCTTTATATACTACTTTATGGAGTTCCTGTAGTCCGTCATGAATTCCACCGATGTGATTTGATTGGTTGTGATGTTACCCATCTCTCTTTTGAATAAACCCCATTTCTTTGAATGACCCATAGTTTCACACCAAAGAAAGCAAATGCAATGATAATTTCCACTTCTACTTGAGACGATCCAAAAATTGGTATAATTTTTGTGTTTCGAGTAATTACTAAAATTGAAGCCTATTTCCTCAATTAACTTGTACCTTCCAATACACTTGCATTTACTATCCATGATTCTAGCATACCTTTGCATGTGCTTGCAAATCCTCTTGAATACCTTGCAGAGGATCCCCGTACCACACCTGAGTACTAGATTAAGCTTCATTGATAACTTGTCCTTCATGATTCTAATGGTTGTGACTCCACTTGTTCTCTCTATCTCAAGATCCGCGAGAGAATTCGACTAGCCATTGCCACCTAGATTGTGGATGTTGAGAGAATGATTGTCCATGTCTTTGGTGGCTAGTGCATGAAAAATTAGTGTAAAAGTCTCTCTAACTATCCTAGTTAGAATGTCATCAATTAATTTGGATATTATTGATGTACCCACATTTTCCATGTAGTCTGCGACTTTATTTCCCTCTATTTTGATGTGACTGGGTACCAACATTGGAATGCTTCCAATCAGTTCAGCCATAATCCTCATTTCTTCCTCTGGTCTCTAGTTTTGGCTGAGGACTCTAGAATGTCATTCAATATTTTTGTCATATTCTTGACCTGAATTTGGGAGTCTCCTTCCACTATGCGTTTCCTGCATTGATACGTCCTTGATATTTTAGACCCTTTCATCAGAACTTCTAATTTTTCTACGTTATTACTATTGATTCCCATATACTCTATATAGATTCTAAGAATAGCTCTCGCATAATCCCTAAAAACACCTCCAAATCTGACCTGGTCGAGATTATTTTTGGAGGTCCTGTCAAAATTAAGTTTAATTAAGCCAACAGGAGGACTTCAAAGTGAAGGAGTGGAGGTGCGGGGAATGTATAAATTGGTCTTGGTAGCATTGAGTTGAATATTAATGGCCTAGGATTTTAAAATTCTATCCTCCCTAACACCAAGCGTTTTGTCTCCCTCTAACCAGGGTTGGATCTCCACTATCTCCTTTAACATTACTTTGAGTTTTATCCAGGAAACATCGTGGGGAGAGGATTGATTCCTGAAGACTCTTTTATTTTGTTCTTTCCAAATAACCAATAGTATGAAGAGAGGGAACAACTGTCAGAGTCTGTTGAGGATGGGGCTGTTGAAAGGCTTGTAGTTCCAGTTGAGGATGGTGGAATTGATACTAGCTCTGTCTCTTTTTGTTGAACTAAAGATAACAACCCGTTTATCCCACAAGTCATTTATATAGAACACGAATTAAAATAAGTGATCATTGTCTTCCTCGACTTGATGACATAAAGTGACAAAAGCATGGCCCTATAAATCCTCTTTTTGTTAGATTTTCCCAAGTGAGCATTCGATTTTTTACTAATATCCATCAAAAGGTTGGACCTTCAGCTAGAGATTGATGTTACAAACTTGGTGCTAGATAGGATCATCCTGTAGATCACGATATACAGCTGAAATGGTGAAACCTTCGTTGATAGTGAAAATGCCTTTTGGTAAGTATCCCCATCTAACTTTGTCATCTTCATCCCTGATTTTGATTCTTCTATTCTATAGTTATTTTGAGATTGTTGAGGCAATATTTGAAAGGGGTTGGACATGCCACTTGCCAATGGGTAACCATTGTCTCGATTCAGAGCAGTCTGCTTCAGTGCTCCAAAAATGATAGACCTTGTAGAAGTTTCTTATTTCTATATCTCCCCTAAAAGATATCATTTGAGAGGATGTCTTGCAACTTGGGAGCTTGTTTCCAAGAATAATCTCAAAATATAGTTATTCTACCAAGGAAAGAAGGTTGAAGGAGAAAGAATCAATTCGATGTACACTAATCAAAACATTCATGGTGAAATTGGAAAACCAAGAGACCAAATTGGCCAGCACAGTATTACATCAATAATCATTAACCTATGTGTAATACAATGATGATACAATAAGAAGAATTCAAATCCAGTAGGTATGATTCGAATTCACCAACTTGGACTGACTCCGGTGCTAACTCAATGTGGGAAAATTACCACTAGAAGCTCATAATGTAACTTAGGACAACTAAATCAGTTCTCAGTCAGTTAACTGAACAAGGTAGGTAGGAAAATGTGCCTACCTCCTAAAATTAGGCAAATCTGGCACTAGACTAACTAGACATGAACTAGCTGATTCCCATCTAAGGATAACTAAACACAGACTAGGGTGAACGAATGATGGGACTCCCATGACTTAGTGTGGGATCCTAAATTATAGGGATTGGCCTCTGGAGATCCTAAACTAATGCAAATTGGCGCATAGGTGGGCCCTAGATATATTCCCCATGGCACTAGTGAAGTGGCAACAGACTCCTAAGCTAGGAAATGAAATTTAGACTATGGTGTTCAAGGGAGGATTATACTTAGTCCTAAAACCCCCCCTTAATCCAAACTTGGATAACACGGGCCTTGAAAACTAAGACCAAAGGTCACCCATACAATCTAATGCAAAAATAACTGCTTAATGAATCAAAGAAATGGGGAAAACCTCATGGGACCCCCCCCCTTCAAAATGAGCAAGAAAACCAAGAACAATAACTAAATAAAACCTTTACACCAAGAAGAGATCCGAGATAGACAAATCTCTTTTTAGTGAAAGCTTTAATGAATATGTATGCAATATGCTCCTCTGTAGGGAAATAATGTAGAATGATAACATTACTATGCACTCGTTATCGGATGTAGTGCATGTGGAATTCAATGTTCTTAGTCCCCTGCTTCTGTACTGGATCACTAGATATATTGATTACACTTTAATTATCATAGAAGAGGTATACTAAAGGAGATGTGTGAATTCCAAACTCTATCAGAATCCCATGTAACCAAACTGCCTGAATAGTTGCATTCACAACCCCCTGATACTCTACTTCAACTGAAGAGAGAGCAAGAGTTGCTTGCTTCTTTCCTGACCAACAGATTGGTCCAGATCCTAACATGAACACAAATCCTGATGTAGATTTCATGTATGTACTATCACCAACCCAGTCCGAATCAATAAAACCAATCAGATCTAGTTGAGCACCAACAAAAAAGTGGATCTCAAACTCTCTTGTACCTTGCACATAATGCAAGATGCATTTTGCTGCTTTCCAATGCATCTCATGTGGCTCCTGCATGAATCTGGTAAAAACACTCACAACATAGATCAATCTGGCCTCGAATGGGTGAGGTACAATAGACTACCAATGAGTTGTCTTTAGAGCATACCATCAACCAATGGTGTGGAACCACCTTCTTCCAACCTGATTCCAAATAAGAAGGGGAAGGGTGTTGCTTTACAATCATCCATGTGGAATATTTTGAGCAAATGTCCTATGTATATGGATTGTGTAATCATGATCCCCGAAGCTTTTTTATTCACTTCAAGGCCAATAAACTTCCTTAGCATCCCAAGATCAGTCACTGAGAACGCCTTGCTCAAAGCTGACTTGATATCCCTCAATCCAACAACTGAGCCACTAGTAATGAGAAACTCATCCACATATAGAACAATCAACAGTAAGCAGTCTCCCTTCTGCTGCATGTAGAAATTGTAGTCAGGATTGCACCTCTCGAATTTCTGTGACGTTAGGAAGGCATCCATATTGGAATACCATGCCCTTGGGGCTTGCTTGAGCCCATACATAGATTTACTTAGTTTTCAAACCAAGGATGAATCTTTAGTGTACCCCTCAGGCTGTCTCATTTAGATCTCCTCTTCTAGGTCAGCATGGAGGAAGGCACTCTTCACATCCATGTGATGTACGTCCCACCTATTCAAAGTTGCAATGGCCAAAACTAGCCTTATGGAATCCATTCTTGCAACAAGAGAAAAGGTCTCATTGTAGTCCATACCATGGACTTGTGAGTACCCCTTTGCCACTAACCAAGCCGTGTACTTGGTAGTGGATCCATGTGCTTCTAGTTTGGTCTTGTAGATCCATTTGCACTAAACTAGCTTCCTCCTAGGAGGCAAAGTGACAAACTCCCACGTCTTGTTATCTTGTATCGAATCATACTCATCATCCATGGCTGCCTGCAATCTTGGATCATGGAAAGCCTCTCTGTAGCACTAATGATCACACCTCATAATCATGAAGCACCTCTTTGGGAGAAGTGGATATGTATGACAGAGTGCAAGGTTTTCATCGTGATAGTGAGATCTTGTTCTTCTTTTGTCATATGCATCCCCAACACTATTCTTAACAGCTTCAATGAGATTTTGGGCCCTTTTAGGCTTGGGTTGGGAGCAAGTGTTGTATATGGATCTAGATCTGATTGAGCTTCATTATCAATATCAAGATCTTGATCATCTTGATCCTCATCTTCAGACTCCGAATCTGAAATATTAGTTAAGACATCATCATCTGCAAATGGAATTGATTGACTACTTATACCTTCCTCTTTGTATGGTTGTGGATCATGCAACATATATTCAATGAACTGGACACTTCACTTTATGAAGCATATTCTAGTTGTAATCTCCATCAGTTTGTAATCCTTTGCATCATTTGCATATCCCAGTAGTATGCATTTGCTACTTTGAGGTTGGAAATCATTCCTTTTGTCAGTTGGAATTCAGGCCCATTCATTGGAAACAAAAACTCTCAGATGTGAGACATTGGGCTTATGTCCCATCAATGCTTTGCATGGAGTGAACCCAACCATTGACTTGTGGGGTACTCTGTTTTGGATGTACGAAGCACAGTTCACCGCTTCAGCCCACATATATGATGGAATATTTCTTGCTCCAAGAATGCATGTATCCATCTCTTTCAAAGATATGTTCTTCCTCTTAGCTACACCATTTTGTTGTGGTGTGTATGGCACCGAGTGTTTCATTTGAATACCTGTTGAAGCAAAAAATATTGGAATTCTTTTTTGATGTACTCTCCTCCATTATCTAATATGAGTGATTTGATCTTTTTCAAAAGAGTGTTCTTAGCTAAGGCTTTGAAAATTTTAAAGGTTTCAAAAACCTCAGATTTATGCTTAAGGAAGTAGATCCAACAATACCTTGAGTAGTCATCAATGAAGGTCATAAAGTATCTGGATACATTCATAGATGTTGTAGGCATTGGTTCAAAGACATCACTATGAACCAAATCAAGTGGAGAAGTATCTCTTATTGCCTTCCCAACCTCATACCTTCGCTCTGAGTGCTTATCTACCAAGAAACTGTTACAAACACCTTCATATGACATAATGAGAGGCAATCCCTCAACCATCTCTTCATTGTGCAGCTGCTAGAGATATTTGAAATTAAGATGGCTAAATATTTCATTTCAAATCCCGCTTGTACTATTAGCATGAGTCAATAGGGCACTTGGATATGATTTAGGAAGAAAGTGAGAAAATTCATATGCCTTGAAGGAATGATTTGCAACTCCTTTTGTTATCAGATTCCCAGTAGATATTTCAGAGTACTTCACTTAGGTAGGATCAAATGTGACTTGCTTGGGTGAGCTAGTATGGGTCATTTAGTATACAAACAACATATTTGCTGCCAAGGAGGGCACATAGGGGACATTCTTAAACACTCCATGCTCAAATTTGACTGAAACTTTCCCAATAGCTGGAATTTGAGAGTCATCTCCCATGTGAATGATTGGTCCACCAGAGATATCTAGAGAAGAGAATGGTTCTTTAGAGGGAACCATGTCACTAGAGGCTCCAAAATCAATGAGAAACGCTTGTGACTAAGAAAATATTGCCTTTAGAGCATGGCATCTCTCATGATCTTCAATCTTGTTTCCAGGATCAGGATTCCTTGCACCTTCAGGAAGGGCAATATTGTTATGTTCAAGGAGTCTAGAGATTTGGTCTATGTTTTTCTTCATACATAGGTTCTCTGGATGATTCCCTCTCCTGCAATATGAGCACCTGACCTTGCCAAACTTTTTGTGCTTGTCCTTCTTGGAACCCGAGCCTCTTTCTGAAGGTTTTTGCTTCTACTTAGGCTCGAAATCAGTGTTCTTCTTTTCCTTTCCTTTCTGCTTCCCCTTTGCTTGTGCATTCTTAGTCTCCACAAATAAGAGAGCCTATTTTTTGGAGGCTTTGAGGGCTCCCATATGTATCATCTTATCTTGTTCTTGAATAAGAGATTATGTGAAGGCATCAAGGAATGGCATTCACCAATTAGCAGTTCCCGGAATGAAAGGTGGATACAAAAAATTTGAATTATGGTCCAAGTTTTCTCAGAATTGAGAGCACTAATTGCTCATCCTTCTTGTCAATCCCACACTGCTTGCACTGCATGACAAGGGATTTGAATTTAGATAAGAACTGCTGGATGGTTTCGAAGTTGCTGGGATATAGTGCAATCAACTCATTCTCCAGAATATGGCCTCTTAGCTCATCTTGATTTTCAAACATGGATTTGAGCTTCTGCCATACATCCCTTGAATTTTTTAATCCATCAAGATGGAAGAGTAACTCCCTGGAGATATGAATGCACATGAAGCCAAATGATTCATCCAACTTGTTCAAATACTTCTATTTATCAAGAGGTTGTTGGGGTTCGACTTCCCTGCCCATGGTAACCTTGTACAGACCTTTATTGCGCGACATTATTTGCATATCAACCCTTCGATTAAGATCGTTGAAGAGTGTGAGGATACTGGGTGTCAAGGATGTTGAATTCTCCATCTTGCAACTTCAAGGAGCAACACAATTCTTCAGAATTCTTTAATTTACCTGCAAAAACACTTCAATTCGAAGTTAAAACAATTCAATCACTCTCCACTTCGACATGTGCACATTCTTTGGGTGCATCACACATGGCTAGACTTCTCTGGACAAAATCCAGTGAGAGAAAGGCAAAGATACCAGGAATTATGTGGAACCCAACTGCTTCTGGTATATCAATGGAAGTCTATGAGGATTGAAGTTGGCCTGATTACCTACTCTGATACCATGTTCAACTTAGCAAAGCTTAGGATCCTCAAACTGGTATGAACTCATCGTGAAAGAAGGTTGAAGGAGAAAGAACCAATTCAATGTACAATGATCAAAAAATTCATGGTGAAATTGGACAACCAAGTGATAAAAATTGGTCAACATAACATTACATCAATAATAATTAACCTGTGTGTAATACAATGATGATACAACAGGAAGAATTGGAATCCACTAGGTATGATTTGAATTCACCAACTTAGACTGACTCCAGTGCTAATTCAATGTGGGAAAATCACCACTATATGCTCACTAATGTAATTTAGGATAACTAAATATGTTCTTAGTCACCTACCTGAACAAGGTAGGTAGGAAAAGGTGTCTACCTCTTAAAATTAGGAAAATGTGGCGCTAGACTAATTGTGGAGGAACTAATTGATGCCCATCTAAGGATAACTCAACACAGATTAGGGTGAACTGATGATGGGACTCCCATGAATTAGTGTGGTCTCATAAATTATAGCGATTGGACTCTAGAGCTCCCAAAATCATGCAAAATGGTGCATCAAGTGGTAGGTGGGACATTGATGAGTTCTCCATGGAACTAGTGAAGTGACAATAGACTCTTACGCTAGGAAATGGCATTTACACTATGGTGGTCAAGGGAGGATTATAATTAATCCTAACACGATGATGGTAAAGCCGAGGTAGTTAGCTATGTGTCTTTGGATCAGGGGAGCAGTATTGAAGAAAAAGAGTCAGGATTTTTCAAGATTAACACATCCCCCTAAGGTGTCTTCAAAGTATTTTAATATTTTTTTGAGTGCTTTGGATTCTTTGAAGGATGGATGGTCCATAAGGAGAGTGTCGTCAACAAACTAATACTGTGAACAAGTGGGGGACCCTCTTGAATATTGAGACCTTTGAGGTTACCTTCAAGGAGATTAGCCTTAATGGTTCTTCCTAGACTTTCAACCATCAGGATATACAAGAAGGGAGATAGAGGATCTCCCTGATGAATACCCCTCAAGGGCGATAAAGGGGTAGCAGGAGAGCCCTTAATCAGAATGGGAAAGAAAGCAGAGGAGATGAGGCCTAGAATCCAGTCAATCCAAAGTTGATTAAAGCCAAAGGCTTGAAGGATTATGGATATGTAGGTCTAGTTGATCCTGTAAAAAGCTTTGGACATGTCCAAATTATCAACATGCCATGATTTTTGGTGATTTTTAGAGAATGGGCGACTTCATGGGCCAAGATAATTCCATCCAAAAATCTCCTACCTTTAACATAGCCATTTGTTGTTTGGACATCAGTAAGGGTAGGAGAGGATTGAGCCTGTTGGGATTAAACTTGGTTATAATTATATATATAATGTTGCAGAGTGCTATAGGTCGAAACTTGTCCGGAGAGGAAGGACTCAGGACTTTGGGGATGAGAGTGAGAAAGATAATGTTGAAAGCAGAGAGAATGCCTTTGGTTTGATGGGAATTTTCCACAATTTCAAGCACTTCTTCTTTAATGATATCCAAAAATGCATGGAAAAAGTTCGTGGTGAACCCATCTGGTCCCACTGATTTGCTTGCTTGCATAGATTTGACTCCAGTTTCAAACGTTTGCATAGTGATGGCCCTCATCAGTCCTTCGCTGTGCTCCTCAGTTAACATACACGGTCTATTTTTTGCTATATTATTGATGGCGTCCATTCTATTCCTTTGAGGTTCCTCAAGTAAGTTGATGAAGAAATAATTAAAATTATTTGATATATCCTCATGCTAGCGAAGGCTTCATCCAGTGGCATCTTTTAACATAAAAATTTTGTTGTGTTGCCTATGTTGCAACATAGAGTTGTGAAAGAACTTGGTGTTTCTCTCTCCCTCTTTCAACCATTTCACTATGGATTTCTGCCTCCAGAGTATTTCCTCTTATTTTAGATGCTCTTCTAATTGGATAGATAATATTTCTTCCTTTTGGAAAGATTCCTTCGAGCGTCCTGAGAGAATAATTTCTTGTTGTAGTTCCTCCATTTGTTCTTCGATTTTTCATTTTTTCGTCATGGATATTTCCAAAAGTGGTCTTGTTCCAGATCTTGAGTTTTTGTTTGATCTTTTTCATTTCTTGTTGGAATTTGTACATAAGGGATCCTGAGTGGATGTCTTATTCCTTCCACCATTTTGTTATTTTGAGTTTAAAGTCAAGGTGGTCTAGCTAGAATTTCTCAAATCGAAATGGTTTATTATGCCCGGGCCCTCCTGTGTTCCATTGAACACTGATGTGCCAATGATCGAAGCCATTAGCAGCAAGGATGGCAGCAGTCCTGCAATCCTCTCCTCTCATATAGAGATTGCTAGTTATTATAAAGTGGTCAAGTATAGAGGCAATCTGATGTTGGCCTCCCCTTTTTTTATTCCAAGTGTAAGTACCATTGGTTGCTTCCATGTCTATAAGATGGTTATGGTTGATGAATTATTTGAAATCCTAGATGTCTCTATCTAGTTTCCTTACTCCTCCTTTTTTCTCTAGAAGATCAATTATTGTGTTGAAATCACCTCCCAAGATCCAGTCATCAACCTGATGCAAATTCTTGAACCGTTGAAGATGATTGAGAAGGTTGATCTTTTTATCCAAGGTTTGAGGCCCATATATGTTAGTGATCCAACCCTTCTTATTTGTTCCAATCATGTGGAGGATGGCATAGAAAGTTCTTGGGGTGGCTACAAAATTGTCCAAGATGACTTCCTGAGGGTTCTAGAACAGGGCTATACCTGCAGAGGTTACCATATCATCAGCATCCATAAAAATGGAATTATTCCAAATTCATTTGACAATCTTATTAAGAGTTTGGGAAGTGCACTTAGTTTCTTAGATCATAATAATTGTGGGATTCTCCATCACAACCTTGTTTTGAAGAAGAAATTATTTGGAAGGATTGTTTAGTCCTCTTATATTTCGGGAAATGATCTGCATTGATAAACATGGGGCAAAGTAGAGAAGGATTATGTTAGCTGGTTATACTACCCCGAATCTAACATGAGAGAGCTGACCTCATCCAATATTTGCTAATTGGTTCTTCACCCTTTCTTTTTGTTTGCTTGGTTCTTCCTTTTTATATATTTCCTTCCATTCCCTTTGATTCCCAGGCTGGTATCTTTTCTAGTGTCTTTGGGGTTTTTCCCTCAATAGGTTCTTTCTTTTATCAGGTCTTTCTTGAAGAGTTCGATTTGAGGACTGGGATGGGGATGTTTTGTTATCCAGGCTTCCTCCAGTCCCTATAATTCCAGGTCACCCAATTATGAGTCGTCGATGTCTTTAGGGGAATACATCATGTTTGCATCTAGAGAGGTGGGATCTATAGAGGTTGTTGGTTGATATGAGTTCAGGGTAGTTTATTGAGGTGTTCTTAAGTTATCTGGGAGATCCACAAGACAATCGTATTCGTGTTGGGTAGGAACAATTTTGTCAATCGAAGGATTAAATTAATTTTTGTATTTTTTCCATCTACTAATGACTTTTGAGAAACCTTCTGAATATTTTTCTGTGGAAGCATTGTGTGGGGAGACAACCTTATTGGCAGGATCATCTCAAAAGAGGTGTCCATGCTCATGAAATTTAGGAAAACAGAAAGGCATAGGTTCATAATCCATGGTCTAGAGCCATTCAGAATCATGAAAATATAGACATATGGCTTCCTAAAGGGGTTTCAAAATGTTCATACAGACATATATTCGAGCAAAGGAGGTATAACATCCTTGCAGGGTGGCATTTGAAATTTTTACAAATTGACCCAGAGTGTTACCTATGCCTTCCAGGATTTCATGGTCATAGTATTCCCGTGGGAGAGAGAATAGTATGATCCATACTGGATCCTCTTTGAAGTCCTCCCTCTCTAGGCTGAAATTTTCTCTCCAGGGTCTTATGTATAGGCCAACAACATTGAAAAAATAGGGAGGGGCTTCAAAGGCCGCAATGTAATCATCTATGTGATTGAATATAACTATAAAAAAACCTTTTGACCCTAATTTGAGATCATAGTGGCCTTTTGGATTCCATTTATGCTTGATCCATCCCATCAATGCTTTTTTCGAAGGCTATAGTCTCGTAAACTTACATATGAAAACATGATCATGCATGTATTGAATATACTCAGAAACCTTATTAGAAGTTGTTTCATACCTTGGAACTCTATCCGCTTTTGTGATGCATGTGCTAGATCTTTTCTGCTTGTGGGTATTTTAGATTTTTGCGTTAGAGAGTCAGAAGTGGCTCCATCAATCTTGTTGACTTTGCTTGCATTGGTGTTCAAGGGGACCTCACCATCCTTCAAGTTGCATGAGGGTTTTGAAGCATCAACAATGCTGTGAGTTTTTTTCATTTAGCGGCGGACCAGGATGTCGCCCCCTAGGAGGGGCCATCAAGGGATAGACCAAGATCCCCGAGATGGTGTGATCAGTACGACGGTTTGGGGTGTGCGTTAAAGGGAGTTATTGGATCAGGCAGAGAGTAGAGGTAATAATGGGAAAGGAAGAGCCTCATTTCATCTCATTAATCACTAAATGTTACGAGGACATGAGAGTGGGATTTGATCCACTTATTAATGTACATTTGATATAGACCTTTGATAAGGAATAGATAGATCCTTCTTATGTTCAATATTGATTATATTTGGACGACCATTCCTGTTTTAACAATCCTAGATAATATATCTTAAATACAGGAAGGGTCATCACCCTTCCTAGGTTCAATATATTTTATATTTGAATCCTAAAGGAAGGATGGTCGATTCTTCTTGTGTTCAATATTCTGGATATTTTTATGATATAGAAATGGACAACCGTTCTTTCTTGTGTTCACCAATCTCAATATACCAACAATACTAGAAGAATAGGTCAATCCTTCTTAAGTTCAATATTTCTTATATTTCTCTCATAAGTGGTTGGTTTGGTGGACTCTTCTTGTGCTTAATGTTCTTGATATTTCTATAATGTAGGAAGGCCCAACTATTCCATGTTGCATCAAAGTAATAATAGGAATAACGATCACACCAATGGTAGTTGATCCTTCTCCTCCTCTATATGCTTGATATTTGTAGGAAGGGTCAATCATTCCTTATTTTCTTCACCATTCTCAATATATCTACAATAGAAGAAGGGGCGACCGACCCTTCTTGTGCTCAACGATATTGACATTTCTATAATACAAGATAAGTAATATCAACCATGTGCCATTAAATGATCAATGCCGCGGGGATAAAGGAGAGGTGGACAAGTTGTTGAAGAGTTGTCATTGATATCAACATGGTAGAGCTGACGTGGTGGTGAGTTGATGTGGCAGAACTAATATTATAGAGTTAATGAAGCAGAGGTTATGAAACAATGAGGAATATTATTTTGTGTCTAAATAACAAAAGGAATAATGATAAAATTCTCCAGAAAGATATGGTCCATCCATGCAAGATAGTCTTCCTGTGTCCTTGGAACAATATAATTAATTATAGTAATCTGATAAGGATGATCATTCGTGTGAAACCGCAACCACCCAAAATGAGTTGGTATGTCAATCTCAAAAAAAATGCAAGTTTAGATTTACAACACATTCATAATCGAGTCGTCTTATCCATTTAAACACCTCGTACATCATTACCCCCTAGCTTAGACATATATCCCATCATTTCATGTCTACTCCATGATGTGTAGATGGCCATGTCACTATCTTTATAGGTCTATATATGGATAGGAGACCATCTTGGCCATTCACATTTTCATAACATTACGCACCATACTAATCAGCATCTTAGCCTTACCCCTCGGTGGTGATGTAGATAGTCCTGCTAGCCCCTGTATTTTTTCCCTTGTTGTTGTATGATTTGTTCTCCCATTTATGATTGGTTCTGGTAGCTTCTATGCAGAGCAACTCATCGATCCTTTTGAACCATGAAAAATTTCATGTCTTGGAGGGAGTTTCAAAGCTTCCTAATATTGCTATAGTTCTACCCCTATGTCATGAGAAGGTTGAAGTTGTAAAGAAACAACTCTCTAGTATTCATATTGAAGTTCTTTTGTTTATATCTAAGATAAAGAAGCTCTTAGTTCGTGAGATGGAACATATGGATCTTAACAAGATTTATACAATCTTTGTTTTATGAGAAACTAGCCTTAGAACTTATTAGAGAAATGACAATGAATACTTCATTTTGCATTTGTTAGTATAAAAAGATCAATTTCCAATGAAGCCTCTATTTCCATGGCCTTGGTTGCTGCACCAAAATGGTGTGCATGATGTGATTCCAATTGTAAAAGATATGGAACTAGTTTGTTAAATAATATAGTTGAATTTGGTTTGTCACAAATAAAGTCAATATGTTTTTGTATATTCAACTATGTGATTACAATACTTGTAAAGTGTTGAGTTTGGTTTTCAAAAGTGCAAAATTAGAACTTGAAAATTCCAAACCAGGTTTTCAAAATCGCAAACTTAAGTTTTGGAAGTGTCAAACTAGCTTTCCAAAAGTGCAAAAACAAGTTCTAAAAGTGCCATTATCATATATATCATATTGGAAAAGTGAAGAAACCAATAAAACTGGAACATAGGATTCATTCTTCAATTATGAAATTTCAATGAATTGAAAGGTGTTGTTTCGCTAATTACTTTTCAATTTTGTTTTTTCAAATGGTCTAATCTTCATCGTAGATACAAATAATAATAGAACATACCCAAAGAATAAGATAGTATGTGACTGCTAATTAAAAAATAATAATATGTGAATATTTGAAAATTGGTAAAAAACAACCCTCTAAACCCCAAAATCAAGGTTTCTAGAGTGCAAAATATGGCTCCAAAAGTGCCAATTCTAGGTTGCAAAAGTGTACTGTTTCTTTTGATATCGCTACTTTTGAAACTGGTTTTTTCACTTTTCCTATATGATAAATATGATAATGGCACTTTTAGAACCTTGGAAGGCTGATTTTGACACTTCCAATACTTAAATTTGTGATTTTGAAAAACGATTTTGGCACTTTCAAGCTCTGATTTTGCACTTTTGAAAACCAAACTTAACACTTTATAAGTATTATAATCACACAATTGAACATAGTACAAAAAACATTCGAGTGTATTGTTTAACAAAGTACTTCCATTTTTTTACAACTGGATTCACATTACTCACACCATTTAGGTGCAATAAGCAAGACCATAATTGATCTAACAGGAATGTGTCATTGAAATCTTCACAAGTATACACTTTTTTTATAATACAATTCCCTTCCTTATTGCAAACATGTTTTTCTTTCGAGTCATCTACAATCACTGCATTTGTAGCATTGTAACCATGGATCCAAATGTCCCAAACGTTGGGTCATAGGTTTGAGAAATACATTAGGATTCCCATCACCATGGTAACCCTCTCTGGCTATGCGAGAAGAATAATCTTGTGTTAATATTACTCTAAATTGTCCCCTTTCCAATCTTGTTCTTTCCAATAATGTTGGCAAAAACTCATCCACTTTTTTGTTGTTGTACAAATATCCATACACCCACTTCAAATATACTAAAGCATTTTTCAATAAATTCCCTAAATCCTGGTTGTATAAAATAATTCTTATTGCTTGATTCGATATCCAGTGTTCGTGGAAATCCATTTTTTTTAATGAATTGTTTGTAACAAAAATCCATTGGATTTGGAATAATCAATGGTTTACTAGTAACTAATATTCTAGTATCTACAAACAAAAAACAACACATACAACCTAATCAATAAAATATCGTGTTTCAATTTTTCTAAGTATATTGCTTGCAAGTTATCCGATTTTTGAAACACATAACCAGATACATGATATGATGTCCATAAATAATATTAGAAGTGTCCAAGATAAATATACAAACAAATTCTACATCAATTTGTCGAAGTTGCCAAATTATACAAATCACTAAATGAATTGTTCTGTATAATCCAACGGTCATCTGAACAAGGCCCTAGATTATTCAACAAAGAACACAAATGGTTTTTATAGTTATTTCTCTCTTGCGAACCATCAGATGTCCAACTAATTGGCATTTTCAGGTAGTTTTCCTTGCTATTATGTTNCTTCATCTATAAACAACATGTCTAAGTTTTGATATATATATATATATATATATATATATATATATATATATATTGGATAAGTGCATCTATGAAGTACTTTTGTATATATGCAGTTTTTCACCAACATTATAATATGCAAACATTGAGGAATTATAAATTGTACTATGTTTACATTGCTCTCAACCCCAAATAAATACAAAGTCGTAATTCTACAACCATTCAAATCTATCAAGTATTTTTTTAATTTCCATGTCGTCGAGTGACAAAAAACATAGAGTAATGTCAAAATGTTCTTTTCCAGCATTTATAATATCAGGACTGAACATCCTTGCATAATAATGATAGCAATTATGGACAAAATGAGGTTGTTTGGAAAAATCTTCTGAGTTTGATAACATCTAAACTCCAAAGAGTAATCCCTATACTCCTAAGACCAATAGTTTATTTTGCGGTGATATCCATACTGCAAACAAATTTTACCGTGATTATATATATAACCAAAACAACAACACTTCGTTCATCAAGCTAATGATCACAAACATGAAGTTGCAAATGAATATTTTAAATACCAAAGATTAATACAATCATCATCGAAAATTTCTCAGATTCAAATGATTTAATAAAAGCATTACACTGAACTAATAATAAGTGTGATTCGATCTACCAATTCACTATCTGTCCTAGCGAACGATGTAGTAAATGGATTACTCAGAACACTATTTTCAGATGGATGTGCTTTCATATTATCACCCTCCAAAACAATCATTATTGTATTACTTTTTGAATATTTCATCGGGAAATCCTCCCACACTTTCTCCATGTTTTTTTCTATCTTTCCCTCTTTAATTGTGGTACATCTCTCTAGGAACCATAAAAATAAAAATCGTTCCCCAAATGCTTTTTGTTTTTTACCTATTCTCTGAAATTTTGTAAACAATGACTTCCCCTCATTGACATCACATTTTGTTGACCAGATCCCAACATTGAATTTGGAAAGACATAGATTAAAAAATTGTATTGCATTTGTTCGTGATTCATATGAAGTTTTTTTGTGCTTAAATTCAAATTCTAAAATATTACTTTCATCCCCATCCTTTGCTATTTTGCCAACATCAGTACTTTTTTTATTCCCGGTTTTTTAGGCATTTTTCGTGACTTTCTTGTGAGTAGAAAAGCTTCCATTTCCAATATCAATAACATTTTTGTATGGGGATATGCACATAAATATTTATTGTCATAATATATTCCAGAATAAATTTGTTTCACCAAATTAGGTATAAAATAATCTTTGTCCCTTACATGTCAACAACCAACCAACAATTGAGTGGTGACTGGAGCTACCACGTATTTCCACAAAGTCCTCGCTTGGTTCATTATTATCCAAGGCTCCTATATCCAATGTGGTTGGTTGGATAATATCCATAGACATCATCAATCCCTAGTCTCAATGTGGATGATCCACATGTTCAAAAACAAGGGCCAATCATCTTGACTGGAAATTTGCATGTATGCATTTTTTATAATTTTTTGCAAGTATTCAAGGTCACTATCCTCATTCATAATTTAGATAATTTAACCAAGATCTTTGAAAAATAAATTATTACATTCTTCTTTTTTAAGACCCTTCTTTTCCATCTATTCCATCTTATCCACCAGTCTGGTAGTTCTTTGTGGATTCTCCATCACATTCAAGGTCGTCATTGCATATTATAATATTATTGGACGATATCTAAGTGTCATGCTTATTTAAATATTTAGTAGAAAAAGGTATTTGAAGAAGTTATTGAACACAATCGACCAAAAAAGTAAAATACAATGAAATAAGACATCTGAAAATGTTAATACAAATACCTTGCTCTGTATGGACCAATTCATGATAGAAATTGTTCATAAACAACTCTTGTTGTATTGTCTCCACAATAAAATTAATTATTCTATCTATTGAACTTATCAACAAATGAATAACTCCACATGTTGCATGCAACGAAAGAATTGTACCTCGAGAAGAGACCAATTTGGAAACCATGTGATCCTATAAATCTTGTGTCGTTTCTTTTGCAAAAACATGGCTTCTTGAAAATATCATTCAAAACCTTAGACAAAGGTAAATCAATCATTGGTAGGTTTTCATCCTTCCAATCCATATCCATTTGAAAAGTCAAATTATCCCCATCCAATCCAATTCTAAAATATTGTATAACATAGAGTCCTATAAATAAGTCCTTTGAGAAATTTCTATAAACTCCCTTGGTAGGATTCTACTTTACTGTTTTTTTTATATATATTTCTTGCAGAGATGAGTGAATGCTTTAGAAACCATACAAGAGTTTTCGATATTAGCTAAAAAAATACAAGTTCATGCCGTTTCATTTTCTTCTAGGTAGTACAACAACGCAAGCATGTTTCTTGTGTCCATGCACTAACACAATTACGCATATCAACAATAAAAAGTTCACAACTACTTGCAGCACCAAAAAATGCAATGGATCTTAGTGTTGACCAAAGATGGAGGATAACAACATAGACAAGCAAATTGCAAACTATATTTGACGAAGTCGATAGTCATACCCATATCCTCTTCATTGATATGTAAGTTCAATATTTTCTCAACATCCTTTGGTAATTTAGTACCATTCTCCTCTTCTTCTTTCTTTCTCTTTTTCCTTAGTTGTGATATCATAAAATACTGCACAGTTGATGGAAATGATTTGGAGCAATTTCATAGATTTTAATCGCATTATCGTTAGTGATTCTCTGTCGACGAAAAGGATGAACATAATGAAATTTGAAATATTCACAAATTAAATGTCTGCCTAACCACTTGTCCTTGATCCACTTACAATATTGAAATAAAGTCTCTACGTAAAAAAAAAAAATCAACTGATGTGATCAGCCAAACTGATCCTTTGATTATATTGTCATCCACATCAGTCAATTCCTCTTCATTAAGATCACGCAATTGTTTGGAAAAATTAGATCCATGATTATTTATTTTATTTTGAATAAGATCAACCTTATTGATTCTCTTGGGTGAGCATGGCAAGGAACCACTTTTGTAAAACTCGAATACAGACATTCATTTGTTCCACAATCGATCAGATGTCAAAACAAGAGTGATATTGTATTAAGGCTATCCTTTGAGTGAACTACAAATATATTCTTACATTCACCTTAGAAAACCTACAGACATATAAAATTATAGATAAAAAATTAATTTAGTAAGTCCATAACACAATTAGCAGCAATTTACAGACATTGATTGCAAAGAAGAACAAATTTATACCTTCCAATCATTGTTGGAAGCGTTTCCCTTTCTCAAGAGGGATACCCTACAACTGGATATCCATTTCTCCCTTGCTTTTACAACTTGAGAAATGAAGGGAGTGTATGGAAATTCCTTGTTTGATAAATTTTGTTATTTGCATACTTTGCTGATAAGGATTGGAGGAACATCTTTATGTAGAAGATGAGCTATCTAATTGTGATACCTTAAATGAACTGTGTGCTATTCATCAGTTTAAATGAATTTTTTTCCGCAATGAAATAATATGTTTCTCATCCAATATATAGACATTTATGTAAGGAAAACTAATTTCCTCTTCATTTCTAGGAAGATATATCTCCTTAGTCTCCTTATCGAAAGGTAATAGAATAACATCTCATAAAGTTGTGACAAGGGATAAAATTGTATTTTCCACGACATCATCATCAACTTTTCGATATCACAGATCCGAAGGCATAATAACACATCTTGTTACATCAATAGAAAAATTTTCTCATTGAATAAAAAGTATTTGTTATGTTCTTGTTGAACTTCTTTTCAGCTTTCGAAGCTCTTGGTCGCTCTCTGCAACGCCGCTTTAGAAGGACTTGCTTTGAAGGAATATTTCATCATATATTTTTTAAGATGGTTGAGAAATGATATTCAAAGGTACAATAGAATTTTTTCATGATCAACATATGTATTTCCAATATTCATGTAATGCAATACATATGAGGTTTTCATATCCAACATTTTTTACTTCCATACCGACAAAATTCCTTTCTTCAAAGATGATGCAGTATTTATTCTAGACTGATTACAATCATCATATGATTGCAAAACCCACCCTTTATTAGCAAATGGATCAGATATGAATCGGAACCACTTTCATTAGATTAGGTTGAGATTTACAAACCTTAAGATCAATATATAAAAGGAAACATGTATCTCCCTCAATCACTTCAACTTGAACACGTAATAAATCATCAGAAATGGGATTTCCATATGTCAATCTTCCAGATCGAGCCAAAAATACTTCCTCAACCAAGCAAAATATATATAAATAAGGGTACAAATTATCTCGTTCATCCATCTAAACATACCATCCATGCGTGAATAAAACAAGGTTTTGATCTTTCAACAAATCAAGCATCGAGATTTCCTTGTACTAACTAAGGCTCAACAACGCATACATATTATATATGCAAAATAGTAAATATTGTATAATTGATACAAGAATTTACGTACGATGTTTATAGTTATTGATTAGTGTGTGTACATTAGATGTTTACTTGAAAATATTGAGGTGAATGATCGATGGAGAACGAACAAACGCTCCTTTATAAAATTTATTAAATTATTAAGAACAAATCTGCAAGGATTATCCACGAAAGATGGAATGTACAATTGATATAGTAATTTGAGAAGGAGTATATCATAGAAGGAGCGAGCATTATTTCATCTTAGCTGTCATTTTAATTTGGTATTTGTTCTAGAAAGAAACTAATCGAGGATATTACGGGAAGTCACATTTTAATCAATTTCTACTCCTTACCATTTGCATGGATCTTTACTGTGGTTTGTCGAAAATATACAATAATTTACATACGATGTTTATAGTTATTGATTAGTGTGTGTACATTAGATGTTTACTTGAAAATATTGAGGTGAATGATCGATGGAGAACAAACAAACGCTCCTTTCTAAAATCAATTAAATTATTAAGAACAAATCTACAAGGATTATCCATGAAAGATGGAATGTACAGTTGATATAGTAATTTGAGAAGGAATATATCATAGAAGGAGCGAGCATTATTTCATCTTAACTATCATTTTAATTTGGTATTTGTTCTAGAAAGAAACTAATCAAGGATATTACGAGAAGTCACATTTTAATCAAATTCTACTCCTTACCATTTCCATAGATCTTTGTTGTGGTTTGTCGAAAATATATCGCTGCAAGAAGGAGCGAACGTTCCTTTATCAAAGCTACATATGTCAAAGTTATCTAGATAGATCCTTCAAAAAAAAAAAACTTGATAATTTTCTAATACATGTAGGGACATACGTTCCTTCCTAGGTGCACTATTCTCGATATATACAATACAACAGGAAGAGTTGACTAACGTTTAATTGTCTTCAGATATCAATAATACAGGAAGGGGAAACCAACCCTTCTTGTGTTCACACACGCACGTGCACACACACACACACATGTGTGTGTGTGTGAAGTGTCTACCTACACATCGTAGGTTAAAAATTATTTAATTTCTATCGTAAAAATTAGGTAGGTGACATTTATTTTGTTCATTTTTCTTGATATTTCCATAACTTGGGAATGGGGAGACGCTCCTTCTAGTGTACACTTTTCTCGATATATATACAGTAAATGAAGGGTCATTCAACCCTTTCTATGTTTAATAGTATTCATATATATTTGTATTTCTTATGTTCATGATTATTGTTATATATACATTGGTCCTAAAAGGGGCCACCAACCCATCCTCGGTACTGGAAGTTGTGGTCGATATATCTAAAATATAGGAAGGGTTTGCCCACACACCCTATGTTCAATATTCTTTTTATTTATATCTTAATGGAAGGGACTGTCAACACTTCTATGGTTCACTTTTCTTTATATTTTCTTTTATTTTGTTCACTTTTCTCGATATATATACAAATAAATAAGGGCCGACTGACACTTCCTATGTTCAATATATTTTACTTTTCTATCACGGGAAGGGTCATCCAAGCCTTCCTACATTTAATATTCTTTATATTTATATTGTAATGGATGGGGCGTCTGAAACTTGTTTTTACTATTCTTGATATTTGTTTAATACATGAATGGAGAGCCCTTCCTTCTTATGTTCATATTCTCTATATATCGACAATACCATAAGGGCGGGTATACCTATTGTAGGTTCAAAATTCTGATTATTTATATCATAAAATGATGGGGCAGCTGACTATTCTTTATATTTTTCTAGTACAGGAAGGGGGAATAGACCCTTCTGGAATCATAGAGATAATTGGAATAGTGATCACAATAGCGATAACTCGATCTTGTTTTCCATGTTATTTTTTATATTTGGAGGATATAAGAAGGGGTGCTCAATACTTCTTGGGTTTTATTTTCCTAATATTTATATAATACAAGAAGGGTCAGTCATTCTTTCTTGTGTTCAACATCCTAGATATAGGTGAATTATTGGATGACCATTCCTAGCTTCGATAGTTTCACTATTCTCTAAGAAACGAAGCGTCAATCGATCTTTCTCTCCATGATATGCTTGATATTTGGTGGATATAAGAAGGGGCACCCAATCCTTCTTGTGTTTACTATTCCTAATAATCCTATAATACATGAAGGGTCGGTCGTTCCTTCTTGCATTCATCATTTTGGATATAGATGAATTGTTGGCCTAACCTTTATAGGTTGAATATTATTACATTTGTCTCGTAAATGAAGGGGAAACCGACCCTTCTTGTGCTCAATACTCTTAATATTTATAAAATACAAGATGAGGTCTAGCAACTACCATCATATAACCAAGGTCACAAAGATGTATGAGAGGTGGACAATTTGTCGAAGACTTGTCATTGATTTCAATAAGGTATAGCTGATGTGGCACTTAGTTTATATGGAACAACTAATATGACAGAGTTGATGTGGTAGTCAAGAACAATGATGATGAAGCAGAGCCTCGATTTAGGGAATGATATTGCATAATGATTTATGTGTCCTTTTTGGAAGCAAAGATTATTTGGAGGATGAAACAAAAGAATAAAGGAACGTGGATGGAATGGTTATTTCATAGGACTTTTTTAGGTTAGATTTGTGACAGTAGAGGCACATATTCAAACTGGGAAAATAATGGATTTAAATTATGTAAAAATCATTGAATAAAATGATTGTTTAAGTTTTTAGGAAGAAACAACTCAACTTAGAAAATGGAAATGAAGAGATATAATACAAATTTAATATACTTTTTATTTATCTACTAAAAGTACTATGGTTAGAAGTTTCACATTCACAATTGGGTCATCCCATATATTTGACCCTTTGTTCATCATTCCCCCTCTTTTTCAAGTTTGGAGCAGAATGAAAAACAAGAAAAACGCCCCATATTCACCAAAATGTGGCATATGAAGAATTACTACAAATTAAGGAGAATTTTAGGGGCAAAATTTATCCCATGGGCTATTTTTCCATGTTTTTTCCAAAAAAAATCATCAATTTGCATTTTTTGAAGCCCTGTTTCGCCCAATTTTGATAGGATAAAAAATTTCGCTCTAAAAATCGCCAGAAATCCTTAGAAATTGAAATATTTTTAAAGAAATATAGTCATATATTTTATAGTTGACGTTTTAAGAACTGGTTATAAGATTTGCCATCTTTTATACACTTTTAAATAAGTATGGGTCCTTAAAATCTTCCTTGCTTAAAATGCAATTTTCATTGTTCAAATCGTGTTTTTGATCAATTGGGTAGTTTAAAAATGCTACATTTATCCTAGAACCATAAGTTGGTGATTATTGAAATTTCAATATAGTAAAAACTGCAATTTCCAAGCATCATTTTAACTGGAATCAGCCAAAAAGTGCCCAGAATTTGGGGGCGATTTGGTTAGTATTTATCTTACGCGTAACAAGGAGTATATTTTTATGTTGGAGGACAATCTAATGATGATGATATACATTTAATTGTAAACATATCCTACTACTCTCATAGAAATCAAAACAAAGGATCATGTTCACAACTATGGAATTTAAATGAAAAAATGATGTTGTTTGCTAAATACTTTTCAATATTTTTTTAAAAAACAACTATGATCCACAGAAACTACAAACAAAAACTTAACATAGCTAGAGAATAAAAAGTGGGACTACTAATTGCAGTGGTTGGAATTACAGTGCTTGCTGTATACGCTACAAAGTTGCGTTCAAGGAACATAAATTATGTTTCAAAGATTGTGCAACCACGCGAATAAAAAACTGAATAGAAACGGATACAAAGGTATATACAAAGCTCAAAATGTAGCGCCTAAAGAAATGTCTACAATCCTGTATATATGAACTGAAAGGAATCAATTTTGCATTGAATGGATGTCATTGGGGCAGGTGCAACATTTAATTGAGCATTCGATTTTGCATTGAAATCCCAGGCGCAAAAACCATTGTTCATTTAATGTGCATGTACAATTTATTGTCTAGAGACTGAGGGTAATTTAGTGGAGGTGGGGAAATTACTAGGCGGGTTGAAAAATTGGATATCATATGTTTAGGGTACATGACCAAGACGAGAAGTCCAATCCCTATCGTTGATGCAGCGTAAAACCATCGATCTATTTTCAGATTGACGGTCACGATGAATAACACATGGGATAGATGCACACAAATAAAGGAGGTGATGATCATATCAATAAAGTGAATAGTAATATTGACGATTGATATAAATAAATCCTCGACAAAGTACACAGATAAGAATTTATCTTGCTGAGGCGTCAAAAATGACAAAAGGGGACACCTGGCACCTACTGATTGATAACTCCTCATCAGGGCACCTTTTGGTAAACCTCCAGTCCATTAAGAGTTGTTGTTTTCCATAAACCATTCGCATTTCTGCCAAAACCATTCAAGTCACCAAAAATCCATATATTCACCTTGTTATCCCACTAATGTTTAAACACATGTACACCGAACCCCCCAATGCACCAAAAAATGCGTTAATTCAGTACGACCATTTGTCTAAACCATTCAAATTTTTGAAATAACCAACTATTAAGAAATCCAACCTCGACTTATTGTCACCTCTATCGTCCATTGCAGAAGAACAACTTGTCCAAATATCAACCACTTGACTAGCATTTACAGTTGTGACAAAGAAATCGAATTCTGACCATCTACCTGTAACCAGTAACTCGAAAGACCTTCAATTAACCAATAAATTATATTTTCTAAGAGATAAATTTGCATAAACCCTTTTACTCTAATAATTGTATGATACCAGTCTAATGTCCAGAAAAACTAAAATGGCCCTTTCGACGTCCAAATTCCTACAATCCAAAACCTTATTTTTGGGAGATTAGATAATCAAATATTGTCATGTAGATGTGTTCGATACCATTATCAACATTAACAACCTAAAAAACACAGTACAAGAAGTTGAGTCGATTACCCTTTCTCACCAGGACCATTTTCACTCATGGGAGTCCAACCTAGCTAAGGAAGTTGTCTTAAGGTCAGTCTTTTTACTCGAATTTGTAGACTGGTGCTCAAAACGTTATGTCCCCATTGTAAGAGTCATCACACTAGTACATATGGCTCAAACGGTCCATGAAATATTGTCATGAATCAGTTAAAATAAAAAAATTTGTGGATAAACAGATAAAAATTTTGAAAACAAAATGTCCTGGCCCTCGATAATCATCGCTATAGAGACAATTATTGAGGGCCAGGACATTTTTGTTTCAAAATAGCGGTGCACATAAAGGTTCGCCGCTATAACGACATTAGTTCATTGGAATAGTGATGAAATCACATAGTTCATCGCTATAGCGACGATTATAGAGGGCCAGAACATAAGCAATCATCGTAGTAACTGTTATTGAATTTTGTTATTGTTCAAATTTGATTGTTGTGGATTTTCGCAGGAACCGCCGCGATCATTGATCTATAAATACATGTTCTTAAGACATATTTCAACAAATTATTAGCTATAGTTGCAACCATTTTTTTGTTGATTGTTCGATCTATGATTTGAAGGGTCCATTACTGGTTTAACACATCGAATTTGTGATCTCATTCGGTTTCCAAGTTAGTATTTTTTAAATTCTTGGTCTCCTTTAATGGGTAGAGTCATACATAAAGTGAGTCGACTATTCAATATTTTCTCCTCAAGGCTAATGCTTATATAGATTTGTCGCTTAGAATTTGATAGATACACATGAATATCTANATTGTATTCAATTTACTTATATATTGATTGAGTTTTTTTGTTCTTATAGGTATTAGAATGTCAAATAAATATACTTGGGAAGAAAATAATAAGAGGTATGTCGAGTTTAAGGAAGCATTGGAGGTGAAGGGTGACAATTAATGATTAAAATGGCTAAATATACTACCAATTCTCGAAAATTAGTGAATACAAGCGATTGATTATATTTTTATTTTTTTAACCAAAACGATTAATTTTTTTTTTCCGTTTTTTTTTCCATTTTTATTGATAAAGAATTGAATGGGCATTCGCCCAATTACATTTGTTCCAAAAAATAAGATTCATGGAATCACGATCTCTCTTTTCCTATATCAAGGAATAGGATTCATCGAGCTAGGACCATCGTTCAAGCTTATCATTCCTGTAGAAAGTAGGCATCCCTAATTGGCTTTGTAATCTGACAGCTTATTTAAATCTCTAAGAATGTGATAAGAAGAGACTGAAACACAATCAATTAAAATGAAGTGCAGCCTTTGCATGTAACATTCAAAATTGAATTGTTGAACTTTGAATCAGAATTTAAATTTTTTGTGATAATTTCAGAGTCTCCAAAAATTTGAATATTTTTGTGTCCCGTTTCCTTTACAAGTTGAAAAGCTTTTAGAAGGGCATATAATTCTGCTTGGTTATGTGTAATATGTCCAACTCCCCAACTGAAACTTGTTTCTAGCATTCCACCAGGATAATAGATCAAACCCCCTGCTCCAGCTTTCCCTGGATTTCCTTTTGACGCTCCATCGAAGAAGATTGAGACTCTATTTTTCAATTTCCACCATTCTGAAAATTCCTTCTCTGAAATTCTAATCTGCCAAGTTGGTTTAATAACTGCACGAGG
>LPNX010512412.1:158576-249542 GCA_001517045.1 Pseudotsuga menziesii | reverse complement strand
CACATAGCACGTGCGATCGTGGGATATTAAAGAATACCCTTAATTTCAAGAGATATTGACCCAAACTCTTTTTGTTGAAACCCCCTCCCAATACTTAAAAGCTCCTCCCCGCCCCTTTTTATACCTCAATCCTTATAAACCACCCTACCCACCCCCACCTTAAACCCCTCATCCCCCCAATACCTGCAATATATTGGTTCGATTTTTGATACTTTTAAAACCCACAATATGAACTAACGTGATAGGATATTGGCCAACAAGTGAAGCCCCTGTGAATAACTGGCTTGCTTGATCCCAGCTGAAATTTATCATCTTGCCTCAATCCCAACCTTTTATGCTCACCTTCTAATTTGATTTCTTCTAGTTGAGGATTTCCCACTGCTTCCAAAAGAAAAGCCTTGGCTTTTAAAGCTACAATTTCAGACTACTAAACTTTACTGTTGAGAATCAGATCATTTCATGCCATCCAAATTTTCCACCATGCAAATTTAGGAATGGCTTGCCATATTTTTCTCCATGTTGGACTGATTGAAGAGTCTAGATACCTTGACTGCCAACTTTTAAAAAGAATGACAGGGTCATACTTTAGAGGAGCAAAGAAGGCAACCCACACATAAAATGAGCCAAAACTTCCTGAGCAAAAACACACCCAACAAAGATATGAGGTGAAGTCTCAGCATATTAAAGGCAGAAGCAGCATATATAAGGACCATAGAAGCCTCGCTTTAATAAATTTTCACCGGTTAAGACTTTTTAGTGCATTATGGTCCAAGTAAAAAAATTACTTTTGGAACGTTGTGTGAATTCTAGACCATCTTCCAACAGGATGCGTCGAGAGAGCTAGAGAGGGGAAGAATAGAGACCTGTGATTTCTGCAAAAACTTAAATCCCTCAGTAGCGATGTAAATGTCCATGGGTCCCCATCCCCACCTATCCTTGCGAGAAGAATGAATTAGAGCCATGCCATTTAATTTCTGCAGCAACGAATTCTGCTGAGATGCAAAAGAGAAGCACGTTCTGGTATTTTGGGAAAGGACCACGACTAGCAATTTCCTTTGCAATCCCAAATGATGGAGATCTTTATTAACTAACCAGATCATCAGATCATTAAAAGTTACGTCTGAATTTAGAGACATGTTCCCTAGAATTTTATCTTCCCACATAAACGTTTGTCTACTACTTCCTGGAACTCTGTATAAATGCTGGGAAAAAAATTCAATACATCTTCTGCACAAATTCCAAATATTAGAGCCTTTTTTAGTATTTGTCAATTGAAGGTTTCTTAGAGATCCTCCATGAAGATATTTTTTCCAAAAAATTTGGCTTACTGGGTGCTTTTTATTAAAGAACAACTGCCATAGAAATTTTCCTCCCATAGCTAAATTAGATAGACCTGGATCTCTGATTTGCAGCCCACCTTCAAGAACAAGCCTTTTTACAATTTCCCATTTAACCATATGCATGCGGTTCTAATTTTTTTTCCTCCTCTCCAAAGAAAGTATCTGAGCAGCTTAGAAATTTGATCCATAATATTTTTCGGAGCCAGGAGAGGAGATGACTGGTAAATAGGAAGGGCTGAAAGAATAGACTTTATCAATATGATCTTTCCTGCCTTCGTCAGCCAGTGGCCACCCAACGAAGCAATCTTAGCTTTTAAATTGCCAATGATATCTAGCCAAAGCGAAGGGTTGTTATGCCCCAGGGTTAATGGAAAACCCAAGTATTTAACCTTATCCCAAGCAACAAACCATTCAAAACCCAAAATTTAAGAAATGTTTGCTACTATTGATTGATATACATTCCAACAATACACCGCACTCTTTCGAATATTAATAAGTGCTCCTAAAATGATGCAGGACCGATTCATAATGTCTGAAAATACACTTTCCATGTTTAAAGAAGCCCCTCCCAAAATCAAAGTATCATCCGCAAATAGAGCATGGTTAATAGGTTCTACTCCAACTGATGAAGATATGCCCGGGATGATCCCAGTATTTTTCCCTTCGGTTAACTTTCTACTTAAAGAATCAGCCATAAGAATATACAGAAACGGTGAAAGAGGACAGCCCTGACGAAGACCCCTGGTTGCTTGAAAGAAGTTTGTTGGTCTGCCATTTACTAATGGTGCTATCCAAGATTTATCAATGCATGCTTTTATCAAATTTAAAAAGGCAAAGCTAAAACCAAAAGAGAGGAGAACTAAGAATAGAAAGGAAAACTTTACCCTGTCGAATGCATTTGCCATGTCAAGTTTGATTAGCATGCCCTTCTCCTTCCTTCGAAATCTTGAATGCATGGCTTCATGTACTTGAATTACATTATCCAAAATATGCCTCCCTTTGACAAACCCGCCTTGAAGAGGCGAAATCAATTTCCCAAGCAGAGGTTTGATCATGTTAGATAAGAGTTTAGAGAAAATTTTATAAGATGCATTACATAATGAAATATGCCTGAATCGATCAAAAGAAGAAGCGTTAACTTTTTTAGGAATTAAAGCCAGGAATGTGGAATCTGTGCATCCACCAACTTTGGCTTTTAAATGAAAAGCTTTTGACATCCGGAGAAGCTATTTCCTGATAACTTTCCATCAAACTCGATAAAAGTGAAAGGAGAAACCGTCAGGGCCTGGGGATTTATCCGACTTCATAGCCCAAATAACATCAATAATTTCTTGTTCTGTAAAAAGGATTCATTAACTCAATATTTTCTTCCTCGATCACCATACAAGGGATGTTGGCCAGGAAATCAACTATAAAATCTGAGTTTGTGCAACCATCTTCACTAAAAAGATTATGGAAATGAGCTTCAGCCACTTGTTTTATTTGAGAAATTCCTTTAAAAGATTCACTAGACAGAGAAGAATTTTCTGAAACATGATTTTGGGATATTCTGGCTCTACACTGCTTGTGAGAAAAACAAGTGTTATGATCTCCATCTTGCATCCAAGTACTCCTTGACTTTAATCTTCAGTTTCTTCTTCTCATCTAAGTGCTCTAAAGGAGCTAAACTATGTTCTTTGCTCTTTTTCCAACAGAGCAGGGATGATTTCTAAATTGTCCATTTCCATTTGTGTTTCCTCCAACTTTCCCAGGGCTTCTTTCCTGTCACTTATTGGATTTTTCTGAGAGAGCTTAACCCAATTATTCAGCGCATCTTTTGTATTTTTAAGATTTCTCTCCCATACAAAATTTGGCGATATTATGACTGGAATATCCCAAACCTTTGAAACAACAGTCATAAAACATTCTTGTTCTTTCCACAATGGACTGAAACGAAAGGGCATGGGTCCCAATTCCTCCTCATCTTCAATCAGCAGCATGATCAGCTTATGATCTGAGGTAAGCTTGGCCAATATGCTAGATGAAATAATTTTTTTCCCCATCAACAATGAACTCTAAACTAAAAATCGATCCATCCTGGCAGAAATATTTGTTGCACCAACTCGATTATTTGTCCACGTCAATCTTCCTTTTTTAGGCTTGAAGTCAATCATCTCCCACGTTAGAATAATATTTTCTATTGAATTAAGCATGGGGTCTCTCCCACTAACACCTCCTTTTTTCTATTTAGCATCCAAAATAATGTTTAAATCGTCGGCCACGATAATATTCGAGAATGAATTAGTTGATAGGAAAGCTGACAGAGAATTCCAACATTCTTTTGATAGTTGACTGGTACATATAGATTAAAAAGGGCAAGAATAGTCTTACTTTGAGAGTGTTGAAGCTCTGTGCATATCAACTGGTAGTTTATTTAGTACTCACTTGGTTTAAGCTCACCTGGTTTAATCAGGCACTGCGACTGAATGTTTTTTGGAGAGTCCTCCATTCAAAAGGTCTTTGGTTCCAAGTCCTACAATCGAAATATTTAAAGGGTCTGTCGGTTGTGGAATGGCTCAGGAATAAATCATTTGGCACTCGTAATGTCTCACTTTTCTGGAGGGGTTTCATTCAGGTCCTTCCTTAGACGGGTAAGCATCTGTCGTGGCAGGTTGGTAATGGTGTAAGTATCATTTTGGGGATTGACCCAATTGTAGGTTCGGTTGCTCCTTTTTCTTTCCCGGAAGAGTTGAGATCGTACCTGGCAGATTTAAATATTTGCTCGTTGTCTCAAGTTCACAATGTCTGTCCAAATGCGCAACATTATTGGTACTCTGCTAGGGATATTGATCTTGGTGGCTCCTTCGAATCGATATGGAATGATTTTATATATGATCTCTCTGCTGCTGGCATTCGATTAACTGATAGCTCTGATAAACTGGTTTGGACTTTTAATAATAGTAAGGACTCCATTTCTGCCAGGGAGGCTTATAACTGTATCTTTTATTCTTCCTCTCGCTCGGTTACTGTGGGTGACAGCATTCCTGTATGGCACAAGGCTCTGCCGTCCAAAATATCATGCTTCATTTGGCTTGTTCTTCGCAATAGTATTCTCACCTGGGATAACCTGCAGCGTAGGGGTTTTTTGGGACCTGGTATCTGCCCCCTCTGTTGGTCCAACGAAGAATTTGTTGATCATATTTTCTCATACTGTTGGGTTTGGAAAAATGTGGCTGACTATATAGTTGACTATCTCCACATTCAAGTTTGTATCTCTGGCATACCTTCAGCTGATATTTTCCATGGCTGGGTTGGCAAGATTCCTAAGAGCTCGTCACTCTTTCTGCTCCTCTTTAATATGATTTGGATTGTTTGGAAAGCCCGGAACAGGGCAGTTTTTGAAGGGGAAAAAAGGAATATTCAGGGTATTATCCAGCAAATTTTGTCGACTGTTCAGACCCCATATCACAGGGCTGTTACCAAAAAAGCTCGAAGCAGAAAAATTGGAAATCCACCTATCAAGTCTTTTCCCTGCGGTTTTTTTGATGGTGCTTCAAATAAGAGGATTGCTGGTGCTGGTCTTTGCATCTTCCTCAAAGACTCTCACTGTTTGGAGTTTTCGTTGGGAGTCGGACATGGCACTAATACCAAGGCGGAGCTACTCAGCCTCTGAGCTCTCCTACATATTTCCCATATGATGAGGATCCCCCTTGTCCACGTTTACGGTGATTCTCAGATAATCATCAATTGGGCAAAGGGATCAACTACTCTCTCCCCACCCGAACTTGTTCATTGGTGTAGGGAGACAAAAAAGCTAGCCTCTAGCTTCCAGGATCTGTCCTTCTCTCACATTTATCGAGAGCACAACAAGACAGCTGACCGTCTTTCTAAAAAGGCACTTTCTTTTCCCCAAGGGAAAGGTTGCATTGTGGAATTTGTTGGGAATCAAATGATTTTCCAAGACTTTTTTCAGCTCTTTTGAGCTTGGTTAGAGGTTTTTCCTCTCTCTGCGGTCTCACTGGTGATTCATATATTTGATACAGTTTCTGATGGGTTATTACCCCTCTCATTGTAGCTGTCTTTAGCTAGTTTAGTGTTTCTCTTTAGAACGTTGATCAGAGTTTAATTAGCTCTCGACTGATGTGAAAGATGGGACAGTTTCATCACATGATGAGACAGTTTTCTGATGGGTCTTTTCTTTGGTTATATGTGCCTTTCCTCCCAATGTAATCTCCGGGTGGGCAGTTTGTATTGAGGCAATACCAGAAGCGGTTGAATGTAATAATGCCCTTTGATTCAATCTTGAATAACAAGGACATGTTTTTTCTTCTTGAAAAAAAATTAAACTACCCAATATACTACAGTTGACAAAAAGTAGAACAATCAATAAATGATTAAGTTCTTTTAGTCATCAATTTAGTTGCATTATAAGTGGTTGGCAATATAACATTATTAGTCACTTGACGAAAAATAGTAATTTATATGCAAATTTTAGTTGTTTTTTAGTCATAAATTTGTCTTTTTGTACTAGTGTTAGTTCAGTTCTTCATTTTTGTAAACTAGAATGTGAAAAAAATCACATATAACAGTTACACGAGAGATCTTGCAATTTTGTTGCAATTTGAGTTTTTCATGAAATTTGTTTAATTTCGCATATAGAATTCATACGAGAGATCCTGCAATTTTGATGCAGTGTGAGTTTGTCATGAATTTTAGTAACATGTCTAGTAAGTTTCTTTGTTTTTGAATAGTCGCATCCATTAGGAGGAGGCCTCCTAAGTAGGGTATCTAAGTTTGAAAAGAGGATAAAAAACGTATTATGAATTCACTCCTTGGGGTATCGAATATACAGATATTTCTCTATGGAAGAAAAAAAACTTATTTTGTAGATTAATATATTTTGTACCAACTAAAAACATCCAAGCATATCCAAGAATAATATCCACATCATTCATATCTATAGAAAGTAATACATAATGCAAAACATATTTATCCATCGTAATCTTCATAGCTTCAAAATTTCAAACATTCTCACCTTCAACTTTCATGCTTAAAATATGCATCGCATGGATTTGCGATCTTTTAGTCAAGTTAAGATTGATGAAATTATGATTGCAAATAGGATTAACAGAATTTATGACATTTTCCTATTGAAAATTTCCATGAACCTTTAATAGGAAGTGCTCATTTTAAATTAAAACCTTATGATTCATTTATCCTTTCTCCACATCATGAGACCACCTTTCTAAAAATACATGTTCTTATGCTACATTTGAAAGTGCATTTATCTTGTCATGGCTAAGCAACTTTCACCATATGGCAATGTATTATAATAAATTAAGGGATATGAAACATCTCCAACTTTTTGGCCACAATAACTTAATCCCCCCCCCCGGATGAAGGTGTTATTAATTTCCAAATGGCTAACATGGGAGTTGGACGGAGGGTCCCAGCTACCCTTCACATGGGCGACCCTCTTCACATCGCTCATCCCAATAAATACCTCGTAGCAGAGGAGATCGAGAGCATTTATGTCTTTGTCTCTTCGATCTTTGCAAAGAGAAATTCTAGGTACGTTGGTAATCATGCCCCTCCTCAGCAACATTAAGATTCACGGTGATGTTATTCTTTGGCATTTTTCCTTAGAAAGTTTCCCACACTTAGAAATTCGAGTTCGGATTCTCTACAACATTGTCATCTAATATCATTGAGGAAACATTCTCCTTGTTTGGTTTGTACTCACAGGCTTCATGCATCTGCTTTGTCTAAGGTCGTAGTCTCTTAGGGCTAGCCTCTATCTGCATGTGCATCTTCATGCTCACAAACACAGTCTTAAGGTTCTGTTTTCTATAATCAAGATGTCAAGGAGACTTTGTGCCACCCCTCATCCTGGGAATGGAGGTCGGGGACACTCTGGTCGTTCTTGTAGTAGAGGTTCAAACGATAGTGGATATGACAGCTTAATTCCCAGGCATTTGAGAAACATTCTATATGACTGAGAAGAGGAGACAGTGGTGCGGCATTGCTTGGACAAAAATCTCGTACCCACTGCAAGCATTATTGGAAAGTTAAGAACATGCTAGCCCAGGTCCTTCTACACTCCTTGAAGAATTCGCAAGAGCATGTTGTTTCCCCCCTTCTTTGTCCCTGACTCCATCTCTTCACCCTTCTCGCTTTTCAGTCCTTCCACAAGATTCTCAACCTCTGGAACCTCAACTTGAACGAAAGAGCAAGGAACCCCTTTCAACTCATGAAAACACAAAAGTTGGGCCCTCCAGCGGCCACACGCAGAACCATGTGGAACAAAAGGATTCAGTCGTCCCTTCCTCTTTACATAATTTGTTCGCTCTTCCCATCAAAGGTGTCCATGAAAACTCTACCCCACCTCAGGAGAGTGTCATTGTATGTTCCTGGAGGAAAAAAATGAAGATGCGGATTCTGACCACTTCTCCAAGTAATCTCATGGTTTTAGTGTTTTCAAATAGTTTGTTAGAAAACAATTATGCCAAAATTTTGTCTGTAGTGGTAGCATGGTAGTTTTTTTTATGTTAGCAAGGGATATTGTAGGACTCATCCCCACTCAAAGACAGTCTCTATACGTCTAGGACTTTCCTGATCTCTATAAGTCATTTTTTTTATAGACTAGTTTCCCTTGTATGAGGAGATCACTCGTGGATTACTATTTAAAGTTTTTTTTATATGGGGCCTTTAAGGTCTCCAAGATATATTGATACTCTCTTGCCTATATTTTATTTTGTACAGTAATATAATTTCTCTATAGAAATTACAAAAAATAATAATAATAACTTCATCCCATTTATGTAGTCTTCAATACTATGACCATCAACTTTTTTTTTTAAATACATCTTTATAACTTGAAAATAGAACTAAAGTTTTGAAGAAATAACTTACTTTCCAATGGAGGTCCTTTGTGTTTTAAAGTGACAAATTTGAAATGATCACACCCCCCTAAATATTTATTGAAATCTCTAGTATATACATGATATGAAATGTTATAGCCACTTTGTATCTACAAGAATTGGTTTGGAAAATTTATGAGTACTATGCCAAAAATATGTGTTGTGTGATGCACACCACCATCATGGAAAAAAACCCTAAAATGGTTGATTTGATATCAATAATATCTTCACTTCCTTCATTTTGATTAGAGGAATTTACATATTTACAATCAACTCAATGAAAGCAAACATGTTACAAAATAGAAATTAACCTTAAATAATTATAAAAAAGTAACAGCTTTCTTTACAATACACCTAATTACATATTAAACCATATATATTCAACAATTTGATGTCACATTCAAAATTTATTCTTACTCTAAATTGTTAAAAATCTTTTTATAAAACTAAAATTTTATCACTAACACTTAGTCATAATTAAGATATTAAAAATTTATAACATAATAAATTATTTTAATTTTAACTTTAACAATATTTAGATCTTGTGTCCTTTGTTCCATTGCATATACTATAAAACATAAATCCAAATATTGATCTATCTGAACTTTTGAAAGTTGAATGGAGGCGAGTGGCCAACTCAACAAGATTGTGTGGAAATTACTAATATTTTACTTATTTAAAACTTTTAATGAAAAAAAACCTAATAATGACATCAAAAGGTTAATAAGATAAATCTCCAGAAAATAAAAATAATAATAATAAAAAACAAACCAAAAAGTGAATGACTTTGCAGGTTAGTGGAGGGTACAAAGCACAATCGTAGCACTAAAAATAATTATATTATATAGATTGATAACAACATAGTTTATTAATCAATTGCTTTATTATAGTAAGTGAACCCTCATTTTTGCCACTTTGTTTCATTATAATTATAAAATGATGTGCCCATGACTTATGTCTTGTAAAATTGAAGTATGATTCACACATATATTTTTTAGATATTTTATTTTGAAGCTTTTCCATTAAATTTAAGTTTACAACGATCACTTCTGAAATGGTGATTTTGATCGTAGTTAGGTAAGGTCATTTTTATGAAAGGTTGTAAGATCCGTGTTAAACACCATCAAGATATAATTCAATGGACCAAACATTATACTAGTAAACAATATAAGCCCAAGATTGGTTATCAAATTACTAGGGACGAAGAAGATCGACCTAGGTATGTTGGAGGGGTGGCATTGTGATATTTGGAAATTAAAATACGTTTTTCAATAATATTTTGTTTATGTGGCTTACTTTTGCTAGTGAAATCTCTGTCTGGGATCATATTTTTAAATTGATGGGTATAGGACCTACTAGATGTTCACCTTGCCACGCAGTTTAAGATTTTATCGATCACATTTTCATCAATTGTCCTTATTTTTTTGAGATGTGGAGTTATGTTTTTTTGTAAATCTTTGATATGGGAAGGATAAATATTCAAAGAGGTCATCAAAGGATGGTTGTCTAATCCATCCACCCAAGAGATCAAAGCTTTACCTCTGCTACTAGTCAGTGGTGTGGGGAGCTTGCCTCGCTTGTACTAAGACGATCTTTCAAGATACTTCTATCTTGTCACAGGCTTATGTTGCTAAGAGCCTTACTATTCTTCATTATTTTCCACAGGTCCACCATCACAAACCCAGATCTATTCATCCTATTGTTCAAATTGATCATTGATTGCCATGGAGCTATTTTGATGGCATTGCGCAAGGCGGACCCAGTTATGGTGCTACTAGGGGACTACTTTACATATCGGACAACCGTTATTACAAATTCTGTACGGACCTTGGTTTGTCATCCAACAACAAGGTTTAACTTATTGCAATGTTGATGGTGCTCAGATTTACTATCTACATAGGTTGTAATAAACTCCAAGTATTTGGCGATTCTCTTCTAGTGATTGATAGGTTATCACACAAAATCCCCCCCTAAGAATATTTTTCTTAAACCAATCTATGAAGAAATTGTCAGGATTCTTGTTCATTTCCCGGATGTCACATTTAAACACGTTTATTGCGAAATGAATGAATTTGATGATCATCTATTTAAGCAAGGTTTGCACCTTGCATAGGGTATTTTCACTGCTTGGGGGATTAACAATGACACCATCAAAGAGTTGAACCCATGATCCCTATTATTTTAAACCAACCCCATTTCACGTGGGCAATTTTGATTACTCCAATACTAAGTGTTTACACATCCTTGTTTTTAAAACCTATGCATGCTTTTGGGTTATGAATCAAATTGCATAATTTATTAGTGTATCAATACATATATGTATGTTTTCTAAATGACTTTTATGTAAGGCTGTCATAGCCAGCGAACAATATGGCCTTTGAGTTAATGTTAATTTGGGTTGTGATCTTTCTCAGGGGTAAAAAAAGGTCATTCCTCTAAATCATAAAAAACATGGAAACATTGTTCATTCATCCAAACATTCTTTGGTGTAAATAAATATTTTTTAAGTAGTGGAAAGTGGTAGATGATAATGTGAAAGTATGCCACGTATAGCTTGAGTGGGCCTAATCATTAAGAACGTGTCTTTTCTCCTAGGAGGTCAAAGGTTCAAATACAAAGGGGTTTAGGGTATGTGCACCTCTATAGACCTTAGTAGTTACATTGTTGCGTAGAAGGGGGGACCTTGTCCCACAAACAAGGGGATCTCATACACCAAATTAGTGTTTGGTTTGGACGTGACCTTAAAAATAGATTATTATTATTATCATTCTATTTGTATAGAGTGTCGTGTGGGTTTGTTGGGACATTTGTAGAAAGATGTGAGAGGCATAAACGTGTTGTAGGTTTTGGTTTGGTGAGCTAATACCTATTCATTTGAGATTGAGCTCCTAAGTGTTAGTGAAGTGTGATTTAGATATAGAAGCATTGAAGAATTCAGGTAAAACAATTTTAAGTTGTAAAGTTGTTAATCATTTTTGAAAAGTCAAATGCTAAATTGCCAATTGGGTCTCACCTATTTGAAAGGTTGGGACTGTGAATATCCTAGTTTGTTATTTCATTCTTCTACACCTGAAGCACCAAGATCCCTCACTAGGTACCACCTTTCAAGCCACTCAAAACGTTTGGTAACTGTAGCAGTGTTTTTCCCCTCATTCATCTTTGAAAGTGCACATGTCTCTAAATGAGCCCTGCTCCTTTTAGAGGGGTAGAGGGTGGAAGCTTATTCCTTTTAAAGCTTAAATGCTCTAAACTTGGATTGTATATCAGCCTATTCATAGATTGGAGTTGTCGAGGCCTTAAGGGAAGAAATTTGCATCCTCTAAACTCAAAGTACACATTAGGCCTTACCTAAGTAGTGACTAGAGTTTTCATAGCATTCACAAGAGAATATATCCTCCTCTCGCTAGCTTCAGCTCCAACTAGCTCACACCTATCCTCAGAGATAGGATTTCACATGAGGCATGTGAAACTATTTAACTATCTCCCATACCTTGACATCTAAATTGGTCCAACATGGTTTCAGGGATAGGGATTTGAAGGAAAACAAAGATTGTAAACCTTATGATGATGTATGCTTTGGGCTAATGAGAGTTCAGTTCAAGTTTCAAAGGTTAATTTACACCCCTAGTTACTATGACACCTCTAAATAATTGAGTTGTGGGTCCTACTCTTTAGTAGTATTAGGGTTAGAGAGTTGAGAGTCCATGACACATGGCCTCAACAACTCAATTACAGGCTTCCCACCAATGGAAAAGTGGCATGCATCTTTCTAAGAGTGGACCCCCTAGGGATTTTAAATAAATTAGTATGGCAACTCACAATTATTGAGATACAAGGACAGTTATTACTCTGGACATGTTCAACTCATTCATTTAGCATTATTGAGTACCTCATATTGCATGTCTTTCATGTTTATGAAAAAGAACACTTGGATGTTAGATAGTATCGAACCTCGTGGTCTATTCAATGACATCGGGATATCATTTGTTTTCTCAAGCTAATGCTTCATTGAGAATAGTTAAGTCTTGTGCAATTTTAAATGCATTTGGAATCTTTTATACCCATATACAATTTTCTTACTCTAATATAATCGATCACATTACATTAGTATAACTTTGATAATAGTGTATAAGTTTTCTTTCCATGACCTAAATATCGAGGACACTTCGAATACTCAAATTGAGTGGTTCTCAAACTATTATCAAAGTTCTTATAGGCTCTTGTATCATAAGCACTTGAGACGGAGAGAACATAGAACTCTAGCCTTGTGCAAAATAGAACTATGCCATGGGTGTTTTATTAGAGAGAGATCACACTTAGGTGCATAAACAACCATAACCCAACAAATTGACATATCATTTCCAATAAAGGTCAACTAGTTGTAAAGTTGGCCAAATGCTTTTTCCATTGACACAACATGTAACTTGTACTTATAACAAGTCTCGTGCTATTTTAAAAATCACAAAGAACCATGTGATCTCATCCACTCCTAGAGGTTTCAAAGCCATTATGAACCTTCCAAGTCACTCAAAATAAAGTTAAATGTGTTTAAGCTTCCATGCAGTAAAATCATGTGGCTTTTGTGCCATTTTCGGGGGAGAAACTACATAAAATTCATGATTTTGCACTTGGGTTGTAGCTAAAATAAAGGAAAATCATACCATATTTGATTTGGGAGGAATAACTAATGACAAGATTAGTGTCCAAAGAATGTATTTTTCATGAAGAATACTTTTATGATGAATTCAAATGCTTTGCACTTTAATGTTTTTTTTTTTCAAGAAAAAAACGCGTAATTTTATTCATCTTTCGAGATCAAAATTACATTCAGTATATTCACATCCAGGTGAATTCCAAAGTCCAAAAAAATGGATCCAATATTTAGACTGCCCAGTCTTCTGAAAACAATGCCTAAAAAACATGAAATCCATGTTCATGAAATCACGAGTCCATATATCATCAGCAAGAATGCTGTCATAAAAAAATGACCAAAAATGGGTCACTTCTGTTCATATATCTCACGAGCACCACTAGGTGTGCACCCGTCTTGCTCTTTGAGCACTAGACCCCGGTTCTTGGATCTGAAGCCATGGGCATCTTGGTGAATACCCCAACAAAAACAATAACATCTAGTTCTGCAACTCGCACAGTGCAGTCCGATTCGGGGATTGGAGCTCTGTCGCTGCCTCCTTAAAAGAACCGGGCCACTACCCAGCTGTGGATTAAAATCATGGAATAAGCATAGAGTTGCATTAAAAGAAACTGCAAAACCCTACCATTCAATCGGTCAAAACTGAAACGCTAAACGACATCGATAGATGTCATCTGGTTCTTCAGAGCCATGTTTTCGAACCGACGCCACCTGCAATCGCCTGGGCCTTCAATTCCGATGCCCGAAACGAACCAGATCCAAGATATCACGCTACATGCCGATCCCAGTCTTGACAAACAATGCCAAGGCCAGGACCATAGATCTAGAGAAACCCATCAAGAATCGGGATCTTCAAAACAATTGCAAAACCCATAAAATGATTCAAACTAGCCTCAGGAAGCTCAAAACCACAGAAAAACCCCGACCTCAGAAATTCCGATCAAAGCACGATCAAGGAGTGAAGAGTTCATTCAAGACTAACCAGAGACACGCTAGGTAAGGCCTTCCCGAGACCCGTGGTCGATTGAGCTCATAAACAAACTGAAATCAACGGCCGGGAACTACAAATATTCTCAATCTTCATCCTGCAGACAGAGCATTTCTTGTTGCAGAAGCTCCCGAGTCACCTCATCAGGACAGGGTGCTGCTCTATCAATATTGTGCAGAAAAGAAAGGCGGATCTGAAAGGAGGAGGGGGAGCCAGCAAGGAAGCCTGGGCGTCGAGGGTAGCAGGGTGGCCGTAGTCTGCAAATCGTCCCCAAACCCTCATTCACCCACCATCGCCCCATCGCTTGGAGCTCCACCCCCCCTCCATGCACTTTAATGTTTTATCAATAATAACTTACTATAAATATGAAAGAGTTCTATCAACCCCAACGGTTATGTTCATTTTAGTATCCACTAGAATGGAATCCCAAAAGTACAAAGTGTTTTATATGTTGAATGGCTAGTTTACGTTAAAGGTGTTGTAGTTGTTGGAACACATATACCAAGATTTCTTAATTAATGAGTTGTATGAGGTGTTAAAAATATATATAATTTAAGGTCATAACCTATCCAAACACTAAATTGATGTATGTAGCCCTCTTGTTGTAGGGAAAGGCATATTGGTTCTTTTACAAGAACTGCAACTTTGTGTGTAACATGCCTTTGTACTAATCAACAAAATTAGGGTTTGCTAGGTACATTGATGTCGGAGGCATGTATGTTAAAATTTAAGAATTGAAGACCATTTCGAAATAGAAACCCTTCTTAACCTACCATGATATAGTTTTGGCATCCTCTTGGCAAAAAATATTTAAATTTTGTCATGTAAGTGATCTTTAAAGAACAATGCACCTCGTAGATTTTTGTATCACCAAATTATTTGGTTAAACTTGATACAACTTCATTCCATTGACCATTGGCACAAGGGCAATTAAGTCCTCAATGCACTTTTACTAAATTATTTGACAATTACTCAACATATTGCAGTTGCAAATTTTACTTCCTTCTCAAAAGACCAGTCTTGAGGCATTGAGATGAAGTATTCCAATCACATACTTGACAAATTTAATACATCGCCCAAGGGAGTAATTCAATGCTCATTAGATGTATACCATTATCTAGAAAATGTCATTTCAACTACAAGCCTCTTGCCTCAAAGAACTAATTTTCACGGTTGTGTATATTAGTTTCAAGCACATTAAAGGCATGGCATAATTCATTATACACAACATTAAATGTTTCAAAGCAATCATTCAGACCATCTATAACATTTACACCTTACACATACACTACATTCTCAAATGTCTAGGGAGGGTAGGGGGGTTGAGTTCTTTCTCCTTTTAAGGAGATCAATTGCAAGGGAAAACCATGACGCATTTGAATTATTAATAGAGGTAAACGAACTCTATAGACTCTTCAAGACACCCCTAGACCACTTCTAACTCTCAGGCATGCACAATGATCAAATTTGCTTGTTTATGGGGAAATTTATGCAAGCCTTGTTTAGGGAGGCTAACAATGAGATGAAAGAGAGATAAATATTATTCCAATTCATCATTTAGTGTTATAGACTCATTCAACAGATGTAGTTCAACCTTCCCTATGATTATTATCAAGTTCTCCTTTCATTAATCCCCTCAAACTTTCAAAATTTATCAAAATAGGCCCAAACTTACACATACAAGGCATGACCACAATTGTTATAAAGGGAATAAATGGCCAAGGAGGTATGGCCATCATTGTTGTGAAGAAAAAGGGTGAGTGTCCATGACTATTATAAAGGGAAAGCATGTATATACTCCAAAACTCCCCAAAAAACATTTGAAACAAACCCATGTTTCACAACCAACACCTCTCAAATGACAAACTTGGTATTTGAGATTTTTGGGGAGCATTTTAACATGTATCATTATAGTATATACACCAAATATGACACCTACCCACTTTTTATATTGTGATATATAGATCCATCTTTAAAATGTGTTCTGCACATTCCTAAAATGCTTAAAGTATAGGAATTTTGTCATTTTAAAAGCCATAGGAGTTCTTCCACTTCAAACCACTTATTGGGGATGAATAAGGCGAGGCTTATTCACATATAATGCATTTCAAATAAATATTTAAGACTTTATAATGTTCACATACAAAAACTCAGAAAACGTAGAGCGAGGGAGATAAGGTACATCAATAGGAAATTGCCTAAGTATCCCCAGAAGACACTGAGAAATTGCGCTTCCGCGTCTCGGATTTCCCCACCATATCCATCCGGCCCGAGTTTCCCTTTCGCTACGCCATCAAAGTTAAGCTTGAAGGTACTAGTGGGTGGGAACTACCAGTATTTAGGAATTTGGTTAGGAACAACCAACTTTTGCCCATTTTGGATACTCTCAGGTATACTGAATATCCCCCAATCATTTAGAATTTACCTTCTTGCACTGTTAGATTTTAAATCATCAGTTTTCCACTGTGTTAGTTTAATCATTTCTTTGATATGTAAATCTACTAATGACCAAACTGCCTCGAGGCTGCGTGTCTTGCCCTCAAAATTATGCCTTTTCCTCTCCTTCCAAACTTCCCATACTACAAACCCAAGGAACAATTCCCACAGTCTATATAGAATCGTATTCTGGAAATACCTAGTCTTCCAAGTGGCTAAAGTGATATTCGAGAGACCCCTTACCCGACCGACCTGTATGAAGCTCTCTTCCCCTTTATACCAAAGGGAGGAGGCCAAGGGGTAGTCATCTAATAAATGGTTGATGGCTTCTATTTCGTGGTAGCAAATGCAACAACGGGAGGGGCCTATCATGCCTCATTTCAGTAAGTTTTCCTAAGTTAGGTTATGTCTACGTATCAAAAACCAAGTGAAAGTTGTAATTTTAGGCCATAGGATCCCTTTCCATACCTTGATCCATTTTTCCTCATGCGAAAGTTGCTGGAATTCCTCAAGTAATCCAACCACCTATAAGATGTTGAATATCCCGATGTTGGAGTACCCCCAGTAGGCTTTGTTCGCCCCTTCAGTCATTGGAATTTGTCTAGCACTCAAGTCGTCAAAAAAACTGTCTAGGTTCTCATCCGGAATGCATGCTTTCCACCATTGCTTGTGTTTCCATGATCGAAATTGTTGACCACTAGTCGTAGGTTCCCAAAAATCTTTCACCCGCTCCAGGGGGTTTCTATGGATGTAAATTTTTAAGTCCTAGATATCTCCTATGTTTTCGATTCTTGGTAATTGTTTCTAAGCATCCCAGATAAAAGAGGCTGAGGCACCATTTGTTATTTCCCAGAAGCTGTGTCTTTGAACTAACTCCCTGTTCATTTGCACTACCTTCGAAATATGCAAGTCGGGTAAGTCTTCCAAAAATGTATCAGATTATGTTTTGGCCAATGGGGAGCATATTTGTGGTGCCATGACACTTCCCATGGTTCCTCTGAATAAATGATCCACCGCCATCAAATTTGGCCTCAACACTCTGTTTACACATATCAGGTCTCATAGTCCCAAACCCCCTACATCTTTCGCGGTGCAAAGAGTATCCCAATCGACCAGGGCCCATTTCTGATTCCCATCCCTCCCTCCATAAAGAAAGTTGCACTGAATGGTGGAGATTTTCTTAAGGACTGACTTGGGGGCAACCAGTACCAAGAAAAGGTAAATTGGCATCGCTTGCAATACAGATTTAACTAAAATAAGCCGACTAGGGAATTTAAGGGACCTGTAAGTCCATTGTTCAATCTTCTATTTTATCTTGTCAGGAATATCCTTCAAGGAAATTTCATGAATAGTAGATTCACCCATGGGGGCACCGAAATACATGGAAGGTAGTTGTCCTTTTGAGAATTCCAAAATTGGTAGGATGTTCCTTCTAGTATTTTTTAGTGTGTGAAAGGAATACACTTTGGATTTATCTTTGTTAATTTCCAGGCCACTGGCTTCTAGAAAGTTATCTAATCCTTGTTTGATTCTTTTTGCTTCCTGGACCGAGGATGGACCTATCAACATGGTGTCATCCACAAAATGTTGGTGGGTCTGAGGGCTCATTCTTTCACTGAGTGAGAGACCACGTATGTGGCTATCCCACTGCATAGCTTTGACCATTTTTCAAAAACCCTTGTGCGATTATGATGAACAAGAATGGGGATACAGGGTCCCCTTGTCGAATCCCTATCGAAGAAGGGAAGCATTGTGACTATGTCCCATTGACCAAAATCGAAAAAAAAGGCCAAAGAGATTAGCCTCATTGCCCATTCTATCCATTGCTCATGAAATCCAAAGATCTTTAACATCTCTGCTAAGAAGGTTCGGTTGAGTTTATCATAAGCTTTCGATAAGTCAAATTTTAACAGCATACATGGACTCTTGGTCGTCTTTAGGGAATGGATTTTTTCATGAAGATAGAAGATGCCTTTTAAGATTTGTATTCCTTTTGCGAATCCAGCATGTCGGGGGATATCGACATGGGGAGTAGCAGTCGCAACTGATTAGTTTATAAATGACATTACACAGGACGATAGGTCAGAATTTTCCAGGATCCTCTGTTCCCATTTCTTTCGGAATTAGTATCAGAAAGGTAGCATTGAAGGCATTTAAGATACTCTGAGTTCTCCTTGTATCTTCTACCAGCTCCAACACTTCCTATTTTAGTCAGTCTTGTTGGTGTTTCTCCCTTCGACCCAAGTTCAAACCATCTTTGTACAACAACAAAGCCTAATATATTGGCCCGACATAGCAAGGCTTAATCGACAACACCTGTGACGCAGATGCAGTCTCACCCCAAATATCTCTTATGGGCAACTTCCAGAACCAACTTTCTGTAGTTGGGTGGGGATTTCTCCTCTCGTAGCACCTTACCAACTCGCTCGACCAAAGTCGGTGGATGTCTTGCTTATATTTATTATGCATGTTCAAGATATTACTCTATTTATCCACCGACGGAGATTACAACAATCAATATAATGACTTATTAGAGATTCCAACTAGCAATAATGAGACAAATGCATAAAAGAACTATTTATAAGCAAATACATAAACACTTATTCACAACCTACATTCATGCGACACAAACACATTCAACAAATACACATTGACACAGTATTTAACGTGGAAATCCATATAGGAAAAACCACAAAGGCGCTCTTCATCTGGAATGAGAAATATATGGCACATTTTGTCTGCACACTCAACTATCAAACTTTGTTATAGATATTGGTCTACACTCTATACTGACTTCTCTCTCCTCTCATTCTCTCTAGTCTCTGATCTCTTAAGTTTTCCTCCCCTTCACTCTATTGTCGATCCACACACAAATTGGATCGAATCTCTCTTCTCTTTGACTCTTCTGGTAAAAACAGACCAACTAGGAAGTAAACAACCAACCGACTGACTAGAAACTAACAGAAGCAACTAGCACACAACTTGGGTTCTTCCTTTTATAGTCTCTTACATGTTGTATCAGGCGACTTCATTTTATTAGCCAACATGCTGTCATTCCTATTCTAGTTACAACTGTTAGTAGGCATTATCAACCCAAACTACAAAGATGCTTTATTCCCTAAAGCATGTGTGACTCTTATATGATTTCTTACCCATGATCTCTCAAGCAGTCCTTTTCATCCGTTGAACACTTTTTATCATGGTTCCTTCCTTCGTGGTTGATCTCATCGCATCTTTCCTTTTGTTGTGAACTTCTTCCTTCGTGGTTGCTTATGTCACAACTTCCCTTCTACTACTTCTTATGTCATGTCTCTTCTTTCGTCGAAACTTCCTCTATAGCAGCTTCCTCTGCCATGTGACCAAACTCTTCATACTTTCGAGCAGAATTCTAACTTTCCTATCTTTCCCTAGGGCCAATAGGCCCCCAACACGCACCTATGGCTCATCTCGATCCACATTGTGCTACTCCAAAAATTATGCAGTTGTGACAACCTTACTTTGAAAATCTTGAAAGATTTTCACTATCTCCTCTATCTCTCGTCGCACATATTCTTCTACCTTCTGCAATTTTTCCACAAGGTCGAAACTGATGTGTTCCAATGTTGCAAGTCCTGCAAACTATGCTGCTTATCGCACCTTCTGATGTACAGGTTTGAATGATGCTTATAACTCTTTCTGATTCGACTTGCAACACTACGACTTTGTTAGTCCTTTGCTGTTGTTGAGTTTACGGTGTTGTGACTTGGTGCTATAACTTTTTCATATCCGCAACCTTAGATATTTTCTCAACTAAGGGTAACTTCTTCATTTCATTCTTCAGCTGAGTCGCCTCCATCTCAACAATGTGCAGTTGCTCTATGACTTTTTCTAGCTCTACAACGTCAATAAATGCTTCCCAAGTTTGAGAAACGTGTTCGACTGCCTTGGCACACAGGGCCCCTACTTCTTCTATTTTCTTCGCAGCTTATGCTATTGCAATCCTTCTTTCTTCCAACACCTATGGGGGTGTACTAGGTTTTACTTTTGCTTCTAGTTATGTAACCTTTTTGTGAAGGTCCTCTTCAATTTCACCAAGTCGAATGACTTTGGCTTCTGTGAACATTTCATTTGTTATGCCTTGATCTGTAAAATTGTTGCAAGTGAGTGCTACAACATTTTAGAGCCTGTGCCTGTCCTCTTCCCATGTTTTAGCTTTTTGTTTCATTTCTTTGTCTGTTTTAGTCATTTTACTAACAATATTATTCAATAGTTTATCTTCCTTGATCAATGTGCCTTCTCTTTCCTTCATTTCCGCGATTGCAACATTCTGTATTGCATAGACTTCATATAGCAACATCTATGAAAAATTTATTGTCACATGGCCCAAGTTCTTTGCCACAGTATTCAACTTTGTTGTTCCAAGTCAAGTGCGTCTCCCAACACTTGGGTCTTTATTAGTGGATTTGGTATTGAGGCATCACTTGGTCACTCTTATTATGGGCCAGGTAAGTCTTGTGACTCTATCGATGGTGGTCTGTAGTCGACTGTGACCCATACTTCTTTTATGGCTTTGTAGAGCCTCTGTAGTAGATCTATAATATTTCCTGTGATCTCTACATAATGCTCTTATGCTTTCTTTAGGGTTTGTGCCACAACTTATGCCATAGCTTCTATTAGAAGGGTAGAATCTTCACCATCAAGGCTGACAATGCATGTAGTTTTATCATCCTTTCTTTTCTTGCGTCTTGTCTCAAGCTTCTCTACCTTAGTCTACTTCCTCTTCTCTCCTACCACTGGTACTGTTGGGGTTGTACTTGAATCATTTTAAGGAGGGTTGGGATATTTTGTTTCTGGAAATCATGTGTCCTCTCCCTGTTTGTCATCCTTCTGCGTTTGTGGGTCGTCCTGTTGCACCTCTTCTTCGACATATAGGAGGTTATCTGCGAGAGGAACCTGCCATTCTTTCGGTCAATCTTGGGTAATGGCCTCGAATTCTGCTTTAGCCAACAAAAATTGGTTCGCCAACCATTGGCATTGTGGATCTTATCAGGACTGCAACAAGATGTGATGTGGCCCAATTACAAATTTAATGATGTTTTAACCATCAAACGGTTCGGTCCGTGTTTCTCACTTACTTCTTCACTTGATGGCGTAGGGCCTCTCCATGCATAAAGAATTGGACATTGTTGTCTCTCTGTCGGTCCTTTTTATCTTTCTGAAACCCGAGATTCTAGTATCAAGCTCCTCGACAATGCAATGGTATGTCTACCGCTTGGTATTTTGCTAGTTCCAACCATCCGACAAATGAAATCAAAATGAGTAACGAGGAGTAGTGGAATGTAGTCCCTTTTTCTTGCGACTCTTCCGCATTTACTAATAACTCATCCAATGGATAATGTGACTAATTCATCTGAACTACCTCCGCACATAGTTTAGCTACTGTGATCGTACCTGCAGTACATTGGTTTGGTCGCATTTTCCGCAATAATTTGGTAGCTAACACTTTCGTAGCGAATTGAATAGTATGGTCATTAATGGAGCTGATTAAGAAACCTTAGGCATCCATGGACAATACATACTTATTCTTCATCTTGTTTGTCAACATATTGTCTTGGTCTTTCTTGAAAAATGACCTTGGATCTATGCATGCAAGTGGTAATCTTGTAATTGATACTATGAGTTTGACATCCACATAAACTTTCTTGTTGATCCATAGGCAGGCATCGTGAAATTATACCAGTAACTGCTTGACACGTGCATTTACTTCTACGCTTCGATTGAAATGCGACATATACAACAACGACAGTAAACCTACATGGTCTAGTGCTCTTGCACATTCCATTGTAGCTAGGCGCTCTGGGCTATCAAGTGTATCCTTTATAACCGCCATGTAGTTCTTCATGTCCAAATCTCGTTGTTTCCATGTGTTGTGATTAACAAAGGTCAACTTCTGAAGGTTTAGCATAATGTTCTGCGACACATGAACTCCTTCCAGAACAACTGATGTTTGCAGTGGGTACCTTGCATTCTTTGGAACTCTAATTCATGGTGCATCAAATCATCTTGGTAGAACATATGGTAGCATAGTCGCAGGTCCAAATTCTCCCTCCTCCTCTTCCTCCTACGGTGGTTGTGGTGTTGTTGCTTTGTTCTTTAGGCTCCCTAAACATTTCCCTGTTGTTGTACCAGATGGACCTAGTGGGTTTGGTCATAACCTGACTGAAGGGACAAATGGAGCATGTTCAACTTCTTCGCCACCCACTGGCTGCGGTGGAATGTATCCAGCAGTGTCTTCCATGATAAGTGTGGGTGATGCAGTTGCGAGCTCAGATTCAGTAGTTGTGCTTATGCTAGAAATCGAAATAACCATGCTACACAAAAAATGCAGTTTGACTCTTGCATTTACAAACAACAAGTTCTCTCTCGAATGCATCCAAATGAACTAAATACTTAGGCATGAATGGTAATAACGTCTAGTCATTCATTCTGTTAGTCCTTCACATGAGCGGGCCATAAATGGAAAGGTAGTTGTCCTTTTCGTCACATGGGTGATCGTTTGAATGATTAAGGAAACTTATATGCATGTCACCACTCGCCTATCACATCAATGGTAGTTATTGTACCATAAAGATTGAAGTGACCAAAAATCACACTGCCAAAATCTCTCGGGCTTTTAAATTAATTACGGAATTTTAAATTGATTCCCACCAACAAAACCATTTGTTGGCGTTTCTCCCTTCGACCCAGATTCATACCTTCTTTGTATGAAAATAGATCCCAAGATATTGGCCCAACAGAGAAAGGCTCAGGAGGCAGCACCTGCGACGCATATGTAGTCTCACCCGAGATATCTCTTATGGTTAACTGCCATAACCAGGTTTCTGCAGTTGGGTGGGGATTTCTCCTCTTGTAGAACCTTACCAACTTGCTCGACTGAAGTCGATGGATGTATTACTTATATTTATTATGAATATTGAAGATATTACTCTACTTATCTATCGACATATATTACAACAGTCAATATAATTCCTTATTAGAGATTCCAACTAGAAACAGTGCGACATATGCATACAAGAACTATTTATAAACAAATACATAAACACTTATTCACAACATACATTCATGTCACACAAACAGATTCATCAAATATGCATTGACACAATATTTAACGTGGAAACCCATCTAGGAAAAACCACAAAGGCGCTTTTCATCTGGTATGAGAAATATACGGCACTTTTCGTCTGCGCACTCAACTGCCAGACTCTATTCTAGATATTCTTCTACACTTTATACAGACTTCTCTCTCCTATCATGCTCCCTAGTCTCTGGTTTCTTAAGTTTTCCTCCCCTTCACTCAATTGTAGATCCACACATAACCTGGATCGACTCTTCTGACAAAAACATACCAACTAGGAAGTAAACAACCAACCAATTGACCAGGAACTAATAGAAGCAACCCACACATAGCTTGGGTTCTTCCTTTTATAGACTCTTGCACATCGCAACCAGTAGACTTCATTCTGTTAGCCGACAGGATGTCATTATACTCTAGTTACAATTGTCAGTAGGCACTATTGGCCCAAAATACAAATATGCTTTATTCCGTAAAGCACGCATGACTCTTAGCCAACTTCTTACACACAATCTCTTGAGTTGTCCTTTCAGTCAATGCACACCTTTTATCGTGGTACCTTCCGTCATGGTTGATCTCGTTGCATATTTCCTTCTGTTGCGAACTTCTTCCTTCGCGGTTGCTTCTGTCGCAGCTTCCCTTCTACCACTACTTCTTCTGTCGTATCTCTTCTTTTGTCGCAGCTTCCTCTGTACATGCTTCTTTTATCATCCTTCTTCCTCCGTCATAGCTTCCTCTGTCGCGGGATCGGACTCTTCATACTTCTGAGCAGAATTCTAACTAAATTATGCCTATATTTCCCAAACGCCAACAAGTCCCAACAGGAATGAAAGAAATTCATTGTAAAACCATCCGAGTCTGGTGCTTTATCTGCTACCATCTGTTTGACTACTTTGTCTAGTTCTTCCAAATCAACCGATTTCAATAGCATTGTGTTGTGATCCATCGTAATCACCTTTGGGATGTGCTACAAACCCTCTCCCGATTTCCTTGTCGATTAAGATCGGGTTCTTCCAAGAGATCAGCAAAGAAGCCATTCAATGTATTCTCCATCTCCACTTGTGTTTCTGTGTAGTTGTCATCTGCCTTTTTCAACAAGCTACCCAATTCCCCTGCCTGTGCATTATTGTTGCCTTGTGAAAAAACTTAATATTGCGTTCACCTTCTTTCAACCATTGATTCCGAGATTTTTGTTTCCATATTAGCTCCTCCTACTTTTACTTAATATTGAGCTCATTTAGGAGGCTCTTCTCTTTCTCCAAAAGCTTTGCGGAATAACCCTGAGTCAGGGCAGCTTTTTGTACTTCATTCATTTGTTGGTATAATTGTTTCTTTACTTGGAAAATGTTCCCAAAGGACTCTATATTCCATTGCTTGATTTTTCCTTTTAGGAGCTTAATATTTTGTTGGAATTGATACATTAGGGTTCCCCTTGGGGGCATTGCTTCCTACCACCACTGACGAAGTTTCTCTAGGAAGTCTAGGTGTAGGAGCCAAAATTGCTCAAACCGAAAAGGCCTTTTAAGATGCTCTCCAATCCTTTTCCATTCAAACCGATGGGCCAGTGGTCAGACCTTGCCAAGGGGAGTATAACAACAAAGAGTTCAGCTCTGCCCATCATTACTGACCGAGAGACTAGAAATCGGTCTAACTTGGAGGCAATGCTTCTATCCCCAAACTATTTATTATTATAGGTAAAGATGTTGTTAGACATTATGACGTTAACCAAGTCAAGGGCATTTATTACCTCTCCAAAATGTTCACAGTTGGAGTTTAACTAGCAGATACCCCCTATTTTCTCTTCCAAATTGCGGATCAAGTTGAAGTCCCATCCCAAGACCCAATGATTTGAATTGACGATCGTCCTTAAGTTAAGTAGGGAATCTAGGAAGGAGGCCTTCTCGGTAGCTGTTGAAGGCCCATAAACATTTGACAGATATCCTCAGATTCTCGTCCCAACTAACTAGAAAGAAGCAATTAAAATGAAGTGGGAAGCCAAGAAACTATAGAGACAAACCTCCCTAGGGTTTCTGGAGAATTCGTATCCCCCCAGTCGCTCCTGTGGCATCACTAGGTATTGCTTCACATTAATTCCAGAGTTTCTTGCAAATGCTTTTGAGTTATGCTTCCGAGCATTTGGTTTCTTGAAGCATGACAATTGTTGGTTTTTCAATCTCTATTTTCCTTTTCAAGACGTATTCAAAGGGCTATTACATCCTCTGATACTCCATGAAATGATACACATCTTACAACTGTTTGGGGGAGGAAGTGAGAGTCACATCGATGGTAGGGTATTGGCTGAAGGAGACCATCTTTGCACCTACTAGTTGAATTCGTTGAACATTATTCTGTCTTCCTTGTTTCTCTCTCCTCCCTTTCCTTTTCCCTTCGTTCTCCTTAAAGGAATCCAGAGCTATTCCCAGGTATTTGATGGATTTTGTCTTAATAATAACTTTTTCCATAAGAGAAATTGTTAACACAAAAAATTGTCCACATAGCTTTGTATGGTCCAAATCATAATTATACATCATAGTTCCACCATTATTCCATTCATTTTGACCTTCAGAATTAAATCACACCAAAATTGGTATTCCTTCCCCCATAAATATAGGGAAGTTGAGCATTTATTGTGACATAACCCCACTTTCTCCAAAAAGGACCAAAAAACCCTAAAATGAGAATGGGTCAAAAACCATGCACAATGAAATACCATGGGTAAGAAAACCTTTGATAATCCTATAAATACATTGTGAAGGTCTCCCCACAACAACTTTTGAACCATTACATTCCTAACTTGTTGGCATTCCTTACATTTTCCGGAACCTTTTGTCCATCATATCCTTTAGCCACATTATCCCACGTTGCATGTCGAGTTCTCTCCATGTAACCCTTAAACCCTTTTCCGGTGTCAACCCCTTGTTGGAGATAAACATATACCCGAATCGTGGGAGCCTACAGACCATTTCCTCAAACGACTATAGTGGTCGATTTTAAAGGTATTTCTTGTTATTTTATTGCAGATTAAAAATATTAAATTGTTGTTATTGCTTATTGTAAGTCGAGGTTGAGAAATCCCTTGCACCATGAACTCTACCCTTAGATCTGACTTATCTAGGGTAGGTGATTTTTCACGTAGTAGGGGAGAAATCCCCACTACAATTTTGACGACTCCATTGTCTTAATCCTCTTGGATCTCTGTTTTTGTAGGAGTTTTTGTTGGTTTGTTCTACTTGGGTTCCTTCAGCCGTCACAGATTTGACCCCTTGGCAGCAGATCCGAACCAATCCTGTCACAGTGACTGCCCCCGCTTCCCAAGCCGACATATTTTCCTTAAAAACCCTCAATTACGACCAGATCACACCTATCTGATAGAAAGTTGCAACTTAGGTTGCACCTTTTTGCCCGATAAGCACAGTTTAGGTCGCGCCTTTTGCCCCGATAAGTGCGACCTGGATTGAAACTCACGATCGCATTTCTCTAGGCTTCCAGGGCGATCCCAGATGCTATTGTGACCCAGTTTCGTGTGACCTGTCACGCAGAAATCCCTATTTTGTGCGACCTGATTCTTTTTGCTGATTTTCTGCCCCAATCGCGACTATTTTACAGTTTTGTGCGAACCTGACAACACCTGTTCCATCGACATGTGCGACCCGCAGTTTTTTTAGTCCTTTGAGGTGTTTGAGGCCCTTTCCAGACCCTGTGTTTGTGTTCTACCCCTTTCCCGACTGTTTCCTTCCAAATCTGATTGCTTACAACCCCCTCGTTTGTTTTGCGGTCCTATTTTCCTGATATGTGAGCCCCCTTAATCGAGCTTGGTAATTGAGACCCCTTGTGTGTTTCCTACAACCTATGAAGTTCCTTATGTGCTCATTTACTTGTGTATGTATTGTTTTCTAGAAGAATTTGTTGTTTAGAAAAATATTTAGTGTCATTTAGTGTTATTTATTTTTCTACATTTGCGTCTTGGCAGTGAGATCACCGGGGTTTAAACATTACACATCACTTGTGCACACATCTCACACCCTAAAGTAAAACGCTTGGTTTATGACCCCAAGTTGAGTGTAAAATTTAATTTAACTCAACCAACATTGTAACCTCATTTGAGGACCAAACCAATATTGTAGTTAAGTTAAGACACTGGGAATATGCATCCAAATAACACCCCTTTGTCACTTACATCCGAGACATAGTTGTGGTCCTCTAGGGTACCAAAATACTCTAGTACTTGTTGACATAGTCACGACCAGTTTTTCAGGAGGCCCCTCGCTCTACGAGAGTAAGCCACAACGAAGGGGTTCCAGAAGTCATGGTGGAATACCACACTCCATTCTGCGCCGAAAGCTAACCCTTCGTAGTCCTCCTCCTGCATGTCGAGGACCATATCGGGTGTCGAGGACCAAAGGGATGAAGTACCATGAAACCATCCCATACGTGTCATGAACGAGGTAGCCTCGTTACCATTCTTTTAGGGCTCTATTACTCGAGGTCCATCTCGATAGTGGGATTCTCTTAACCTCTAGTTCATCCATTTCATATTGTTTGACTGTGGATTTGACCACCCAATAGAGGATACGATTTGTGAGGGGCTTCCATCTTGTAGCTAGGAGTTTGCTTGCACTTATACCCCATAGGATAGTGCATCATTTTCTTTCTAAGTAGTGCTGCTTGTTGGCTTTCTGATTGCTTTGTTATAGACCCGCCTTCTGTGACATGCTATTGCAATTTGGTTTTAGAGCTTGTTTTTTGGCCTGCATGCCACCATTTACCAACTCTCCTTCTGCACACTTGACTATAGTTGGACTTTTGAGCTTGCACTTAACACCATTGAGCCTTCATTCATCATATAACACAACATCACACCACCATTGCTCCACCACGCTACTCGTAGAGACTTAGGGGGCATACCCCTTAGTTCGTTTCTTTGAACTGCCACCATCGGATCCATACTCGACGTCGTTCACCACCTTCATATCCATACATTGCATCCGAGTCTAATTCAAATTACTATCAATCCAAACCTGCCTTGTTTACTGCCCCATCTAGCCACATGGCTGGTGCACCTCCCAACCCCTTTAAAGGGGGGATGGTTTATAATGGAATCGTGACCTCTATGCCCGTTATATTGGGTATCCCTTCTGTCAGACCTACAAGTCCTGGTCCTAGTGGGCCCCTTAGTAGCGCAAACAATGTGGATGGTCCGCTACCCACTAGTGGTGGCCCCACTCCATCCACCATGATTCATATCGTACCTTCATTATGCATGGGGGCATTGGCCCTTCTACCACCATTCCGATTATTCACACCATTCCACTGACTACTCCTACTATCATAAGTCATCCATACCAGCCCCCATTTGCACGTGACAACTATATGCCTGTCGGTCCTAACACCATTGTTGGCCCTCCTCGATCTAGTCCAGGTCCTAGTCTACCATTTATCGTTAGTCTCAACCTGCTTGATTTAACGCAATTGACGAATGACCCCATCCGTCATGACCCGTTATGGACTCCCATAAGATATCCCTATGTTTAAGGGAAAGGCGGGGGGAGACCCTCAAAACCTCATCATGTCCTTCCACTTATGGTGTTCCTCTAACAACATAGTGGATGATTATATTCGATTGCGGCTATTCTAACGCACACTCACTAGTGTTGCAGCCAAATGGTATATTGAGTTGCCCCATGATACTTACCCAAACTTTTCCTCGTTAGACTCGATGTTTCTCCAGTACTTCCAACTACCCATCAGTTACGATGAGGGCATGGAAATCCTATTATCCCGTTGACAAAACACTACTACCCATATCACATATCATATCCATGAGTGGCATCATCGTCGTAACTTGTGTAAAATCCAATTAGATGATAGGATTTTCCTCGATTGTTTTCTGAAAACTTTACTCCCCCCTATTGCCAAGGATGTTGCATCCGAGTGCCCATAAACTGAGGAAGAAGCCATCCTCAAAGCACAACAGTTTGATCTTATCTATGCCCAATCCGATTATTTGTATACCATTACACCTGATTCTCCCCGTGTTGGATCCTCATGTCGAGATACGCCGGGGGCATCCCATGCTGCTGTTGGAGTCATTGGCTTTATTACCTAGCATACTCACCTATACACAGCCTCTCCTTCAATGCTGCCTCACTCCAACATTGCCCCTAGTGTTGCCCAACACGTTAATCTTGGCTCCCAATTCAACCTTTGTTTTAACCAAAAACCTGAGAGTGTCCTCCATGTTATTCACCCTAGCTTAAGTTTCCTTCTTTTGGAGCCGAGCCTCTTCCTTTTTTGTGACCATTTTCTCCATGTTTGACTAAATACCTATTATAGTGGTTTCCTCAGTTATTTTCTTCACCCACATCTCCATGCCTTGAATTCTTTTTTTAACCTCCGTAGAGATCATGTCCCTGTAAGCCTCTTTGGCCATTTTCTTTTCCCTGACCATGCAGGGCATATGTGTGTGTGGAATCTTTTTGTAGGGACCGTCTACCTAACGGTTTCCCTTAACCATCTTGCTCAAACACCCAACACCTTTCGCAGGAACCCAACACCAATTGGCTATTGCAACGAGTATAAACATATCAAAATATGAAGGTGAAGTTAGCTTGAGGTTTGCAAGCTGCCCCTTTCATATTCCTATTATGCGAAACGCCACATAGCTAAGCAGAACCTAGTGAATACAATGACAAGTAACATTTTTCGAAAGCAAACGATGCAGGTTCGCTGCTAAGAGTTTATTCCACTGGATTGAAAGGACCTTCATAAAATCGTTCATGTTCTCCGCATTTAACCATTTGATGATGCCCATTATTTTCCTAGCTAAGGCCATCATTTCCCCCCCATTGTTGACATACAGTCCCATCTCACCCCACTGAGTATCCATTGCCTACACTTACCGCCTCCATTACCCTTCATCATGTTTTAGTATTCAACCCCGTATGTGCGGGAGGCCCTCCGGTAATGCGATTAAACTGCCTCTACATCCATTCATACCTCCATAAACCCTAAGTGTCCTTCCCTCCCTAAGTGATTGTCCACATGTCAAGGAGGTCATATCACAACTGTTGGCCACCTATTGTAGGGTTAAATACTCCAACATATTAACATTGTGTTTTTTCTTAAATTCGTGCAAATTTCTTTTTTCTTTTTCAACTAGAGCTGGCTCCCTACTATTTCAACATTGGGAATCAAGGGTAGCCCAGCCCCCCCCGGAATGGACCTCAGGACCTATCACACCCCTCCCCCCCTACCACCATAGGTACCATTTCGTCACTCCATTGGGCCTTCAAATTTATTTATTAATAAATCAATCGAGAATATTTTATTTTTATTTTTACTAAATTAACTTTTAATTAAAATCTTATCCATAACATAATAATATTTTATAAACAATATTTTAATAAAAAAACAATTAATTACACCGATAGATGTTTATATTTTAGATATTGGGATGAACTAATCATTGATACATAAATAACTATTTATATTTTAGATATTGGGATGAACTAGTCATTGCGCCGAGAGTTCTCTACAGCCCAGTATGGGGAGATCTTGTAACGTGATGTAACGTTTGTAACATGTCGACAAAAAATAATAGTGAAAGTGAATATTACGGGAGAGATCTTGTCATGTGATGCAACGTTTGTAATATTGAAGTAACTAATGTAAAAAATAGTAAATATTTTGTCGGCCTAGAATATGTAAAAAGTAGTAAAGATTTGATCCCTCTTGGTGCTTGATAGAGCCTAGAATTTGGATCTATGCTGATTGATACATAAATAATGGGTAGCTGAGATACATTAATAACTAGTAATGTACAACTAAGAATGAAAAAGCCCCAAATATTAGCTCAATTGATAAGACGTGCACACACTCTCTTTGTTAGAAGAAGTTCACAATTTTGAGCCTTGAATACTTAAGAGCCGATTATTTACCATTCTTACCATCCATAAAATATAAAAAAATATTAATGAATTTCGAAATCAAATATACTTATTAAAAAAAAAATAATTACAAAACTTATCAACCCATAACTATATCCAATTGAACCTTAAACCATAACTACCTCCCTACCCACCCATAACTAAATCCAATTAAATAACAAAGTATAACCATAGTAAACGCTCCCTCTTCTCTCTTCGGTCCAGCTCACCACCACATCGCAAATGTCCAGCTGTCGACGTCCGGGGATTCAGATGGTCTCCACGTGGAAAGAACGTTGATCCCTTCAATTTCATGGCCGAGTGGGTAGATGAAGGCACACCTCGTCACCGTCAGCTCCAGCTTGCTGTCCGAACGCCGTTAAAATAACCGGTCAATCGGACACCTAACCTAACCCCACACATTCAGGCAGCAAAGCAAGAAATAAAATGAGCGTTATGTAACAGGATTTACATCTACCTTCAGCTTTAGCTCCATCTCAAGCAAGACCGAAAATTCCTTTCCTCTCCTCACAGTCATCGAGTGGGTCAGTCCGTCTTTTCAGCACAGTTTTTTTCTAAAATTTGGCGGGGCTTTCTGTTCTGGAGGATTCTCGTGCCCTTGCGGTCCGTGCAGGTGAATGGATTCATAGCCTGCGCTATCAAGGCTGCATTCCGCTGTTTGTCTGGTCAATTTTGGTGGTTTTTTCATAAATTTTGGCGGCCAGAATGAAGTTATCCGTAAAAACTTTGAAAGGCAACCGCTTCGAAGTCGATGCCCAGCCAAATGACACGGTGAGTGAGCTTGTCTGGAAAGGGGACTTGAGCATTGTATTTAGAGAAATTAGGGTTTAATTTTGTAATCCTTGTCTGTTTCGAAATCTGAAATGCATTATTGCATGTGATTTTCTCGAGATCTGTCCAAAATGCTTGCTTGACGCTTATCATAACATAACTAGCTTAGTGAATCGAGCCGTAAAAGATCTGGAGTATAAGTTAGCACAGCTAAGCGCAAGATTTATCAGAAGTAATGAAAGATTGTTGATGCGATTTTCTTATTTATTATTAAACTAAATTTCACTTGTATATGCATCCTTTCTGTCAAGGTTGTTTACATGCTGGCATATTTTTTTATTGCACTAGTATGCCGACAGAGCTGTCATTCCATTTCCTTGATTTTTTTGTAGCTTTGTAACCTTATTAAACAACTTTTAAGATAATATGCCGAACAAAAACAAAGCAGGGTTCCTGTGCCCAATAGGTCACTAGTTCCATTTATGAATTTGATACTGTCTCATTTGCAATAAGCGGAACAGCACAAGGAATACATCCCTATGGCATACATGCTGGAGTGGATGTCCTCAAGATTTAGAATAATAGACAGCTATGTTAAAATTTCCTTTTGAACATAGACATCTATCTGGCCACATCATTGGATGTGTTGGCATCTAGCTTAACAGGACAGTAGTAGTAGTGTTTCACTGTTTGTTCATTTATATTTTCCTAGACTGCATCATCTGATTACTGGCAAAATTGGATGGGTTTAGTGCTAAAATATGTGAACGTTGTATGAGTGGCCATTCTTGAATCATATGGGAGATAGAATGATCTTGATCAGTAAAGGAAGACTGGGTCCTTCACTTTCATGTTTAACTAGTCGTTGGGATATGTGTTACCCTTTTGAAATATTGGATTCTCGTTTGAAATTGTCAGTTACCCTTTTGAAATATTGGATTCTCGTTTGAAATTGTCAACTTAAACATATAGGCCTGGCTTTCATTAACCATCTGAGTGAGTTTAGGCTTTGAGAGACACTTTTTTTTAACCTTTTCATTCTAAACACAACTTCATTTTCTAAGAAAATTGCCATCTTGCCCTCTAGTCATCTATTGTAGAGATGTATGACTGGACAGGAATAATTACGCCAAAGGTCTGTAAATAGGGTTATAACTTACATATCTATCCTTTTGTGTACTCCTACCATTAAAGGTCTGTAAATATTCGTTGGGATATATCTATCCTTTTGTGTACTCCTACCATTGATAATTGCGCGAAAGGTCTGGAAATAGGGTTCTGACTTTACCATTGGTTTTGACTTTACCTCATCTTTGATCCTCTCCTCAACCAACTCAATTGACCAACTCAAGTGCGACCACCTTGGAGGGAGAGATCTTTTTCTTCTTGCATGGTATAAAACGTGGCATGTCCAAGTGGACACATCTTTTGCGTGTTCTTGTCAATGCCAGCTTCCAATGATGGTCCCTTTGCTCTATGGGTGTTTTTGGATTATGTGATCGGGATGGGGTTTGATGGAAAATTTGATGAATGCAAGAGCATCCTAAGCAGATGCCGTTTGCCTTGTTAGGAGATAACGAGGGCATTTATTTATGACGTGAAGGATGGCACATGGTGACTAATATTATATCTTTCCAATGTTTTCTTCCCACATATGAATGACCCCTTTATGTTAGAATGCCTTTTCTATTGGTTGGTGTGGTTAGATAGTCATGGGTGAATTAAAGTTTGTTGGATGATTTTGTTTTCTTCCCACATATGAATGACCTCTTTATGTTAGAATGCCTTTTCTATTTGTTGGTGTGGTTAGATAGTCATGGGTGAATTCAAGTTTGTTGGATGATGTGTGACAAATTGAGGTTGTCAACTTAAGGTTTGTAACTTTGTAATAGAGAGTCAATACAAGTTGATTGGATTGCTTCAAGTCAAATGGTCCAAAAGGATGTAACTTGCTATAATGTGAATGGGAGGGAGATGCTTTTTAGACATGCTTTGAGATGTAGGTGGATATGGTGATGGTTTTATTGTGGAAGTGAATATGTACGTGTGGTATTAGTACGAAAAGGTAGATTTATGGGGGCAATGCGATTGGGTTTGTGCCAACTAGCCAACGACCCTCTTCCTGCTAATGAGAGAGACTTGCAACATTAAAGGGGAAGATGGGTATCAACACACGAAGTCTAGGATTGCTAAGTGTTGCCCTTTTTTATAAAACAATGACGATGGACTAGTACGAAGTAGTGGGCCTAACTCCACCTTTGATGCTTTGGACCCCCTATTCTTATGTTTCGGACAATGCATGTCTTTAATTGGGTCTTTCATATATAGTATACTATTCTAACTGTTGTGTTTTCGTAGTTTTTTTAAAATCAAACATCATTTGGTCTTTGGAACTTGTTGCAGTAAACTCTATAGGAAAGATGTTAAGAATATTGTGGTAAGACTAATCACATGGTTGCCTTTTAAGATCCAAACTCTCACCTGCTATTGAGAAAATTTAACATTGTTTCCCTTGTAATTTATGTGGTATTTTAACTGCTACAAATTCCAAAGGTTTTTCAACATTGACAAACGAATAATCATTGTAGTTGACATGTGCCATGATGTTCCTTCCCTCATGACGAATGACCATGATTGTTCTCTGAACTTGAGTATCTTAATCATTATTGAAAGGTCACATCATCTAATGTTTGATGTTAATTTTCATTATTGTTAGTGTTGATTTAATGCAACTTTCATCGCTTACTATGATCATGAGAATGATATTAAAAGGTTTGCAAGTTTGAGGAATGAGAGGAAAGAGATGCAACTTTCATTGACTTATTTAGCCATCAAGTCTCCTCAACAACTTTGCTCTTTTATGTGTAATGGACTATAGAAGAATATTGACACTTTACCTATTTGATTGAATTTTAACATAGATGATCATGCCACTTATTTAGGAATTGAGAAATATGCCCCGAAAGACTTCAACTTGTTCAATTCAAAGTTTGAATGAAACACGCACATAAGGTATTTCTATATAAGTTACATGTCAAGTTACTCATGCTTGTGGGAAGTGTAAAATCTCGTGATCACCTTCAAGAGATCACAACTAGATCTAGAAATCTTATGAATAACAATACTTTGAGCAATTTTACAAAGGAAAATAGAATAAAGAGAGTGAAGAGAAAAATCTTGGAGCAAAACACTAAATTCTTATTCCATAATATAAAGAATGATAAATTTTGTTACATAAAGCAATTCGAATTACTCAAGGAGGCAATTTGAATTGTCTAGTGATGCATGAAGATTTAGTTGGGCTTAGCTAAGAGCTTAGATGCTCTTAGTTAACCATGCAACCTCTCAAAGATGAGTTTATAGTCCCATAACTAGTCCAGATGACAAGTGGAGGCTTAATTACCTAAAATCAGGGAACTAATCCATGTATAACTCATGCATGATATGAATTTTGCTAAGAATTGTGAAGGAGGGTGCTACCTGTCCTTGATCTATTAAGAGGGGAATGGATAACTCAAACATGCAAGTTAGGACCCTAAGTCTGGGAGAAAGCCTTTAATTTCAAGGAATGCGCCTTCACACGCTAGAGATAGCCCTAAAATTAGGGGATGAGCCCTCACATGCCAGAAATAGTAGATTGCTCCCTTGAATCTAGGGATGAAGCGCTCCCATGGCTAACTTGGTCAATTTGAGTAAAAATTGGACCATTAGGATCATGACACCAAGCTCTAAGGTATCTAGGTGAGAGATTAATGCTAAGGAGAAGGTAAATAATAAATATGCTCTACCAAGAAGCATTGTGAGGCTAATAATTTATGTCCATCCATTGGACATATTGTAGTTTACGCTTTTGTCGTGTTGTATTTTATAATCAGCGAGATGACCATGTTTACTTGCCTTTGGAAGGCCTAAAAATTGTCCTCATAAGGCTACTTTAAAAAGTTAAATAAAATATTAATAGATGAATGGATAACTTTTAATGCATTGTAGATTACTTGACATATCTGAGTCAAATCAATTTATTTAATATCTTTGGTGGTGTCACATTTGAAATCTTTGTGCAATTTTAGTTTAGTGTTATTAGAGCTGGTCCAATTTGAACCGGCTGGTTCGACCGATTTAGGTGCTGTACTGGTTTGAACTGTTGTCTTGAACCGGAAATGTATGGAATCGCATTTGAAATCTTTGTGCAATTTTAGTTTAGTGTTATTAGAGCTGGTCCAATTTGAACCGGCCTGTTCGACTGATTTAGGCGCTGTACTGGTTTGAACTGTTGTCTTGAACCGGAAATGTACAGAATCGATTGGTTTGGTATGGAACTGACCAGTTCGATATGGAATTGACCTTTTTTCACTTTATCGATCGGTTCTGTACTGCGCTGCACAGGCGTGGCTGTGGGCCCAAAAAGTCCAAATTAAAAGAAAACAAAAAAAGCCTAATTTAATAACAAAAAACCTAAGGAGAAGGTAATGTTGCTCTAACAAGAAGCATTGTGAGGCTAATAATTTATGTCCATCCGTTGAACTTATTATAGTTTCCGCTTTTGTCATGTTGTATTTTATAATCAGCGAGATGACCATGTTTGCTCACCTTTGGAAGGCCCTAAAATTGTCCTCGTAAGGCTACTTTAAAAAGTTAAATCACAAATAATAAGAGGGGAGTGGATAACTTTTAATGCAATTGTAGATTACTTGACATATCTGAGTCAAATCAATTTATTTAATATCTTTGGTGGTGTCGCAATTGAAATCTTTGTGCAATTTTAGTTTAGTGTTATCAGAACTTGGTCCGGTTCGATTGGTTTAGGCGTCGTACTGGTTTGAACTGTTGACTTCAACCAGAAATGTACGTAATAGACTGGTTTGGTATGGAATTGACCTTTTCTCACTTGATCGATCGGTTCTGTACTGCGCCACACAGCCGTGGCTGTGGGCCCAAAAAATCCAAATTAAAAAAACAAAAACAAAAACAAAAAAAGCCTAATTTAATAACAAAAAACCTAACTCTATGTCCCTACTAAAACTATTTAAAGAGCGCCACATCCCCCTTTCACTCACACTATTCATTTGAGCTCTTTAGAGTTCTTGAGCTAAGTTTCTTGGGCATTTTTCGAGAGTTGTTTGCAAGGTTGTTTTGAAGTTCTTGGGCAGATCTAGAGAGTTGTTTGTACTATGTAGGGATGCTTTGGAGAGTTCTTGGGCTGATTTTCTTGGGCGGATTTAGAGCTGTTTTAAGGGACTTTTAAAACATTTTCTTGGGCTGTTTTTGGATCTGTTTCATGGGTTCTGTTTTAGAATTTGTGGGCTGGCCTGTTATAGACCTGTTCTTCTCCTGTTAGGAGTTACTTTTCTTCTCAAAAGTTGGAAGGCTTTTGAAGGTATGTTAAGGCTACTCTTCTTCTCCTCTTATTCTCTTTAAAAATGCTGTTTGTTTCTTAGTAATGAAGATTCCCTAGGGTTTTATTTGCAGATTTTTGAGAAGAAGTCAACTAAGGAGATGTGGGAGGCTTTGACGAAGTTACATCAGAATGATAACTAGAACAGGAACTCAAGAGCACCGAGATGTCTAGATTAGATACAATAGCTTCTTATCTCACCAAAATCACATAGGTTCATGATAAGTTGGTAGCATTTGGGGAGACCGTAGCAAATCCAAAGTTAGTGAGGATTGCCCTGAATAGCTTCACCATGCCATGGGTGCCCTTTGTCAAAGGGATCGTTAAACTAAAACATCTTCCTAACTAGGAAGGTTATGGGATGACTTCATCCAAGAGGAGATTTGAGAGGAATCTCTATCTGGAGGCCAATAGAAAGGTGATGATGAGAATGCTGCTCTCTCTAATCATGCAAAGAGAAGGAAAATGCAAGTGGAGAGTCAACTTCATAAGTGGTGAAGGAGGAGGACATGAGCAAAGTCAAGTGCTTTGCATGCCACAAGTGTGGCCACTATGCTTCACAGTGTCCAGAATGAAAGAAAAGGAAGAGTAAGTTTTGGCAGGTAGCGGCATCTGTAGAAGCTCAAGTTAAGGAGTTTGCTGAGAAGTTCAAGAAGGATTTCTTGTTAGTCTTTTGTCTTTTTGGCACAAATTTTGGTAGTTCTTGGTTCATGGATATTGGGGCTTCTTTTCACATGACAGGGACATATGAGTTGTTCACCAGTTTGGCAAGGATAGACTCAGATTTGCGTGTGGAGCTTGGAACCCATGCCAAATGTGTTGTAACGGGAATTGGGACAGTTAGGTTCCAGTTAGAGTTAGGAGGATCTCTGTAGGTGACAAATGTATTGTATGTTTCGGATCTCAAGATGAATTGCTCTTAGTATTGACATTGGAGGATAGTGGATATGCCATCTCTTTCGAGATTGGTCGGGTACTTATTCGGTCGAAGGAATCTAGCATAGACTCGACACGAGTTCTTGGTGTCAGAGAGGGTAAGGAACACAGGCTACAGGGAAATCTTGTAGTTGGATCCAAGGGAATCTTGGATCATGGATCGATGTCAGTGGCAGAGGAAAAGTAGCAAAAGGCTTCGAAGGGTGAGCAGAGTTCACAGACTTCTAGTACGTGCAATAAACTTTCAGATGGGAAGAGGGAGTTAGCCCCTTCTAGTGTTGCTAGGAGACCTACTTGGTATGAGATGACATTGATGGATGCTCAGGACCAGGAGAAGGCTCTTAGAAGCATATTGAAGGAGAGAAAGTCTTTGATGGAGTTTCTAAACTTCGTGGCATTGATATGTAGTGTCATCGATTTCGTGACTTCCAGTGATTAGGGAGCAACTGAACAATAGGGTTGGAGGGATGCTAGTGTGTAGGATGATGTGTGCGACAGTTTGCCAAGGTTCGGGAGAGAGCATAGCACCTTAGAAGTGATGAAAACATCCTGACATTTCAATTTCGGAAGGGTCAAAATCTGTGCTGCATAGCCGTCTGTATCTCAGCCCAAGTATTCAGGTTATTCTTATGCGTTGCCCACCATCATCTAGAGGCAGAACCAGTGCTATGTGGCTCTAGGAGATGTACCTTCCTCGCTAAGTGGGAGTGATGATATTTGTAGCATTAGACAAGTACTTGCTTCCTCTAGGCTTTTGTGTCTAATTGGTGGAGGTTGTCACCAATACCTCTCAAACTTAGGAGATTCATCTTGATAAAGTATTTATTAAAGTGAGTGCCTTTTTAAGTAAAATGCCTAAGCATTTGGCATTAGTAAGTTAATTAAATTCTAACCATTAGATCATAAAGTGATGGTGAGATCAAATCTCAACCATCGATCACTTTGGAGATCTAGGGTTTTGGATTTATGGTAAACTCAAGGTTATAAAAGGTAGCCTAAGTGAGTGGAGGAGACATAGAATTTACATAGTGTGTGAGATCTCATTGATTAGTTGGAGGATTTTCATCCAAGTGTGCAGGAGTAGTGTTAGAGGAAAGGAGCAAGGGGCAACAAAGGGGTTAGCAACCAACAAGATTGAAGGACAGATCTTGGTGTGACATTCTATCTTTCTTTGTCTTTGTATTATTCATCAGTGGGCCATTCTCGCCTAGGATTTTATCGTTAATAAAATCATTGATTGTTGGTTATTCTCGCAAGGGTTTTCTAGGGTAAATCCTTGTGTCAAATGTGTGTTTGATTTCCTATTTTATTTCGCTGTGTTATTAGTTAAAATATCAGTGTATTTTCATTTATAAATTCAGTAGTAAATTTTTGAGAACAAAGATAAGATCTTTTATGAGAAATTAGCGTCCCAATTCCCTATTTTGGGAACATGTTAGTATATAACTTTTTGATCTCTTATTGTCTCCCATGTGATGTGTGTGTCTATGGTTGGTTGTCTAGTATGTTGCTCAGTCATGAGAAGATAACATTAGTTCTAGACTTGATTCAATGAGATGTATAACTAACTAGATAAAAGAGATTGAAAGCAAGATGCTGTTTAAAGGAAATTCAAATGTGGTGGAATTGAGAGATAAAACATTACCTTAAGAACTATCAAAATAGAAATAATGTCACTAACATAAATCAAACTTAGACTTTTCTGAGAATTAGATGAGGAGTTCTTGGATAATAAGGTACCAACATTAACCGAACTTAAGGATTTTCTTAGAAAACATGAGGTGTAATAGGATAATGTTAGGCCAACAATAAATAAGAGCCAAAATTAAGCAAAAAGATTGCATAATTAAATTGAAGTGAATGGCTTGATGGTTTTTGGATAGACTACTCAAAATTGGCCTGAATTGACCCTTTCAACAAGCCGATTCAGTTATGAACTGATCCAATCAACTGGTTTGGTACTAAATCAATTGGTTCTCTATTGCCTCGACTTGTGCACTAACAACTCATTAAAAATACACAGAAACGAAAAGAAAAGAAGGGTCTAGATCCTTTCTAAATCCTTACATAACTCTTCCTCTTCACAGTGGTTTTCCACCATTAGCATCATAGCTTAGTCTTCAACTTTTTCTTATGTAGACGACTTTGTTTATGGAAATCTAGTTTTTTAGACTAAAGGAGATCTTTTTCTTTAGCACCTTCTATCTCTAATTAGTGTTGCTAATAGAAGAGGTGAAATTACACCCCTAATTATTTGTATTGATTAGGTAAAAGGAAAACTATGTGTTCTCTTGTGATCTTTGGATAGTGTGATTGGCAACTTTCTACATGTTTGTGGAATGTGTCTCTATAGTGGCATCACAATTGGGGAAACACTTAACACAATTAAAAGCACGTTAGAAAGTCTAGAATGATTTCTTTTTAAAGTAGACATTAGATTTACAATCTTTCATATGCATACTGGGTGGTTGCTTCTTTCTCCTCTGTTAAAGTTGATATCGTTGTTCTTTGAACTCCCCTGTCATTGCTATCTCCACTTTGGATTGTCTCCACGTTGTTCCCACATTTGATGTTATATTAGAATTTGTCTATTGGCTATATTTTCATTTGATGTAAGTCTTCACGATATTGACTTAATGGAGCAGGCTTTAAGTCTACCTTGCTTTGCCTTTTGTGCTTATCATCTTTGTTGGCTCTCTCTTGAAAAATGGTTTGTTGGCAAAGTATTTTCATCATTATACGTTGTGTTATTTTTGCTAACATATAGCTTTAGAGATGTTGCATAGTCACAAATTCGTTTTTGATGTAATGTATATTCTCTTTAATTGTTAGATGATGCAAGGATATTTGCTTTGGAGCAATTTTGCTTGTAATAAATGCTCATTAGCCAAAAATAATGAAGAGTGCATAATAAATAAAAGTTATGTGTCCTTTATTTCTGGTCAACTATTTTTTTGTAATGATGGAGGAGCATTGCTCTAGAGTACAAAAGGGTGAGTTGCATGACAACTCTTAGAGAAACAAGAGATCTCTAACCCGAAAGGCAAATATTATCAAACAAACATATGCAATTGTGCGTTATGGGAGAGATAATCTTTATATGTACTAATTTCAAACTTGGCTCATTTGACTTTGACATCAACTAGGGTGTTGTTCTTCCTTGACATTCCACTCATGATTCGGTTTGCATCAATTGTTGCATGAATAATTTCTTCTGATTTATTACCTACCACACTTGGTGATATATGAGCATAGTGCCAACATTGCAAATACTCTCACACAATAGACCATAAGAGAGCAAATATGCAAGTAGCAGAGAGGAGATTGCCTGAATTGTACACATGTTGTACACTCATTTGTATTACTATATATAGAATGCAAAATTGTGGGGGAGTGATCAAGTTTGACCATGTATCCAATAAAATACAATAAAGTGGGTGAGTGATCAATTTTGAATCAGTCACCCACGAGGTAAGGATAAAGCACAATATAATACATGCTAACACGTTCAGTAGACTAAGTCTCATCAATTCCTCCTTGTCCTTGATCTATAATACATGTTAACACGTTCAGTAGACTAAGCCTCATCAATTCCTCCTTTTGTCCTCCATCTATTTTGAAGAAGGGGAAAGTGTTGCCCAAATGTTGACTAGGATAGCCGCTTGTCTTGAGTGGGCAAAGTGTTTTTGTGATTCACCAGCTGTTAATTCGACGATTCCCAGTGGATATGGTGCAAAGTTCAAGAAGTGCATCTTGAGGAAGGGGAGGCTGAACATTTGCAATTGTGGCCTCTAAATATGTGACTAGAACATAGTTCTCTAAGTGAGGTGGCCCATGCAACTTCAACGTGTTTATATTCACCACCTCATGGATGCCAATTTGAAGTGGGAGGTCCAACTTGAAGGCACGGGGTCTATTTTTGAAGTGCTGTTTATCCAAATACAGTCATTCGATTACTAACCTGAAAATGTGGAGCAACTTGATCTAGATCATAAGGTGCCTTATATATATGGATTATGTTTGCTGGTTGATGACCTGAACCTTGTTGTGGATCTTATCTAAGTGCTACACAAAAGAAGAAGCTTTATCTTGCTTCTTCTACTAGTGGGATGTGGATGGATCTGGATGAGCGACATGAATCTAGTAAGGAGCAAGATGTTGAAAACCAAAATGCCTCAAAGGGGAGTGCCCAGTAGAGATAGCGCTGGCCCTGTTGTAGTTGTGCTATGATTGATGGAGATACTTATCCAACTGCTTGTTTTATTGATGACAAATGCAGAGAGCATGAACCAAGGTATGCTTAATGACTTTGGTTTGATCAACCGTTTAGGGTGAAAACATGTAGAAAAGCATAGTGGACAACCTGAGAGCTTCCATTAAGATTTTTAAAAGTGGCCAAGAAATCTCTTTCTCTCTCTGTAATTCTATGCCCAATGGTCCATTAATTTCTACATCTTTGATTCTAAGAAAATTAATTTTGTGTATATATGCTATTGTGATATTGCGATGCTTTTTGTTTTCACACAAGTAGTTGCAGATACTTATTTGTCTGATGTTTCATACATCTTAGTTTGTCACAAATTTCTAGTGATGTGCTTTGTGATCAAGAGTTTAATCTCTTTTTAGTTTGCAGGTTATGGCTGTCAAAAAGCAGATAGAAGAGATTCAAGGGAAAGATACCTACCCATGTGGGCAGCAGCTATTAATTCATCAAGGGAAGGTGCTAAAAGATGATACCACTATAGAAGACAACAAAATTACCGAAAATGGTTTTCTGGTTGTTATGCTTACCAAGGTATTTTTCTTTTTTTCATATTTTTCTATTTTGAGTCTTGAAAACTTTTTTGTATATGAAATTATTTTCTTGGAATTGCTGCTATTGAATATATTTCCCAGTTATTTTATTGCAAACAATTCTATGGAGGCCTTTTATTTGTCTGGAAACAAGGAAACAGTCTTATTACGGTTCACACCACTGGGTACGCGATAAGTACATTGCCACTCCTGAGATATATGATTTCTCTCATATATATATATATATATATATATATATTAGAGTAAACCATGAAGACCTTAAAGTTTTTTACATACAAAGCTACAACCCAGATGTACTGAATTTCAGCGATAATCAAAACAGAGCTAACTTACTGACTTGTACATACTATCATCTGATTCCTACAAAATTCCAGCTCTGGCACCTGCTGGCTTACTTAAAAGTTAAGATTAAAACAAAAGACTTAAAAATTCTGATAGAGAATTGAATTCGCACAACGCAAACTTCTTTAGATATATGGATGGCCCACCAGAGTTGCAAGGAGTGGTTGCCTGGTCAGTGAAGTTTGACTTGGCCAAGATTCACTAGTCTTTAGTCTTCCCGAGTCATAGCTGGGCTGAATACATGGCACATGCCTCTCACTCAGCCATGAAGTCACCTCTTGCTAAAACTTTCCCTTGCTTGCTAAACTCACAAAGAATCTCCTTGTACTTGGCCAAGACTTGTCCTGACTCGCCAATACTTGCCCTTACTATATTTTGATTTTTTTAGTATTTGTTGAGTATTGTTGAGTATTGCTGAATCTGAATGTGACAACTTTGTGCCTGGTTCTGTATGGGCAATGGTTCCTATGCTCTAACTTACTCTTTTTGTCGTTTGTGGACATTAAGAAAATAATCTTATCTTATCTAAAGTGCCTTTTCCATCATTGAAGTGGAGAGCCTTTAGACTGTCAACCTCTATATGACCTTGTTGGATACAGGAGCTATCCAGCCTTGGTCTACTAACTACATAAATCCATTTAAGGCGACTGCTGAGGAGATGAGTTTCATTCCGCATTCTTGAGTTCACTACTGAAATCTGCTTGGAATTTGCTTCTCCATGACAATTCTCACTAGAATTTCTATTTTCAGGTTCAGGTTCTGGAATGCCAGACTCCAGTAGAACATGGTGTATATTTGCTCTCATGGATTCCAATCCATTCTCCATGGCGTTGTCATTCTCTCCTATCAGATGATTAGTAGCCTCCAAAAGTTGTCCCAATATTGCCATACATAATCTTGTTCTCTTCCTTTAGCTGGTTAAGGATGATGTCATGTGTGGTTTGCCTCCTACTGTGCCCCTTGCTTGGGCCATTGAGCTTCATCTCACTATGTATACTCTGCTTCTTTAGTCTGATAGTGTGATAATGGGCTTAGAGAATAAACCAGAAAAAAGGATATATTATGAATTGCTACCTTGTTCCATTCATGTCAAGTGATGTTGATTTCTCGATTGTCATTTGAGAACCTATAAAGGATCTTTGGTACATTGCCCAACAAAATTGCCATGAGTATAATATGTACAAGATTGAAGGGGAAGTATGATAAGGTGGATGGTTCGCTGTCTTGGCATAACTAAATTAAAGTAATAACATTGAGAGCTAGGTTATTGTACTCTTCTAGCTGCCCCCTCAAAGTTGAGTTCACCCATTGTTCTCTAGGGGGAGTCCATTTTTTGGAGGACTTGTATTTTTCTTTATCTCGTCTTCTTCAACAACAATTCATGGTCATAACATATAATATCTATTGTATCATAGCTCTAATAGTTATGGGGCCTATAATATCTATTGTATCATAGCTCTAATAGTTATGGGGCCTGCCCCATCAAAGTTGAGTTTTGCCCAATGAGCACCATAGAGGTAAAAAAGGGGTGAAATAGTAAATACCTTATGATATCTATTGTGAAGTAGCTCTCACAATGATGGGGGCTGCCCCATCAAAGTTGAGTTTCAGTCGATGAGCACCATAGAAGTAAAAAAGGGGTGCCCCCTTTTACTGATTATCTTTGGGATCTACATTGACAAGTTGGAATCCTTTCTTTGCGAGCATAAAGGATGCAAATGATTGCCTCCTTTGTGACGTGTTGATCTCTTTGCTTCTCTTTTTGATTGACGTGATCTTATTGGCTTCCTCACTAAGGAACCTACATAGATAGTGATGCCCTAGCCAACTTTTGTAACTTTTGACATGTGACAATCAACTTAGGTAAAACCAAGGTTACAATCTTCAACACGTTGAAGAGAAAGCTATACTTTTACTTCCAAGGGGAATAGATTGAGATCATGATTTTCTACAACTACTTGGGGTTCTAATTTGTAGGATCTTGTTTTAGCAGGCATAAGGACCTCTCTGCTCTCTTGGAGACAATTTTTCTAGAACTAGATTCAAGACATCTTGTCCAATTTGCACCGATTGGATATGGTTATTAGAGTTACGGTCCTCTTTGGTTTAGAGATTCGGGGATCGACTTTGCTATAGATTGATTGGGCTAGGATCGAGAGTCTAGACGTTGCTTCTTAGGCGCACCATCTGATGCACATGTATGGTCCCCCAACCCATTGTTCAGGCATAGTTTGATGTTTGTCCTTTTTGCCTTGAGGTCGTCTTTCGTTTGGATTCCTTTCCATATAAAGCTTGGATCTTTGGGGACTTAACCACTTGGAGAGAGAGGTACCCCGACCTAGGACTTGGCTCTTCTAAGTCTATAGCCTCAACCTACCCCACAAATTGTGCATGGGTTTGGTACTCAGTGTGGTGTTCCTTAACTCTTAAACTTAGAGCACTACTAGGTATACATAGATAAGAATCTAGAAAACTAGATACAAGAGACAATTGGAATGAAATAATGTGGAGAGAAAACGATGTGCACTAGCCTCTTGAGGTGGGTCAACTTTTTGCTTGAGCAGAGCTCATAATCCAACGATCTTCGACAAAACATTCCTTAGCCTCCTAGCTCATCAAATAGATTCTTAATAACACATCTCTAACTATTTCTGTTCACATCATTAATGAATATTGTTATCGCCAACCTTGTAGTTGCCTATGTATGATGCATCCAGGATGGATGGTAGAGGGGCAAGCAACTAAGGAGGTGGAACTAAGACTGCCTAGACTCCCAAATGGATGGTTGTCACGCCAATCAAGGCAGTCTTCGCTTTATGTTATCTAAGTCCAAGACAACAACGGGGGAGACCCAGATCTACTCCCGACATGAGAGATCAGACCTAGACATCAGATCAGATCAATTATGGCTTGAGGTACGTAAGGTGTAAGGTAATTAGAAACTCTAGATCTATGGATGACAGTAGTAAGTGGACTTGGGCTTTGGACGAGGGCTTCAATCATACGAGGGTTGATCCAAAGTGACCTGTAGGGTTAACACTAGATCTCGGGTTAAGGTACTAGCACTGAGGAAGATAACCACCGTCTTGGGAAACCTAATTGAGACAGGGTGAGTAAGGACAGAGTTGGGGCTGTCTAGTACCAAAGAGATAGACTCAGTGAGAGATATGAAAATGCCAGGTTACTTGAGTTACCAAGGAGCGGTTAAATTTCGGGGAAAAGAGGTCAACAAGGGGCTAACGCTATGCTTGGAGATCTGTGCCTGTTCAGCCTTGGGTAATGGAGTCAGTATCAGCACAACGTTTAAGTGAACCCACCTAGGATATGCCCTGATCTATGGAACCAGAAAAGGATTTGGCCCGAAAGATTCAGGTTACAGGGAAATCAACAGAAGGAGGACTAGCGCTAGGGTTTGGAGAGGTAGATCTGCAGATCTAGAGCCACCAGGAGACTATCAGCTCAGCGTTGGAGTGGAAATGAGATCAGGATGGTTCGATCCACAAACCCAAGTTAGAAAATTTCAGGAAAAATCAGATCTGGAAAAAGTCAAAATCTGATGAGGGAGGTTAGGAAGCTGAAAGTCAGTTTTTTCAGATCTAGGGCTACCTGGCAGGAACTAGCTCAGCGTTGGAATGAGGAAGACCTGATCTACAAACCCAAGTAATTATTTTCCGGAAAAGTCAAATTTTCAGTGGGGCACTGGGGTTTGAGCAGTCAGAAAGTCAGATCTAGGGCAAACCAATCATAATTAGGGCAACGTTGAGGATGATTCAGTGAGGAGGAGGCCTGATCTACAAAACCCAGAATGGTTTGGTCAAGGATCAAGCAGTTCCCTGATTAAATATTTTTTGGATTTTTATTATTTAGGAGTTTTTTTCAGAAAAATTGAAGAAAAGAAGGTACAATGGATTGAGATCTGAAGAGAAGAGACTTACTTGTTAGATCTTACCTGGAAATGCTTGTAGATGCCTTGATGATGATGATCCCTGCCATCTCGATCAATTTGAGAAGATTAAAGCGAGCTCTATGTCCAGTGTTTGCCCGAGGAAGTCAATGCGCCTTCTTTCTTGCACAACAAACGTCAACCATATCAGATTTGTTGTGACATGAGAAAGAAGCTATATGCTGCATAAAAATAGCAAGAAGAAATCATAGGTCACCACAACACTAATGAAAACTCCCTGATAAAAAAACGAAGACAATCCAAGCGAGTTGAGGTCCCCCTCCAAAAACGCCCAAGTTGAAGTCGTCCTCCTGTAGACAAGACAATGATCCCCCAAAAATATAGATCTCATAACAATTTCCCGAATGCTAGGCAGCAAAAGACTTTCCAATCACCATCGAAGAACATCAGATGCAAAGCAGATCCATAAATTATCCACAAAAAAATCTTTCTATTAATCAGATCCAAGAGCCAAAAACCCTTTACAAATGAGAAGCTCTCTCCTTTAAATAGAAATGAGAACCAAAATCTTAACCACTTTCAAAACGAGTAGCTAAGATTAAAAGATAAAATATTCTAATCAATGGTTGAGATGAGCTCAATATAACCATAAAGTACCAAAGTAGACTAAATCACCCATAAAGAAGGTACCCCACTCAACAAGAAATAAATGAAGCACATGGTGGGTCCATGGAGTGTTAACTAACTCCCTCTGGGTGCCCCATGGCATAAAAAAAAATGTAATATTTTAATTTTTGACTTTGTGCCTCCTTGAGGAAATCGTGAGCCTCCCAAAAGCTCCAGAAAATAATATGAAAATGCCCCAAAAAATAGGCGTGGGCCCAATCAGGTGCTTCAACTGCTGGAGAAGGTGCAGAGGACATCACTCATCATCATGACTCATCCCATGTCATTTCCTTGCCTCAGTAGCCCAAATCGATTTCTTCAATAGCCATTTAATCATTTTTTAATCTGTCTCGAGAAATGTGAACTTGCCAAAACAGCCTCCTAGGGTGCTTGCGTTGTCAAACTGAACCCACCAGGCTCTCTGGGATGGGGGTACTATGGTACAATCAAGTGGCTGCACCCCCTATTCCCATACAACGCCCTAGGAGATCCAAATGAAATATCTCTCTGCTCAAACACATCATCCTGTGAAGCAAAACTACATCAGAAAGGTAAAATGAGCTTGATCATCTCTGCAAGTGCTCAGAACTGAAAATAAACTGTCTCATTAGACTCAGAGAGTCCAAATCCATCTAGGGTGTATACTCATACCCTTTCCAGGTCTCTGCCTGATCATCAACACCATCCAATAGACAATGTAATCACCTGTAAATGTCCAAATACCAATAATATAACTCAGACTATCATCCATCTGCTGCAAGTGCTATAAGGCTAATACACGCTCTACAAATCATTTAAGCAACAATTGCAACAAGTAGCAGTCATTTCACTGACGGTACATCAACCAAATACATATATAGGGCTTTATTTATTGTTACTGAGACTAGACTTTCAGGACTATACTCACTTCATAGTTGTAGTCAATTTGCTAGTGAAGGGTGAAGGATGAAATTTACAAGGCTAGGGAAAATGATGACTTCCTACTTAACATCATGACACTTTGGATATGGCATGGAAATACCCACTATAACCACCTGCCGGACAAACAACATCACAAGGAATGGCGGTGCCTCACAAATGGTTGAGTTGTTTAGAGAGTGCTTATTCAACTTAGGCATCATGTCTACATCAAGTTTTATCCAGTTTCATTAGGACCATCAATTTTATTTCCATGGCTTTTTTGCAATGTTCCCCCAAGTTTCTGGGACGTGGGTGCGGGGAAACACACATTCGGGACGCGTGGAGACCACCCCCAAATTTAGTGATATTTGGGGGGGACGTGGGGACGTCTCTAAAATTATAAAAATAAAATAAAATATTAAAAATAATAATTCATTTGATGTATATTAATGATTGTACAATGTAAATACTAAATATATCAGTTTATTTTCTAAGTAGTACCAAGTAGGAATTGTAAAATGTGAAAATAATGGGAACATATTAAAAAAAAATTCACAGGGGCATGCTTGGGGAGAGAAAGTTTCGCCCAGGAGTCCCCAAGTCCCCGGGACGCAGGAAACGTGAAAACGCGTCCCCGACCCTGCGGGACGCGTCCTCGTGGAACACTGCTTTTTTGGCCTATACGACCCTTTGGGACTTCAACAGTGCTTAAAAGCACAGCTAATCGCAACTTTCATCCGGGACATATTCAAATTTATAAGGTCAGCAATATTTGGATATAGCATATATTTAACCATATTGCTTTTGGGACCTTTTCTTATACCCTTCGAGGGGTATTTTAGCATTTCATTGCTCTTGCCCTTTTTCACATATGTTAAGAAACACAGTTTAGCATTTTTCATTTTCCATGGGTGCATACATAACATTTTCCAACGCAAGTAGTACATGAGCTTTCAGTTTTAGCCAACAACATCTCAAGTGACCAGGGGGAGTTCTGCACAGTGCCAAACATCGAGACAACCGACCAGAATGATTTAGGCATACAATCCAACTCACCAGAGGCAAGTTCTGTCACCAACTCAGAGCCGAGACACAATATAAACAGGGAGGCTTGTCCAATAAAGGTTCTAGCGGGGAAAGGTCATCTATGCCACAAGTCAAGTAGTAAGTCGGGTTAAAAACAAAACTGGAAGGTAATGGATGGGTGGAGACAGTGAAAGATGATGCCAACACTAGCAAGCCAAAACAATGGTGGGAATGACTACCTCTATTCTCCCTAAGGAGGGTAAAACCAATGAGTAAAGATCAGGAACTTCCAAGTCTAAGTAGGGACATCGATACATAATACAAATACATCCAAGTCCATATAATTATGACTGCCATATCATGACACTACATGTTAATACATGTCACAAAGATGAGTATAAGAGCAATGATAACCATAACACAATATAATACAAGTCGAGTCGTAATCATGCATATAATCTAGCTGAACCATCAGCTGTCCAATGAGAAAGTGTTGATATAAAACTGGGCATCAATAACTGCACTGGGAGAGTATAATAATAGTCCACTAACAAAATAATGATCCGTCAAAACTGCTCATCTTAGCATCTCATATGTAAGAGATCTGGCTGAAAAATGTTGTACTATATCTAAAAAATAGAATATGGTAGCCTGTCATATATGTGATAACAAATACCAAATAATTAGTGGGCCTTGCTTAGTAAAAAGAATCCTTTTATATTGAATAACTATCCACTACTATTAATGAAGGAAGATGCCCGCATACATTAGAGGCAAGATGGCAACATACATTGATTGACTAACTCCAAAGTAGCTAAAGTAGGGAGGGAAGTGTAGGACCCTAACATGCCTTCCCCCTTCAAGAGTAGTGTTGTCCTCATGGCTAAAGGTGAGGGAATTGTTGCATAATCATTGTTGGTTCCCATGTGGCATCTTTTGGCTGCATATTTTTCCACTAGATCAATACTTCTTGAATCACGCGCTTGTCAATGGATTTTGTATGATAAACAATATTGCTTTGGGATGGAGCAAAATGGAGCCCTCTTTGTCAAGTTCTAGTAAGTTGATTTGCACTTTGTAATTTGGATCCACAACCTTCTCGAGACAACACATGAAAGATCAAATGAATCTTGGAGTGGTTTGGAAGAGCTAGCTTGTAGGCCACTTGTCAAATGCTTTGGATCATTTTGTAAGTTCCTTAGAACTTTGATGCCAATTTTTGGAGTTTATCTTTGAGTGATGTTTTTTACAAGGTTGAAGGCGAAGAGACCCTCGATCCTCTTTTGCAAAAGAGTGCTTTGAGCGATGCTGGTCAACTTCTTATTTCCAGTGTTACACGGGGACTCGCCCCCCAGGGTTGGGGGCACGCCCCCCTCGTTCCCTGCGCCCTGGGGGCTCCTGGGGAAACGTTTCTCAACGTCCCCAAAATCAGGAAACTCTCGGAAACTCACAAGGGGGCGTGTCCCCTTGTTTTACAGCGCGCTCCGATGAAGGGGGGTTCCCACACGCCCCCTCCAGAAACCGAGGGGCTCCGCCCCCCACGATTTTCCCAATTTCAGTTTAAAAAAACAAAATTTTAATTTTAATTGTTGTTTAGTCTCTATTTTAGGCTTAGTCTTTAGTAATTTACTATTTTAGCATGCAATATCATTGATTCAAGTTTTCAATTACAATGACTGAAATTAGAAATATGAATATCAAGATTCAAATGACAAATTTGAAAATTATCATGATGAATTGTATAACATGTTTGTATTATTAATTTGCTATATTCTGATTTACATTGCACAATGATAGACTTAGTATTTATTATTTATTATTTACTTTTACTAGTTTACATGAGATGAATCATTGAATTGTTATTACTGGGATTTAATAATTTATAATATTAATTTTTCTTAAGACCTGGACGTCCCCCTGCCCCCCCCCCCGAATTTCACTAAAATTTGGGGCTGGTCTCCACACGTCCCCAATGTGCGTTTCCCTGCTCCCGCGCTCCCACGTCCCAGAAACTTGGGGGAACATTGGTTAAAACTTGGTTTTTCTTTTTTTGTTGGTCATTTGCAAGTGAAGTGAGAGGTGTGAGAGTGGTGTTTACAGGTGAAGAGCATTTGAAGGATTTGCAAGGGTTTCCAAGTGCTTTGAGAGTGGATTTCGTTGGGAGTATTGCAAGCTTATCATCAAGCAACAAGAAGAATGTCTCAATCAGCTAGGGCAGTTGCTAAAGGACAAAAGAAAGGGGGCCCTGCTAAAGGACAAAAGAAAGGGGGAAATGCCCTTTCTGGCGTCCCCCTTCCCTTTTCTCCTCCAAGCCTAAGTTCATTTACTCTTGAAAACTTGGTTTTTCTTTTTTAGTTGGTCATTTGCGAGTGAAGAGAAAGGTGCGAGAGTGGTTGTGTTTGCAGGTGAAGAGCATTTAAAGGATTTGCAAGAGTTTCCAAGTGCTTTGAGGGTGGATTTTGTTGGTAGGATTGCAAACTTACAATCAAGCAACAAGAAGAATGTCTCAATTAGCTAGGGCAATTGCTAAAGGGCAAAAGAAAGGGGGAAATGCCCCATCTGGTGTCTCCCTTCCTTTTCCTCCTCCAAGCCTAACTTCATCTACTCTTGCTAGTGCTCCATCTGCTGCTAGTGGAGCTCAAGCTCTATATAACCCAGTATTAGCAAGACAACAAGCCCAAGAGAAAAAATAACCTTTGTGGGGGGGACGGTAATGTGAGTTGGACTTGCAATTTTTGCAAGAATGAGTTCAAGAGAACCTATTAACGAGTTAAGGGCCATTTGTTGGGCCTTCTTTGTGGGATTGCTACTTGTAAAGCAATAAGTGTTACCCAAAGAAGGGAGATGGAAAGAGGGGGAAGGCGGCTTAGGGAAGGTGGCAACAACATAATGAGGATTCTCTTCCATTCTTGAGGAAACCCTCTAGCACTAGGGCTCCACCTAATAGATATGGGAGTGAGGTTGATATTCATCCAACAAGAAAGAGGCCAACTCCAAGTGGTCCAATGGACAAAATTTTCCAACAAGAGGCGCGAGAAGAGGTTGACCCTACCGTTGCATTCTTTTTCTACATCAACATCATTTCATTCAATGTTACATGGTCACCATTGTTTATTGAGATGTGTCGAAGTCTAATTGAACGAGCTCCAACTAGTTATGTGCCTCCTAGTTTAGAGAAGCTTAGAACCACATTGTTGGTTAAAGCAACCAAAAGGAGGTGGATAAAATTCTTGAGCCAATTAGATCATCACGGTCCTCATCTGGTGTTAATATTGTTTCTATTGGATGGATGGATGCAACACACAATCTTGTAATATTCCAACTGATATTCTACCTTTATACTAATAGATAATGATGATTGTTTGTCGGTTTATATGTTTCAGGTGTGATAAAATAATTTGATTTGCATGCGAAACATGTTACGTGTCCAAAAACCCTAAATATGACAAATATGGAGATAAAATAAGAAATAGGCTTCACTAAGATTATAGTAACATACCAATATTTATAGCTGTGATGGTCCTTTAGTATACAATAAACATGCATGCCATGCAACAACTATAACTCCAAAAATGTGTTGCTGGGTTTTGGTGATTTCCCATGCAAGGAAAACGTCCCCTCTTGGATGATGACCTGCTTGTAACTGCTTCAATACTTGATTGATGGATCTAAGACTTTTTGGATATGGTAGTATGGCTCTCCTGATGACTTTGGTGGATGCATGTAGAACTTTGGAAGCCTTCTTGGACACTATCAAATTGGTTCTCTGGAATAGTGGGATGCCCTCTCTCCCACACGTGTTTGCTTGTAACTTCTTCAATGGTGCAAGAGATGATCTAATAATTTCTAGATATAATGATACAGTCCTTCCAGAGGGAATGGAAGAGACATGTGGAAGGAATGAGGTCTTTCTGAAGCAAGGCGAATTGTTCCTAGTGTTTCCAGCTATTTCCCAGCAGTAAAACGTGACTGCTGTAATATTGTCCTTCTCTGTATGCCAGATCTCTGCAGAAGAATGAATGCTGTGAAGAGCTAATAATAGATCTGAGTGATCTATCTGGAAGTGATTAGGGCAGCCATATTTCACTACCGAAAACACATGTTTGTTGATGGCTCATGCCCTTAATCCCAACTTGTTGTTGCAGCTACTGCTGCTGCTGTTCTGGAAGCCAATCTCCAAAATGAATTATGATAATAGCTCGTTTTTTGGTTTGACTTATCTTCTTATACAGCTTTCAGGGTTTGCATATAGCTTTTAGGGTTCGCATGACATTACTTTTGTATGCATGCAAAGCTAATTGCTCATTGTTTCATGCAATATGAAATAAGGCATGCATGCTTTGCATGCTTGTTGATATCTGCTCCAATGGCCTTTTGTAATTGACTAATGATCTAATAACATTGAAGTGGTGTTCATTTATGATCCTAGTTATATTAGTTCTCAGTTGTTTCCTTTTCTTTAATACCCGCTCGAACCTATGGGAATAAAATAGGTTAACGGGTGTCTTTGGGTGATTTAATTAAAAAAGGACAAAACATATCCACTCATCATTTTCATGGTGTCTTTTCAAAATGGACTGGTGTTCTTGAAAGCAGTGGATGCTCTTGTGAAATACAACGATGCATAGTATATGGGTGAGTTGTTCATCAAAGTCATTGAAGAATTAGGTGTTGATTCTTGTGTACAAATCCTTAGGGACAATGCACCTGTTTGCAAGGTTGCTGGCATGATTGTGGAAGCTAAATATCCATCGGTATTTTCATTTTGGACACCTTGCATTGCTAATTTTCTCATTCTTTGAATTTAGCACAAGATTCATCTAGGGGAAATGAGTTGTTTGTTGTAGACTCATTGATACTTGCTTTTATTTCTCTTACGGGTATTTTGGACACCTCACATTGTCCATTCTTTGAATTTAGCACTGAAATCTATTGCTTCAGATGTGGCATGGATTGGAAACCTTTTTGATGATGCATGTCATATTCGTAAATACAAAACCACACCAATGCCCTCACAATCTACAAAGAGTACACACATCTTTCATTGCTGAAGATTGCAGATATTCGGTTTGCTTCCTCATTCATCATGCTCAAGAGGCTGAGGGAGGTCAAAACCACTCTTGGGTCCATTGTTATTTCAAAGTTTTGGTCTTTTTGGAGAAAAATAGATTATATCGCTTCAAAAAAGGTAAAGGACACAATGTTAGATGATGGTTGGTGGGAGAGGGTAGATCTTACCATTAAGATCATGGAGCTAGCCATTTCTTTGTTGTAGTTTGTAGACACGGACCAACCCATCCTGGCAAATGTTTATGAGGGGTGGGATTCCATGATTGAGTCCATGAGGACTATTGTTATGGAGAATGAGTGTCCCAAGTATGAGACATTGACAAATAACTTATTGTCCACCATACATGATATTCTTATCTCCAGGCAGGATAAGATTTGCTTTCCTTTGCATTATTTGGCCCACTCATTGAACCACAAGTTCTACAGTCATGAATGGCTTAATGGTTGGTCCTCACACATAGTTCCTCCTCACATGGAGAGATTTCATAGGGGAGAAAGATAGCATTTAGACGTCCATATCAGGATCGAGACTTACTTGATGGGTGGAGTACAACTTTGTAGAGTTTTCCAGTACCAGCGGGATATTAGGAGGCTATGATGTGGTAAGAGACAAGGGGGTTAAGAAACCTTATGCTTGGTGGGCAATTCTAGTTATGAGAGGAATTGGAGCACATATGGGAACTTGTACAGTTTGAAGAAGTGTAGGCTTGAGCAGTCCAGGGTAGAGACGATGTTGTATGTGCACACCAACCTTCGTCTTATTTACAGGTAGAGGGAGGAGTGGGTGAAGGAAAAGACAAATATGTGGGATGTCTTTCTTGATGATATGAAGGTTTTGGACAACAATATCGAGTTGGCAGCAGCCAACATGGATCGTAATGATCCGGTGCTAGAGTCGGTCACTTTTGATGATAGTGATCCTTTAGAGGAGTCATCCTCTACACCATCAGATGTAGATCCTCAGATGGGCAAAGAGGAGGAGGACGAAGAAGAGAGCAATGATGAGTTTGTTGATTCAGGCATGGAGGAGGACTATTGACAGATGAGATTCTTCCATCTTGATCTACCCCTTTTTGTATTTACTATTAGTCTATTTGCCAGTTGCATTCCGACATCTATGTTATACATTTTGATTTTGATGACTTAATGTTAATGATAAATATGGTTCCGACATCTTGATCTATCATCTTTGTGTCTCATTGTGATTTGTGAATGTGTAATTACTAAATTACTATTGTGCATTGTGTATTGATTCTAATTTCTATTGAATATTAATTTGGATATATATATATATATATATATATATATATATATATATGACGTGTCCTCCATGTCTTAATTCCGAGGGTCACTGTGTTCGTGTCGGATACTCGTATTTCTGTGTCCTCGTGTCAGGTGACTTAGGTTGTAATATAGTCAATAATTGTCTCTCTGGTGTAATTTTGTTAGTCTCCCCAGGTAGTGAGTGTCTCGTTCAAAATGATCACGAAGCATCTTCATAAACTAGGTCTAAGGAATGTAGCCATTATAAGCTTTCTTATATTGTTGCCAACATTGCCAACATTCAATGTTTAGACTATAAGACACCGACTTTGAGTTTTCAGTAGTTATTAGTGATGCCATGGAGAGAAAAATAGTGTTGCATTTGGGTTACCCAATTTGAGGGATTTGAACCATCAAATTTGTTAATGTCTACCTTTGGAAAGCAGTGCCATGAATTGTGATCATGAAAGGGTGGATGGTGAGTACTTGGAAGGAGAGTGAGTGTCTTGCTCTTCATTTGCTAAAAAATCATCTTTGGTGGGATTTATGTTGATACCTATATGTTGACATATCACTTACAATACCTTGTTGTGGCCATTCACCACTATTGTGAGTTCTTTGATTGTAGTTTCAAGTCAAGAAGATTGACCTTCAAGCTTTTTTTGTGGTCTTGCTTTTGGTTGTTTGGGGGTGCCATACTACGAGTATGGACCATGGGAGCACTGAAGCTTCTGCAAAGTGATAATATTGAATTGTCTCAATGCGACCAATGGTTCAGGATGAGTCTTTTGAGGTATACCCCCTAATACTGTATTTTTGGGTCAACAAAAAGGGGTTGTGGTAGATGCATACCAAAGTGATCGGCACAACACAATGATTCTTTTGAGATAGGTCTCCCATTATGGTGTTGGCAAGACCCCAACTTTTTCTTATTTTAATTTTGGTGGTAGTATTACTTCCTGCTAAATATTGTTGCATTAACAAAAATACCAAAGTTCTTTTGGATGCAAAGATGTAGGAATTTTGTTGGTTGGTTCTAGAGTCTAGGGTTTGCAAGGTCCTACAGACAAAGGAATGTCAAGTGCTAAAGCTCACTAATACATCGAAGGGTTTCCAGCGATGGTACTTAATTGAATCTTTCACTACACCAACTAAAGAGGATAAATCGTACCCTTAGCTGTGCATCTGATACCCTTTTATGAGAGAGCGATCTCTTCGAGTGCTATTCTCAGTGTATTATAGCAACAAGATTCTTGCCAATTTAATTTATGGCTAGGTTTAGGTGCATCTAAAGGGCTTTTGATATACATGATAGTATGTGGAAGACAATTTCGTATATAGGTGTTGTATGATGTAGTACTACTCGAAGGGGTACCAATAGAGGTTACAAGGGTGTTCAACCACGTGACATGTAATATTCCTTGAGAGAAGTTTTTCCCTCCGAACGACAGTTCTCTATTTTATTTAAAGACATTGGACTATGTCTCTAGGCTTAAAAAAATATGGAGGTGTGGCAGGCTCAAGAAAAAGCTATATCACTTGCGTTGTTCCTTAACCCTTAGACTTAGAACACAACATAAAGTAGAGAACCAGTTTCAAAAGAATTGAAATGAAACAATTTATCTTTCTATTATGTTAAAAGAGGGAAACCGATGTTCACTTCCCTCTTGAGATGGGGAGACCTTTCACTTGAGCAGAGCTCAAAATACAATAATCTTCGACAAAACATTCCTTAGCCTCCTAAATTTTTAAATAGATTCTCAATAGCATGTTTTTTAACTACTTGTGGTCCCATTATTAGTGAGTACTAACTACCTATTGGGATTTATTTAGTAAAGAGGACCCTTTTACATGGAATAACTAACTACTATCGAATGGACCTTTATTCAAGGAAGATGGCCACACATTGATTAACTCCCAAGTAGCCTAAAGTAGGGAGGTTAGGGAAGGACCCTAACACTCAGCGACATCTTGGCTTCTCTAGTGGGTGTTCATCTCCATAGACCAACTAGACTCTTTAGATGTGCTAGGCCATCTCCTCTCAACTAAGTAGAAAAGATATCTATAGAGTCTATATCCTGGTTACTTGGAGCACACCCTTTGAGATCCTAGGCTCAAAGATGGATTTCTATTTGGAGCACATAGAGTTGTAGGATGGCATCATTGTTCATTCCTTGTACACATGGAGACATTGGATGCATTCACTTAGGATTCTCCTAAGTTAGTTTTAGGTGGGCTCCCACAGGTTCTAGATAGAGATCGACCACCATTTCTTGCAGACATACATGACTTGCTAGATCTGTCACTTGCAAGATCCTGATTCCTATGATGAAGACGCATCTCATTTTCAGGTGCCTCTTTTACTATCAGATCATTGGTCATTACCCCTATACTGGGACTTGGGGAGCTCCTTCTCGACTTTCTTTCGATAACATGACTAGAGATGCCTTGCTCTTTTCATGATGGAAATACTCAGTCATAAATCTATGTTTTTGTTTATGCTGCCTTGTCTTGAGACCTCTAGGAGGATTACCTCATATATCCAGTTTGCATCATTTGATTAGAGCAACAAGCAACCAACCTACCATAGATCAATGAGTCCATTGGCCTCCTCTTGACCACTGCACTACTTGGGTGGTTGATCGATAGCTTTGAGGCCATAGACCATGTACCATTAGAGTCATAGGTGTACTAACTCTAGATGGACCTAGAGTAGCGTGCTTCTCGTCTATCAGATTAACCTTCAAATTCAACTAAGTAGTTAGGGTTCGATCCAGAGGTTCTACCTTCAACCTTCGATGTTACGAGAGTGGGGCTGCCTTGTTCCCATGCTCCCCCTAGATTGTAGAGCTAGTCTCCTCCACCCTAGTCACTCCCCATTACATCAACACGCTTTCATAGTGTTTGACAATGCTGAGAGCGAGGTAGTGCTTTGGACTCCTTTCTGCCCTTGTCCATTAGGACCAACAAACCTTGACATCTTTTCTCTCTCTTTCTTGCTCAACGCTAGGATCTCTAATCTCTGCGATTTATATTGTATCATTGCACTTATACTATTGCATTTTTTGGTTACAATGTTGGGGAATAACTTAGATAGACACTTGGTTACACTACCTTATTTTTTGCCTTTTGTTGCTTTCACTATTTATATAGGAGTAGCTTTCACACTCCCACACTATAATTGCATTGGTGTACCTTTTAGTTCCATTGACATACTTTTGTGGTTATTTGTTGGACATAATACAATTATCTTATCTTATCTTTATCACAAAAAAGGGAAATCGAATACATAAAAAACCAAGATAAACTCGAGAGAGTTCTCTGTATGGCATTGCATAAATGAGAAGTGAAAGCCTTCTTATTAAGGGTTACATACTCTTAGAGTCATGCACTTTATGAATGTGGGATAGACCGAAAAATACAAAAAAGGTTAAAGTGAAATAAGACATAAAATCATAAAATAACTTAAATTCAAAATGATTTTATTAATACCCATGTCTAATATCTAATTGACCATTATTCATCTGATAGTACTCTCTAACAAAGTTTTCTAGGGGGAGTCCATGTATTTGGAGAACTTGTATTGTCCTTTATCTACTTTCTTTCAACAGCATTTCATAGTTATAACCTATAATATCTATTCTGTAATAGCTCTAAGAGTCACAGGGGCAAACGTGAATCCCTGTAAGAGGTATGTCTGTTATAGGGGCCACCTGAACCCCCATATCAGTTCTGTTTGTTACTAGGGTTGACCTCTTCTGTCATCGGGGTCAAACATTGGATTCTGCAACGGATCTGCCAGTTATGGGGACCGAACATTGCTCCCCATAATAGATATGTCTGGTTTTTATGGGGGATGAAACATTGGTTCCCGTAACAGATAAATTAAAAAATAACATGAATTATAAAGTGTAGAAACTTAGAATTTAATGAACTATTAAATTAAAAATTTTGAATGTTATGCAGCATTTTCCATTTACCATTTTAAGGCCCTTATAAAGCATGCAGTCATCTTTCTACCTTTAAGTTTTTTTTATGCAATCAACGAACTACCTTTCAGTTATCCATTTCATTCACGGAGATCCTATTGTTATTTAGGCCAAAGCAAGTCACAAACTTTTTGTTCTCTAAAGAATCAATAACAAATTCACTTTAGGATTCGCTGATAGAGACCTTGGATACCATTTTCTTTGAGTAGATTTTATCTTCTCATCTTTATACATGACATTATACTGTGTTTCTTGGCAGAGTAAGACCTCGTCAGCTGCAGGAGCTTCATCAACATCATCTGCTTCAACGACTCAGGTATTCTGACTTCTATTTGAAGAATTTGTTAGACAACGATTTTTCTTACACACTTCATTTTTGTTTGAAAATTTTAGTTCTCTATTATTAAAACTACCGAATACTGACTTATTTCTTTCAAGTGTAGCCTGCTCAAACAAGTACACCACCTGCTCCAGCCTCAGACCCTGTAGAAGCTGCATCCACAGTTGCATCTCAGCCCTCAGCTGTGTGAGTCAGAAAATGCCCATGTTTTCTTTGTTGTCCACTGTCTGTTCTTAATATTGGAGATCTTACTTGTTCAATTCTATTGGAGACGTTTATTCTTGAATAATGAAGTGATAAAATTCTTGTTTATTCAAGTCAACACGCATGTATGTTTTAAACATCCTGTGATATTTTTGGATAAGCAGGGCTCCTGCAAGCTCTGTGTCAGCTCCCGAGACTACAGCAGTACAGTAAGTACACTGGGAAATAATTTCTCAGTTATAAGAAGTAATATTTACATATTGATCAGTCTCAGCTTCTCGAACCTTGTTTATCCTTTCATGTATGTGCTTTCGTCATGTTGATAAAGCTACATATATTCTCACTGTATTTTGTCTTCTCACAGAGCAAATGCTGATCCATATGGCGAGGCAGCATCCATTTTAGTAGCCGGTAGTAACCTTGAACAGACAATTCAGCAGATGCTTGATATGGGTGGGGGTAGTTGGGACAGAGACACAGTTGTTCGTGCACTTCGAGCCGCTTACAATAATCCTGAGCGAGCTGTGGACTATTTATATTCTGTAAGATTAACTTCTTTGAAGCTTGGCAGATTCTACAGGTTGTATTTCACAAACTTTGAAGCGATGCTGGTTATATCCATTTACCTAGAAATATTTTATATCTTGTAGGGAATCCCGGAGACAGCAGAAATTGCTGTTCCTGTTTCTCGTTCCCCACCTTCAAATCCAGGTGCTACTGGTCAAGGTACAAACAATGCTGTAGCAGGTGAACCTGATTCGACTCAGGCAGCACTTCCATCTGGTGGACCTAATGCTGCTCCATTAAATCTGTTTCCACAGGTGAGAATTTTGCAAGATATTTGGTTAATTCATGTTTCACTGTATTATGAAATCAGGCACTAACTCGTTAGTTGAATTCTTCTTATATTTGTAGGGTCTTCCCAATTTAGGTGCCACAGCAGGAGGTGGAGCTCTTGATTTTCTTCGAAATAACCAGCAGGTATTCTAATTTCTGGGTGCTCCACTTTAATATTGAGGGAAGTTGTCAATTTCTGTTACTTTATTTTTATTGATGACTTGTATGCATTATCAAAACATAATATTTAAAGAACTGTTTGATGCCTGAGATTAAAAATTGATGAGCGCCATAAGTCATAGGCATTCATTTCTATATATTTTTAATATTTTGTGTAGTGCAAGTGTCTGTAGTGCTCATCACTAGTTAGACATGTGCATATGATGTCAGTAGACATTCATTTTTTACAATTCTCACTTAAATGAGTTTGTCATGTGATTAGTAGTGGTTATCTTTGTCTACATTAAGGCAATGTATCTTTGACTCCCATTCTAGAAAGCCCTCCAAAATGTCAGTTTAGTGAGGTGAGCCTCTTCTTCTCTATAGCTAGCCAACATATTATACTTGTAAAGGAAAGTTAGAGTTATTCTCTTTACTTTTAAAAAGGTTCTGATCTTGTTCATATCATAGTCTCTTGTGAACAAGTCATTGCTTCTCTTAGTTTCAATTTGAAGAAATAATCTTATCATCTTTTTGCTAAGTTGCGAGGGTACTTGGGTTCGGGATGGGTATGGGGATGTTGACGGGGATGAAACTTTTTGAAACAAGGAACTTGGGTTTGTCAGGGTTACATTGTACACATATATATATTTTGATGATGATGATTGCTACCATCCATTAAGAGCAATTTTGTTCTATCGGACCTTATGAAAAATGACAAGGAATTAATTGGTTTTCTTTGGCATTTTATTTTTAATATTTATGCTCGAAAAGGTTGGAGAAAAACTTTTCCTAAATCTCGAAAGTTTTGATTGTTTGAAATCTGAGGTCTGTCCACACACAGATTTTGTCAAATGCTTCATGTACACAGTGCACACTGATATCAGAGTTAAACAATCAACCACTATTTAAAAATTAATACACTACTCATGCATTAAATACTTATGTAAATAAGCTGATTACTGTACAAAATGTTAATTTTGCAGTGGAAAAACTTCATTAACAGCAGACTGTAATTTTATATCAGACAGGAATTTTAGTCCAAATCATAGTTACATATATCGTGTCGGCAAATATATCATTGAGGGTCCGGAATGTAACTTATCGGAAACAATGGCGAAAATATTGGAAAATATTGGCAAATGTTGTAAAGCATAAAAAAATACAAAAATAACCATTTTTTTCAATTTTTTTAACATCTAAAGAAACAACAACATCAAATAAACACATTGCTAAATAAATATGAAAATACAACTAATATATAAGATGGATAAGATGTCAAATGGTGGATCATGATCACGTATCGACTATAAACTGAAAATACTGAAATATGTTCCTGATGGAAATTCACATCAAATGATCAAAATAAATGTCTTTCAAGAGATGAATCATCATGACTTATGAGACATCTAGATACTACATAGTACAATGATAAATAGTAGGAATCATCGATCCCCTCTACCCCTTTTATAGGCAATGGGCACCACTCTTCCTCTGGAAGCAGTAGGGGGTCCTGTAGATACTTTGGATGAGTTAGGCGTCAAATTGGAAGCTCCAACTACTCGGGCTATGGTTGAAGGTAATGGGGCTGAGGTGGAAACCAATGTGAGTTGTATCCTCTCATAATTGCATATCATAAAAATTATTCCCTATATAGGGATCCTATTCATCAATTGCACCCTATCCCCCCCTCCTCTAGGCTCTAGTCCTTGACTCTACCTCAAATCTTGAAGTTGATCCTCCAATGACATTAGTCAACACTCTACAATTTTGATGAAACTTCCCATGCTTAATGAGTGAAGGGTACATTTTTATTAAGGTTATGATAAAAGATTTCAACAGTCAATGCCACCAACATCAAGGTACATAGAATGATGAAACTTACCATGCTTAATGAGTGAAGGATACATTTTTATTAAGGTCACGATAAAAGATTTCAACAGTCGATGCCACCAACATCAAGGTACATAGAAGGGTTGATTTGCTTGATTAAATACCAATCCCATACCTTCATACTTGATAGAATCCAATGGAATTGTTGCAATCTTGAAATCCTGAATACTATTAAGTCTTTTGAATTCTGAATGGGATCTAAAATTCTACTTTTTGCATATGAAGTCCGATGAGGTTGGAACCACTCTCAAACATCCTGAAACAATTAGTGGTAATGTTACGATGAGGTTGGAACCACTCTCAAACATCTTGAAACAATTAATGGTAATGTTATGGAGAATGAAACAAGTAAAAGGATAGAAAATGAAAGTTAAGGAGAATGCCACTATTTTTTTTTAGCATGGCGATATTTTCCAAAATATCGCGATATTTTCCCAAGATATCGCGACATTCAATATATCGCGATATATTTAAAATGTCGTAAATGTCGCAATTTTTTAAGTGGTGCCAAGGGGAATGACTCGCGATATATTGCGATATGGGTGATGTATCGCGGATATATGTAACTATATGGTACAAACCAAAATAGCTGCAATTACCAAGGAGGGTTGATTGTGAATGGATCCTTCCTTGAAGAAGAGCTAAATACTATGTCCTGTATGTACCTCCAACCCGTATTTGCAAACTAACTTTCCCATAAAATGTGCTTCACTATCTCGAAGTTTTGGCAAAGACCATTGGATAGCCCACTCTTAATGAACTTGGCCTCAACCCGTATTTGCAAACTAACTTTCCCATAAAATGTGCTTCACTATCTCGAAGTTTTGGCAAAGACCATTGGATAGCCCACTCTTAATGAACTTGGCCTCAAAGGGGAGCCCTCGATAAATAACTAGCAATGCATAAACTCACAACTTACATGAAAGTTGATCATACCAAACACTTTGAAGCCTATGAATCCACTTATCCTACAAATCGGTAGGAACCTAATGTGCAATGAGGATAAGGGCTAGGGTATCATGCTGATGCAAAATGGAATATGACATTTGCAAATCATACCATTGTAAAGGGCGACCAAAGCTACAACCCCATTCCTGCCAACATGATCTTGTCATTGCAACATTATTTTTACACATCTGTTGTTAGGGAAAGTGTTCCTATGGCTGGGTTCAAGGCCACCGATGTACTAGGGGTATAAAGATTGATACAAAAAGGAGTATTGCAAGCATAAATATATACAAGATTCAAGAGTTAGAAGGGTTCATACCTTGTAGACTGAAGGTTGATCCAAGCTTTCTCTAGCCCTCCTCTTGCTCCTCTTGCTCCTCACTCCAAGAGACCAGCAAAACAAGCTTCACACCTTCCTCAAACCAATTTGACCACATATACAGCAATGATAATCAAGATAACATGAAAACCTCATCTGATAATCATCAACATGTAATCATAAACAAAAATACAACATCTATCATGCACTGATTTGGAAATGGAAGACCATCAAATCTTTATTATCAAGTGGAAGAAGTACAAGATATACCTTCTCCTCATGCAAGGCACCTCGTGAAACCTTTGATCTGGATCTCTTGCTTCTCTTCTCCAAGAATCTCAGCCTCCAAGCTCTGCAACAAGGGAGATGACAGCTAGGGCAAAGGTAGGGGGATGAGAGTCCCAATTTCACCAACATAACAATGCAAAGGCTAAGTCCCCTTTCATGGATCCCTCTCCCTCTCTTATATACTATTTTGAAGAGTTAGGGTCGAATAGGGATCAGTTACAACTGAAGGAGCCGTTCCAAAACCACACAAACCACCCCAACTTCGAGATTTTTCATGTTTTAATATTTTTTGGCCACTTTAGGGTACACACACGTGTTTACTTAAGCAAAGTTGCGAGTGAAGCACAAGTTTCCTTAAGAAAACTCATGAGTAGGTTAAAAAAGCCATTTTCAGTGTATTTCCAAACATTTTTAGGGGTTGGTGTCTTCTGTAAAGTTTTTCCTTGGTCTGATACCTTTCCAATGGTCCAGAGAAGAGGTTAAACGGAGTTACAGAAATCTAGATATGGCTCCTCCATTACATGTGTCTTTTAAGTGACTGACATGAGTCTTCATGAAGTGTTGTCATGCGACGAAAACATGTAAAAGTCGTCATGGACAAAGAAGTGTCATTTTGGGCTATAACAACATCCTCTTGAGGGATGAGCCCAACAAGCTATGTGATGGCTGGTTTGAATGGTGCAAAGCATACTTGTGCACTAGAGCATGCTAGTCCTTTCAAGAACATGCCACTTAATCCCGCAGGTCTTTCCAAAAGAAGATGCATGACCTAGTTGAGTGACAAGCCTAGAAATGCAGAAGCTTTGAAATACAAGAACCTTGCAACCTCTAGCTCCAAAAATTTAAAGTAAGGCATCTCTCTAGATCCCAACCCGCTCTATTGCCTTCAGAATTCCATCTGACCAAACTTGCTCTTGTCTTCCAAGTTGTCCAAATACTCCTGATGATTAATGAGCTTGAAACCCAGAACAACCGAGGGAAAGAAATAATATTACAAAAATAAGAGTTTTCGGACCTTGCCAACATGCGATGTTGAGTGACGAGCCACATTTGCTAACAATTGCCTCCTAAACAGGGATGAATTGATGAGACCTTGGCTTGCATTATCATTAAGTGCATTTAATATTTATGGTTATCAAAATTCAGAGATGCAAATGGGATGTGAATAGACATGAATGTCATATAAAGGTTAGAATTAACTATTTTTCTGCCTGAAGCTAGAGGAATTAATCTGTCTTGTCCATATCAAAACGCTCAAAATCTTTTTCTCTTTCTAGCATGATTCTTTTCTGCTTATTTAATATTTATGGTTATCAAAATTCAGAGATGCAAATGGGATGTGAATAGACATGAATGCCATGTAAAGGTTAGAATTAACTATTTTTCTGCCTGAAGCTAGAGGAATTAATCTGTCTTGTCCATATATCAAAACGCTCAAAATCTTTTTCTCTTTCTAGCATGATTCTTTTCTGCGTATTTAATATTTATGGTTGTCAAAATTCAGAGATGCAAATGGGATGTGAATAGACATGAATGTCATATAAAGGTTAGAATTAACTAACTATTTTTCTGCCTGAAGCTAGAGGAATTAATCTGTCTTGTCCATATCAAAACGCTCAAAACATTTTTCTCTTTCTAGCATGATTCTTTTCTGCGTCTAATTATATCATCTCTATATGGAATGCATAATCTTTCCTCCTTTCTCATCTTTCTTCTATGGTATCAATATGATTCAAAGTTCAAACTTTGTAAGACAAAATAATTTGTTTCGTACACTCCTTTAAGCATAATGTACTCACATTTGAGAGTTCAACCTCCAAATATTGAGTTCTATTTACTGCTATTAATCTCTTCTTCATGGCTGTCTCCTTAGGTCCAAATAGCTTTTCATCGTGACAGGGTTAAAGGGCTACGATAGATGGTTATTTTTCTCATTTGTGTATTATTTCACGAATAGTTGTAATGGTGGCGTGCAACTGTGGAAATGCTTCTGTTTTTGTGTTTCTGCCATCGTTGTAATCTTTTTGGATTCTTGGCCAATCTTATCTTTACAGCAAAAGAGTTAAGTGCAAACAAGTATTACCTTACTATATGTTTTCTTGTCAACATTGTTGTCCAAAGTATTGGTTATCGTGATTTGATGTTGCCAGTGAGCATCTGCTTAGATAATGCCAGATCGCTTATTACATTTTAGTATTTTACACTTGTATGTGGTTCATCCTATTGCTGTATAAAACTTGTATAGGAGGTCTTTACCCACAATCATATAAAGGGATGTCTGTATTGATTCTATTTTTACCAGGATATCAATCTATATACACTGAATCTATACAGAAATAGATGATTAAGCATTGCATTTATCTTTTTCACATTTTGATGATTTATTTATTTTTTGTAACTATCCAGTTTCAAGCTCTGCGCACAATGGTTCAGGCTAATCCCCAAATTCTTCAGGTTAGTTAATTCAAATAAAACCATAGTGCAGATTTTCATTTCACGTCTTTTCTCTGCCTATAATCATTACTAACAGACTGCACTTATGGACAGCCAATGCTTCAGGAACTGAGCAAACAGAATCCACAGCTAATGAGGTTGATACAAGACCATCAAGCTGAGTTTCTCCATCTGATCAATGAACCTGTTGAAGGTGCAGAAGGGTGAGTGTAGGTACTGTTCTTTAAAATAAAGATTTGTTTATTGTTTGTTGTAGTGCAAAGAAAACATTGTAATGTGTATGTTCACTGGTGCTCAATCCAGTTACTAGTTATCATATTGTAGAGAACCTCGGTATTATAGAAACCTAGTAGTAAAATATGTACTTCAATTATAATTCTGTCTTTACCCTACATATTCTACAGATCCCAGTAGAAGATTACAGCTATCAGAATGTCATTTACATTGTGGGTTGTGTCTATCATGTTTTAAAAATGTGAATGCTTTCTATAAAAAATTTGGGGGCGTTTTATTGATTTTGTTAATTGAGAGACGCACAAAAACAAATATATTTTGTTAGAAAAGAATAATATTTTAATTAACAAAAACTAGCCACTGTGTTGACTATGCATTTACAGCTGACACAAAGTGATATGCACACTACTGAGATTATACTACCTCTGACAGACTTAATTACGAAACTATGTGAGATGGAACACATATTTAGTATTTACATGGCTGGCATACATGCTTTTCTTCTTACAGACATCCCCAGAAACATAGTACTGGTAACTACAATGATCTGGTTGGATGACGTGAAAACAAAAAGAGAGTTTTAAGTTGAGATCTACTTTATTTTTAACTTTCCCTCTCCTTTCTCTTCTTCCTCATTGTCACTGCTGACTGGAGCTGGCATGGCTGATTTGGTGTGCACCAAGTCCTTTTTAATCACCTACAGATGCTCGTTTATCAGCAGTTTTGTGCCAGCAAAGATTTTTCCTGTGCCTTAGTGGAGCGGAGTTCTTTCATACTGAGATCAATGAGATCCAGTTGCAATGACATTGTCGTAGATTCTGGGGTCATTTTCTCCGTACCCTTTCCAGGGTGTTTTCCATTCCCCTTGCCCAACTCATGGGGATAGCGCTGTAACATTCATGCCAAACAAGCCGAAACATCCCAGAACTAAAAGGGCACACCGTGTACTTTGAAGTTTGAGGGAGCATTTAGTGGTCCAAATTTATTTAGTAGACCCTTTCTGATATTTCATGCAGCAGAGTGTCAACTGCCACTTCTCTTGGGGACGTGAGAGATTTAGGATCGAGCATATGAACTTGATCGTTTCTGCCTCCATTATCCATAGTAATATCATCTTCCCTTGAAGTGGAATAGATGTCGCACAATGCTGAGTGGATGGTGGGATGGAGGAAAGCCTTGCAAAGATATTGAAGGTTTTATCCTGAAGTGATTGATGGCTTCAATCATATCTGGATAGAGTTCAATTGTGCGATCTGGGATTTCTGCTTCTACTATCACTCCAGATCTCTTCTTCTAGTATCATAGAATGCCAAGCATGGTCCTCTACAGATTTTTGACCCATCTGCCAGAACACACATGCTACCCATCTGTTCGGGTTATCTGAGATGACAAACAAAGTGACCTGTGGAGGGTGTGTTTCCAATCCCCATTTTCTGTGATGCTTATTTCTTCAAGCCCAAACACTCCATCTCTTTTGGATCACTTGCAAAAGTTTGCTATCCATTCTCCAACAGCATTTGCAGATATATGGATGTGGCTAAATTTTGTTTCTTCAAGGTCTTGGAGGGTTTCTGTATCTATTAACTATGCTTTCGAGTTCCCATGCTTTACTGACAGGCTACAGCTTTACCACTCAACATATTAACGAGGAGTCGAGATTCTCCTTGAATCCCCTTCAATCCACATCCACACTTCCAATTCCTCCTTTTAGAAGAGTAAGGCCTTCTGCTCTATTATGTGTTCCCTCCAAGAAACAGAAACACACAGATTTGGAGATACCTTTATAATTCCTTGTCACTCCATCAACATCTGCTAAAGCCCGGATTACTGCTAGATGCACCGTCAGTTTAAAGTCTGGATGCATCCAATGCTGTGTTCAGATTTCTGCTCCCAACGATTCCCTGGGCACCCATGGTCAGAATTTCAATTCCAAAATCCTTAGCTTTCAGAACCACTACCTTTTTGTTCTGGCAAGGTCATCCCCTGAGCTATTGGTTCTCTCCCCTTCCCCACTCCCAGTTCAGGTTCTTATTTACCTGCCTGAGAGATCAATCAAGGACAGCAGATTAAGGGGAATAGGGGGTGGAGAGGTCCTTTAGGTAAGTAGGCCATCAGTGGAACTCATAAAGCCAGAAGAGATCTTACTGATGTAACTTCAGGTTTCTTTTTAGAGATAAAGACTGCCCACAGATTCCATACCTCCCTTGCAACTAAAGAGTTCAACAATAACTGAGTATTATCCTCCACCACTTTTAGCCGGCACCACATCTAGTGGGTCCAATCTTTCCTCTATGCTTAATGATTTTGTATGGTAGCACCTTCCCGTGGTCCACCAAGCTTACGATAGCCATGATTTTTTCCCAAAATCCATAGCAAATCTTCTTCCAGTGGTTCTGCATCTGTAGATTTTCTTCCTTAGAAAGAGCATACATATAACCTGCTCTGACACTATACTACCCGCTCGTATCACTGCCCATCCCACCACATCTGGGCCAGTATTGAAGCTTATTATTCTTTTCCTCAGTTTTGATGATATTGTATCCTAGATGTGAGCCTGCAACAACACATGCCCAGATTCTACAGGCTTCCATTCTCTAAGACTAATCTGCTATTTACCTTCCGGAGATATATTACCCTTTATCCGTCCTTTCCCTTGTTGTGTTCTGAATAAGAGCTCTGCTCTTCAAAGGGTCATATCCATTCCATGCATGACACTAGAAGTCTGCCAAACTTTCATCTTTCATTATCCAAAATAGATCATCAGTAAACTTTAAAACGACTTCTAGAAATGCTGTTCCAAATCGATGAGTCTTTTGGGAAAATCCTCCATTTTGATAACTCGGTCCACAGAGGCATTTGAACAATATCTTGAATTTGGAATTTTACTCCAAAGTGCTGTTTTGCGATCAAGGCTTTGTTCATCAGTGCTGCCCCTTTTATTCCAAATCCTTCTGCGCACTTATGCTTGGCATCTTTGTTCCAAGGTAGAGATGCCATTTTTTTCTACCTTTTGGCTCTGCACTATAGGTTGTGCCTTATCAGACCTTTGACTTCGGCCACAATACTGGATGGAGCCAGCAAAATGGGACTTAGAAACATAGGGAAAACATAAAAGATGGCTTGAAAACAGATCAGTATTCCCGCCAGGGATAGACTTCTATTTTTTCAGTAGTTAAGTTTCTTCGTGAATTTGTCTACTACATATTGCTTGTTGATGATGTAAGACTTGAAGGAAAGCTAAGGTATCTTGTGTCATCTACAAACTGCAAGCAGGACACCGCTGGTATTGGAGAAGAAACTTTCGAGCCTTTTATCCTTCTTTCCCGCTTTGCTTTGGATGATCTATCCAATATTTTCATCATAATGATGAATAAGGGAGACAAACCCCTCTTGAGCTAGTGAAGAAACTTAACGGACCCACTCACCTACACGATATATGTATGCTAGTTTTGAAAAAAATGGATTTGGATATACAACTTGGTGTGGGTCAACAATTTGTTAAATCGGCAATGACTGAATTAGATTTAATATGAATTAAAATATTTCATTCTTTTCATTTTATTTTGGCGCCACCTGAGATTTTCAAAAGTCAGGAAAACTTATGATTTTTTCTCAGAGGGTTCTTAGGCACGGGAATAACGCTAAAAAATTGCAATATATATATATATATATATATATATATATATATATATGAAGTGAAACCGTTTGAAGGAAAACTACCTTTTCATATATTTTATTGGGATGCTCCCACCCCATGCAATTGTAGGAGCTGAGGGGGTGAGTTTGTGATTATTAAGCCAAGTCAAATTACATTAATTCCTGTCATTGCTGCTCACATATAAGCTTGTCAATGACTTTTAAGTTTTTTCTGCCTGTACCTGACTCTGTGTCTGGGTGTCGGTCGGGTGGTCGGGTATGGGTCTCCTCAAAAGCTCCTTCGCCTTCTCGTCTTGAAGATATACTGACAGGGCTCAAACCTTCTTGTTAGAGCAGTGCGGTGAAACGTATGGACTTTTCGGATTTGGGGTCGAAGGGTTTCGAAACAGGGAAAGGTACTAAAGGTTTCCCCAGGCCGTGTGGAGCCTCTGGTTGATGTCGTCGAAACATCCGCTGGTTTTAAAACTGGTAAAGGACGTTTACATTTTGAGAAAGTCAAGAAGGGGAGGCTGCTCTGTGTTTTGGGGCGCGACGTCACTTGCGATATGGTTGCACATCTTGCAGAGAGGGCCCTGATAAGGAATTCCGTATTCCGAGTTCGATATTGTCTGCTATTAGAAAATTACGGTTCCATTTTCTTTGGGCAGGAAGGCTCGATGGTGGTAAGTTTCATTTATGTGCTTGGGAGACTTTATCGAGGCCTATAACTTGTGGGGGGCGGGGGATCAAATGTTTAGCTAGTTTCAACCAAACTCTGTGTGCCAAAAGTCTTTGGCGGAGTCTTTTTAACCTGGGTTTGTGGGGTAGGGTCATCAGATCGAATGGGTCGTTGGAAGAGGCATCCAAGCTAATATTGGCATGGATCCAATTGTGGGATTTGTGGCGGACTTGAGGCTGACGAGAAGGCTTATTTTTGTTCTTTATAAGAAAAATATAGTGGTCTTGCAGCAGGTTTGGAAGGAAAGCCCCGCTTGACGAGAAGGCTTATTTCTGTTCTTCATAAGAAAACTATAGTGGTCTTGCAGCAGGTTTGGAAGGAAAGATCCGGTGGACACTTCTAGTGGGCATCGGCTTAGAAATTACAGCTCGAAGGCAGATGTGGGGAGGAGTGGACCAGGTATCAAGAGGGTCTGATCAGGTATCAAGAGGGTCTGATCCAGGCAGGAATTACTTTTTCTTCCACTCCTGAGAAAATTGTATGGGGACGGAATAAAGAAAGTGGAAATGTTACGGCGAAATTGGTTTACGATCTTATTTTTGAAACTAAATCTGAGGTAAATACCTGTTGGTGAACCAGTGGCTTTGAAAGGCACAATGTACGCTAAAGATCAAACGTTTTTTGTGGCTGAGCTTGGACAGGCCACAACTAACAACCTAAACCCTATTAGTACACCTAAAAACAAACCTCTTATTAAGTTCAATTTTACTTCCCCATCTGTGAGAGCCCACAGCGAAAGAGGTACCAATCGGATAGAATGACGAACATATCGTTAGATAGCTGTCACTCCAGTCAGTCCGATGCCCAATGAATACTAGTGGCATTAAATCGGCAAAGTAATAAATTGAGAAAGTACGGTATACAAGCAGCCAACTATAAAGAGTAACTAACAATGATCTGTTAGATAGCTGCCACTTTTTGAAACTAAATCTGAGGTAAATACCTGTTGGTGGAACCAGTGGCTTTGGAAGGCACAATGTACGCTAAAGATCAAACTTTTTTTGTGGCTGAGCTTGAACAGAAGGATCCTTACTTGGGATGTTCTTCAGGTTAAAGGCATTTTAGGCCCGAACAGATGTACCCTTTGCAAAATCAATGAAGAAAATTTGAATCATCTGTTCGGTTCTTGTTCGTTTTTTAAGAATATTCTGAAGGAGTTGAGCAGCCATTATAATTTCTCTGTTTCACAGGGAACACACTAAAAATTCTATGGTCTAAACTCGGGGTGAGAGGTTGGGTTGCAACATGGGGGCATGAGATTTGACCTCGATGGGGGCGTTGAGATAGCTTCAAGTAGAAAGAAAGCTAAGCATTGGCATCAACAAACACTTGGATTGACTAGCATCGCATCATCGAGTAGCGGGATATTATTGAGAAATCTAAATCTGAGACTATTTCTCAACTTGCAGGTTGGGATGGTGAATCTTTGACTGATAATTTGTTTTCCTGGTTCACAAAGGAGAAACTCCTTAGACCTCTTTCTTTCTTTGTGTTTTGGGAATGCTGGAAGGCTCGCAATCTTTGTGTTTTGGGAATGCTGGAAGGCTCGCAATAGAGATCTTTTTGATGGCATTAGGGGCGATCATATGGTTGTTTCCAGAATTATGGGGGCCTTCTCGGATTGGCATAAACTGAATCTTTTGAAGAAGACTTGTTTCATTCAGAATCCCATCTTTCCATTGGATCGTCCTACAGGTTTTTTTGATGGTGCGGCTCTGGCAGGTATTTGTGGTGCTGGTTTTGTTTTAAAACTAAACCCCAGGTCGTTATCAAAGGATGGATGAAGGCTGGGAGAGGGACCAATTCCAGAGCGGAGCTTCTGGCTCTTTGGGGTATTCTCTATCTGTCCAAGGCCTGCAGGATTGAGAAAGTTCTGATCCTCGGTGACTCACATCTAATCATTGGTTGGGCTAGTGGGGTCTCAAACCTCCATTCCCTCATTTTGGAGCACTGGAAGATGAAAGTTCAAAGGCGGATATCATTATTCACTAGTATCTAGTATTTCAGGATAAATTCAGTATCTCTTATCCCTGCACTTTAAGACTTTTGTGAGACAACTTTCTTTAGTTGGATATTGAACAAGGTTTGATTATCAATTTTTTGTACCTCCTTCCGAGGTCATAGCAAATGATTTTTTCTTCTCAACAACCATGAACGTACTGGCAGCTGGCTTGTCTGTATTCTCTCTTTATTAGTACTTCCCTTCTAGTACGTACCTCCAAACTGACCTTATGTATTTCTCAGGGATTTACTCGGCCAATTTGCTGCAGAAATGCCCCAGTCAATAAATGTCACACCAGAAGAACGGGAAGCAATAGAACGTGTAAGTGTTAAGATTCTGTATTTTTTTTGCACTAATATACAGTTTGAAACTTTGATTTGATTTTAATCATTATTAATTGCCTTCGTGTCTTTGTAGCTTGAAGCTATGGGTTTTGATCGAGCTCTTGTCATAGAGGCTTTTTTGGCGTGTGACAAGAATGAAGAATTGGCAGCAAACTACCTTTTGGAGCATGCTGCTGAATATGAAGACTGACAATTTTCTGTAAAGATTCTCTTCTGAAGCCTTGTATCAGTATCGGTTGGCTTTCCTGAATCGTTCAGTCATACAGGTTACGGCCCCAAAAGTTATCAGCATTCTCCTTGCACTTCATTAGTTGAAATGTATTTCAGGGATCTTTCTCTTGTTAACATTGGCAGTTAATTTTCCTCCATTGTTTCTTCTGGGACGTTTCTCAAGTCTTATCATATTGAGAAAGTTGAAGAGGTTTCTCCAACTTCTTCGCGTCGTTTGTTGTTGGGAGTCAGTAGTATGTATAGAATAATTTGACCTGAATAAGGTTGTCGTGGAACAAGTGCTATTATTTGTGTTATTCATTGCTTTTATTTCTCGCAGTTGAAAGGTCTGAAGTATGAAAGAACATTTCCAATACATTAGCATAAATCCTCACTTTGTATTGTGGCCGTGAAGCGCTGCTTTCAATCTTTATTTGCCCTATAATTTGGGCCTGAGTATTTGCAGTCTATTGTGTTGCAATTTGCTCGTTTTAGATGTCAGAAAATGGAGACTTGATTGATTGAATTAAGACGTATTTTCGACGCATGCTAAGAAGTGGGAGTTCCATGGGATGCACTAAGCAGAAAAGGAAGAGAGCAGAAAAATCATAAATGGTTGTACGGTCTAACAAGTGCGTTGTTTTTCGTCTGCCTCACCTGCCCTTTGATTGGTTAGGTATTGATTGCTTTTATATCTTAAAAGTTGTGGATTCTGGTTATCCGGGCAGTTCAATTTGATTGTCAAATCCAGTTGTATATTAGTTTGTTCAAGGCGAAGCCCAAATTTTTGACTTTGGGGCAAACAATGCTCACCAATCTAACATGGATTTGAATATTTGTCAGTGGCTTGATTCCAGTGTCTGTCGTGTCAAGTGCATTTTATAGTGCTAAAAATCTGGATATGAAATCTTTTGTTAGTTGCATAGTTCCAATGTCATGTTAAGGCAGGTATACCTATCTATAGGAGCAGAGTCATGGCTTAGTCTCATATAAAGTAAATCTGAAATTAGCTTTTTTTCCCATTGGCAAGGCGCTAAAATCCGTCTTCCAAATATATTTTGTTTTCTTTGTAAATAGTTTTGAATGAATAGATACTATTTGAAGAGCTGAAAAGAGCACAAACACTTTATGTAAGCTGCCTTACTGCCGTGGCACCAGGCCTGGAATTTCAAATTTCGCCACGCCTGGAATTTCAAATTTCGAGTGCCTGTTATTTGAAAATTTGGTGACGTTTTCTAGTTTTTGGTGACTGTCATTTTACGTCCTAGGCAATTTGGTGCCTGTCAAATTTTTTTTATGCTTATCAGGTTGAGTCTAATGAGACTTCATCCTCACCCTTAGAGGTTGGCGTTTTTCCTTGTATTAAAAACTGTCTAAGCTTTTCTGACCTGACAATTCTCAGCGCGGATTTACTCCACGAGCATGTTCATTCATCTGTTAAAGAAGCAGCGATATTAGAACAACTTTATCGAGACGCGCAAACATCTGAAGACAATAATTATATAAACCAGTTTCTTAACAGTGATGTTGTTGGCATATATAAAAATGAAGATTATCTTCAAGTTGATGATTTCGCTCCGGGTTTGAACATAGAAAACAATCATAAACAGCCCTGCAACACTGACGATGATGATGAGGTTGATCTAGTTTCAGTGAATAGCTTTCTTTCAGAATATTATAATTCGGAGAGTCTCTATGATCAGCCAGAACAGCTTCTCTTCTTTAACCCTTTTATGAGGCAAAATTCAAACCCTGAAAATTTAGCGTGCACGCTAACGTAATATTATAAATGTTAAATGCTTCAACATTTATGTCAAAAGCAATCCAAGCTCACTATTTGCTGTGAGGTATAATCATTAGTGTACCTTGAAATTTTATCTGATTTGATTGATATTAAGAATCATGCAAGTGTTCCAGTCTCCAGAGATGTAGAGAATATGAACATGATGTACGGATGGAGAACCACTGTAAAGTCTGTAATGGAAGCTTTGGAATCAGTGGCCAGGGACATGCCGTCTCTGCAGACTAAATTTTGACGTCTGATAAATATTAGTAGACGTCAAATTGACGGTTTGAAAATTTTGGAAGACGTAGAAGTTGACGTCTTAAAAAAATTTCCACCTGTCAAATACGTGTAAAAATGTAAAAAACGTTCTGTAGAACGTCAAATTCATTCCAGGCCTGCGTGGCACCTTAACGGTGGGTTTGAACCAGTGTTATCAATCTCGAACCGGTACAAATCTTGGCCCAGAGGTTGGTTTGGTGTTGACCCGGTCGGTTCGGCACCAAACCGGCCTCAAACCTGCCCTTTCCACATTAATTCGACCGAGTTAATCCAATAATGGTCAGGGCCGAGTAAATTTTTATAGTACTCACATTGAAGTCAATAATATTGAATGGTAATATATTGTTTTCGTTTTCTATACTTCTACTTAAATTTTTAACATTATCATTAATTGTTTCAAGATGTTTGAGAGTTGTTCCAACTTCGTTGGATTTCATATGCAAAAAGTAGAATTTTAGACCCCATTTAGAATTCAACATACTCAAAGTCAACAATATTGAATGGTTATATTTTCTTTTCGTTTTCTATACTTTTACTTAAATTTTTAACATTACCATTAATTGTTTGAGGTTTTTATTGAACCGTTGTTCCAACTTCATTGGATTTCATATGCAAAAAGTAGAATTTTAGACCCCATTTAGAATTCAACATACTTAATAGTTTTTAGGATTTCAGGATTCCAAAGTTTCCACTAAATTCTATCATGTATATGAGGTTAGGAATTGGAATTTAATTAAGCACATCAACTCTCTTCTCTATGTACCTTGATGTAGGCGGTGCTGATGCTTGATTGTTGAAGTTGATTGAACTTTTATGTCACGATCTTAATAAAAATGTCACGATCTTTATAAAAACGTACCTTGATACAAAATCACTTATTAAGGAGGGGAAGTATTTTCCATCTTATTTTAATGCTTAGATTAGGAAGTTTCATCAAAATTGTAGGATGTTGACTAATGTCTTTGGAGGATCAATTTTGAGAATCAAGGTAGAGGCAAGGTCTAGAGCCTAGAGGAGGGGTGAACATGGTGCTATGGATGAATATAATTTTAATGTAGGCAATGACTTTGATGATTATGTATTTTTATTTTTGATTAGATGTGACTTTGCATATTTTGTCTTTGAAGATTATGCATTTTTAATTTTGATTAGATATGTATTGCATTTGGTGCCATTTTGATATTCACCTTTACATGAATAGACTTTGCATATTTTGTCTCTAATGGTTTGGAATCATAGCTTGAAATGTGTAGACTTTGCATTTTTAATTTTGATTAGATATGTATTGCATTTGGTGCTATTTTGATATATTCACCCTTATATGAGTAGACTTTGCATATTTTGTCTCTAAGGATTATGCATTTTTAATTTTGATTAGATATGTATTGCATCTGGTGTCATTTTGATATTCACCCTTACATGAGTAGACTTTGCATATTTTGTCTCTAATGGTTTGGAATCATAACTTGAAATGTTAAATATATAGTTTTGTTGTTAAAATTGTAAATTGTAAATTGTAATATATATTAAAATTGTAAAATGTAACGTTAAATATATATTTAATTGTAATTTTAAATAGCTTCAAATTGTAAATTGTAAAATTGTTAAATGGAGTCATTCGGTTTATTGCTGGTTTTGGTTTCGGTCTGATAAGTTGAGATTCGACCGGTTCAACTCCCAGTTCTGAGTTTTAAAACATTGGTTTGAACTATTTTTGAGCTGGTTAGATTCAATGTCTACTATCAATTAAGATGACCATGTGTTTATGTTTCAATCCACATTTCGAGTTTCGATAACATTGATTTCTTTAGCAGAGACGTGATTGCCATCGTCCTTTCGGAAACAACATGCGGCATTCTACATGAATTGTCTTCCATGTTAGAGATGCAAATATGTGGGTAATTTATGCAATATTTGTGCTTGCCATCATCTTTTAGGAAACATGATGCAACATTCTACATGAATTGTCTTCACTGTTAGGGATGCAATTCTTTGTAGGTAATTTATGTAATATCTAATATGAAACTATATTTTTTGTTAGCACAAGAAATCATCTCGAGCGTTGAGTGTAAAATCAAAAGTTGAGAAGTTTTGGGATTCATTTACAAGGATTTTTCTCTCTCTTTTGTAGTTGATCAAAGTTTCTTCTTTGCATTATGTGTGATAATTTGGAATTTGTGTAGGAATAATGTGTGGATATGGGTGCTCATTTAGTGTGGAATTTGAGTGTAGGAATAATGTGTGAACATGGGTGCTAATCTAGTGTGTCGATATGAGGGCTCATATAGTGCCCATATGGTGGCATATGAGTGGACATATAGTGTGTTGATATCGCAAAGTGAATCTTGTAGTAAATAGATCTTGTTTTTGAGGGTCACACATTTGAGAAATTAGGTAGAAATTTAAAGTGGTATGAGCAGAGTTCTGTGCATAGTTGGATATAATATATTTGGGGGGTTTGCCCAATTTTAAATTGAGCTAAATCATAAAAAAAAAAAGTTTTGACAGGAACTTTGTCAATCTATATCATTAAATTTCGGCAATTGGACGGAAATTTGCTATAAAGGCTTTTTCATGTAGAGATGTATCTCTACATAAAAGGGGTGCAATGATTCAATTAAAGTTAGATATTTAACAATATAATAATTGGAAGTTTAGAGGAGGGAAACCCATATTACAATTAATATGTGCTATTTTCTTTTTATTAGACTCGTTTTTGACTTTACAATTAATATGTGCATAAAAGGGGTGCAATGACTCGATTGAGCGATTTGATATTTAACAATATAATCATTTGAAGTCTAGAAGAGCAAAACCCATATTACAATAAATATGTGCAGTTTTCTTTTTATTAGATATGTTTTCCACATTACAGTTAATATGTAAATAGTTTATTAGATTTGTTTTCTTTTCAACACCTTAACCCAATGAATGGCTAAGACAATCAATTTGTTTGGCTTTTGTATTTTGTGAATTGCGCAACCTTTAAAGTAACTAAACACGACATCTGAGTTATAAATTGCAAAAGCTAGAATGAGTGCAACATAGTTAACTAAAACACTTGAGTGAATCCAAAATAACTAATTCAAGTAGTTGAGATATAAACTACAAAAATTGCAATAGCTAGAATGAGTGCAACATTGTTAACTCAAACACTTGAGTGAATCCAAAATAACTAATTCAAGTAGTTGAGATGTAAACTACAAAAGCTTGAATGAATGCAAAATAACAACTCACATATTGGAGTTATAAAGTGCAAAATCTAGAATGAAATAGGTATAGGAGATTATGTACATAGAATGAAATTGAATAGAGATTAAGGATTTTAATTTAGGACTTTAATTTTCGAGTACACAAGTTTAATTGTTTTCTAAGAAACACTTGAAATGAATGAAAAAATAATTAGGAAAAACAAAAAATATACAATGAAACAATAGAGCACAAAGGTTGAATTGGAATAGTTGTCAATCAATTTTGGTGATAGACTTCAAAAGTTTAAATCTTATGTAAGATGTATAACCCATTCTAATAGCAAATTGAAGAAAATTCCAAGGAATTGCTTCTCAAGGTGTGAAGTTAGAGCTTAAAAGTATAAATCTTACGTGTAACCCAATGCAATATCAAATTGAAAGAAAGTTCAAAAGTTTAAATCTTATGTAAGATGTATAACCCATTCTAATAGCAAATTGAAGGAAATTCCAAGGAATTGCTTCTCAAGGTGTGAAGTTAAAGCTTAAAAGTATAAATCTTAAGTATAACCCAATGCAATATCAAATTGAAAAAAATTCTAATAATATCAATTGCTTTTGAAGGTGCGAAGGCATGGCAAAGTGATATTGTTTAACGACCATTTTAAGAAATATGCACCAAAAGGTAAGAGGGTAAATCATTTGTAAAAAATTTGAATTGGATCTTCATTATCAAGAACAATCTGTAAAGCAAATGGTGAACTACTAAATACAAGAGCGTGAGTGGAAACACTTTACACAACATTCAACTAGCCATTTACACGAATGATATGAATTTACATTGCTTAAACCATAATATTCCTCTTCTATTTTGAGTTGGCACTGATTTAGATACACTTTCACTCACAATGAAATTATGTAGACATATATTTTCTTTACAACCATAGAAACAATAGACATCTTGGATGATGTTATTGAATATACAATTATCCCACTTATTGCATATTGTTTTCAACACCATTCCAAATATATATTAGATTACTGTTTGCAACTTGGAGTCTGATTGAAATCTCATGAAATATAGTTGACATCTTATAGTTGTTGAAACAACTTGAAATATTATTCCACCAATCACTATGAGACATTCTTGGTTTTGTTAATCGCATTGTGTTGCATATCAATTCTAACTTAAATTGGTAATGGAAATTATTTGTAGCATAATATTCTTGTATATATGAAATAAGAGACATTCTCGGTTGTGTTAATCACATTGTGTTGCATATCAACTTAAATTGGTAATGGCAATTATTAGTAGCATAATGTTCTTGTATATTTGAAATTCCTCCGCACATGAATGGTTTACACTAATGTCCCATTCACTGGATCTATATTTTGGTGGACAAATATAGCTGACCCATTCATTGGAGTTACATTTTGGTAAACAATATAGAAGGGGCAATTCTTAGGTAAAAACTACTTGAAGTGTAGCACGTTCCTTCATTGGAGTTACATTTTGGTAAACAATATAGAAGGGTCAATTCTTAGGTAAAAATTACTTGAAGTGTAGCAAGTTCCTGCATTACTATTTGTAGTTGTGACACACTCTAGCTTATGGCTTCAATAGGGGCATGCCATGGAGATAACTAGTTCTAATGCAATTGAGGAAAAAGACATCCAAAATTCATACATACATTATTGTTAAATGTTTCATACACAATGCTTTTATACACAAATAATGTGTAGACAAATTTTATATTTTCTTCTTTTCCAAAGCATGATAGCTAATTTTCCTTGGGCTATCCAAATGGAGAGTGGTTCCAAAGGACTTGATCCCATTTAAACCTACGACCTATGGCCTCTTCATCAACAACATGCCTTGGGCAGATCTTCAAGAGTTCAAGGGATGATAGTTATACATATATATTATCGTAGTTTTGTTTTTGCTTTGAGATGCATTTTTACGACGATAATTGCCTTGTAGGCTTGCTAGAGTTCTAGAAACCTACATCACAATAATATGTATTATAACAAATGTTATATTTGTGAAGTTGACATTTAAATATGGATATATAATTATTAATTTGAAAATAATGGTTAATTTGGTATGCATATTGCAATATTTGAATGTTGTGAAAAAGTGGCTGATTATGAAAATGAATGATCTCGGAAGATCACTATTAGGTAATCTCTATGTCATTGTCATTGGAGGATGACAATTTCATATCATGAATGCCATGAAGGTGTTAGATGTTACCATGAATTTTTAAGGATTTCATACAAAATATTCCATGAGATGGTCAATTGGTGATTTACACAAGTCCTGTACCAAAAAGTGAAAAAATGTATATAAACCGGAGAGAAGTTTTTGAACTCTTGGAATTTTCCCATAGTTTCATTGCATAAAATACCAACATCTCCTATTTTCTATAAAAAATGCAATTAGGAATATGCATGTTTAATAGAACCTCTTTAGATACATATAATAAGTGGGTGCTATAATTTCGGTCTTAGTTCAAATCTTAGGATAACAAGATTTGGCCTGTCACATATTGCTTGTCAAATCTCATGATTATCAAGTAATTGGTTGAAGATTGACATTCATGATTATGAGGTAGCAAAGTTTAATACACAAGTGATCCCACGCCTATGTTTCCTTTAAATTGCAAGAGACCCCACTTGTATAGTTCTTTCAAATTGACACTTATATTATATAAACAAAAACATTTATTAATTGACTACCTTTTAGTATGTTTACATTATAAAATCAATTGTTAATGTGTAAAATGCAAAATATAAATTTGAAATTTGAGAATTAAAGTCTGGGAAGTATATATTAACTAATGTGGTGTAGTGGATTGCCATTTCTTTAATTTTCCATACCTATCATGATTCATACATATATTCGTTTAATAGTAATAAAATAACAGTTGGCTAATGCAAATAGTGTTAACCATTATTAAAATACATTTTAGGCATAATTTATGTCTCCAACTTTCTAGAGTGGGAACTAATTATTAAAATACAATTTAGGCATAATTTTTGTCCCCAACTTTCTACAATGGAAACTAAGGCTTACCAAATTGTATTGTATATTGCAATTTATTGTTAGAAAAAATGACCCACTTAATAAAATAATACATTTAATGAATCATGAGAAATGCAACAGGAAACTTTGAAAAGGGAAAAGAAAAAATAAGGAATACATAAAGTAATGTTCTATATGGGGAATGTGCATATTATGAACAATGATGAAACTGTGTATTTATTGAAGAATTTATTTCAAAGTGTTTTGTAATTTATAAAATCCAAAGCTTTAAATCGATGCATTTGAAATAAACATCAATATTTCCACACTACCAGTCATTTGACCTTGTATTACACCATACTAACCTCGATATTCATTATTGTTTCTCTCTTCGAGATCAAGGAAAGTTAGCATCGTCCTAGCTTTTGCTATGAAATAAGTGCGCATCTATAAGATATTATAGGCCATCATTAGTGATGAATTATGACATGATCTTTTCTATGCAAAGAAATGTTAGCAACTACTATGAAGAAAATGTGACTTGGAGAAATGATAGATATGGAAATACAAAATAAACCATACATGCAAATTTTCTCTATTTAAATATAACATTAAATTCGATAATATCTCGGTGTTTGAGCAATTTTGTCTGACATGGAACTAAGCCCCCAAATTTGACAATTTTCACCATAACAACTAGTGCACAACCACCCTAAATCCTTCAACCCATCATTGTTCGAACCTATAAACACCTTAATTGAGCCTAAAAGATAGCTAATTAATACACATAAGATTTGATTATAATTAGTAAATTATTATTAAGGGATATTTCTTAAGAGAAAGGACATCATAAGAGAATGCATGCACGATGCAGGTCATGGCACCACCCTTGAAAGAGACTTGTAAACCAAAGGAATTAGTGATACTACTATGACAATGAGTTAGTAGTCAATCAGACAAACTAAAATAATATATTTGAATAGCAAAATAACTTACTCAACTCCATTCGCTATTGTGGAGAAGACCACATTTTGTTGTTATGATTTTAACATTACCACGATACTTGCTCAATGCATCACCTTCCCATGCTTCCTCAATGCTTATTGGAAAATCCACCCCACAAATACATATCCAAGTGTTGTCAAATTCAAGGTCCAACCGCCTTGTTCCCGAACTAGATGGTTGGTTGAAATAACACCCACACCTTTAAGATAATCCATATTTTTGTCTTTGTTTTTTAAATTCTTTATTTTGTTTGTCTTTGTTTTTCTTAATGTTAATAAGTGAATAAAAAGATATGTCCAACTATGCATGTTACATGGTGGTTGACATGAACATCGAGAAGGATAAAACCATCCAACTTTTTTACATAGAAAACATTCAAATACTCTAGTAATGCTAGCAAAATCATATAAGGATTCCCTTTGCATTTAGTATTTTCCTTAACTCCTACATTGGGCAGAAGATGTCCATAGTTTCTTTAAACAACCATGTTGAGCTAAATAACACGTATTTCCTTCTTTCGAGTTGCTTTTCCAAATTTCCTTATCACTAGCGTCAGTAGCTTCCATAACATCATGACCATCACTAAAAATTCCACCTACTCACATTGTGTATGTCTCCCCCAATGCTTACATATCATTGCATCTCCACATTGTCAAATGTGTATTTGCTCTCCATTAGCTTTTCGGGCTACTCTAAAAGTGTATATAAATGTTTGGAAGTTCCTTAGGAGATGTAAAGCACATGGTGTATGGTTATCCCTCGATTGATATGTGATGGACTTGCGCATTGGAGGTATATTACTCATTGGTTATAAGACCTCATATGGATGCTTGATAGACATTATTCCTTGGAGCATTGGAGATGATTAGATAGTGTGGTGACATTCTATGTGTTGGCTACATAGAGGTTACTTGCTTAAAGAACGCATTGCATTGGAGGAGTTTTTAGAATTCTAAAGGAGGCTAGCGGGCCCTATACAACATTGGGCTACTTGGATACTTGCATGGAGGTTGAGTTGACTTGGAGACACTTGGTTTGCAGTGGTGATCATGTAGGTGGAGTAATATTGGAGGAGCACATGGCTTATGAGAGGCATTGGAACATTCATGAATCCTTTGGAAGAGGAGCATTGGTCTTTGGATGATAAGTGCCCTTATCTTGGATCCTTTCTTATGGATCATCATCACCTTGGAGCTTGACATGTGCCACTTGTAGATGGAGTGTTTCACATGTGTGGAACTACTTGTTTCTTGTAGGTTACATGTAGTGGATTATGTCCATTGATTATTGTAGACCTCCTTTCACTTCTTATCTTAATAGAGGAAGGAGAAAGTCATTTCTCATTACCATTATTGTACTCTTTTCTTTGTACTTGCATTAGGAAACCTTCAGACAAGTTATGAAGTCTAGAGAGGATGTCTTTGTTACGAGCTTACTATTGTGAGATGCTTGGGCATATTATTGTGAGATAGAGGTTAGAAACGATGACAACAATTCATGAATTTATGCTTATTATTATTGAAATTTGAGTTAGATATGCAAGAGAAGTGCTACTCTATCTCTCTCTATCTTGTTCATTTTTCTTGGTACTTTATCTCTCATGTAGGATATTGAGCAATATTGAAGTCTAGGGTTGAGGTTTAATCCCTAAGGAGGCATTAGAGTCAGGTTTTATGGATAAATCCTTGGTCGTACTTGTTGAGGAGGAAGAGAAGAGGAGAAAATTTGCATGATGTTGAGGAGGACTTGTTAGTGTGACTCCAACTTGTTGGAGTATCGTTGATGGAGCTAGGGGTTTCCATTCTTTTTCTGAGGTACGGTTTTAGAGAGCCTAGAGGTTTGCAATCGCTTATCTTAAGATAAGAGTATGCACTTAAAGTTAATATCTTATTTATATATAAATAATTTAGTGGTTTAAAATTGTTTTATTGCAGATTTGATTTTCAGCTATATGTATCTTCATGGTTTGATAATTTCTAGCACTAGTATGTGTGGTTGATTTAACATAAGCTAATGATGAATTATTTAAGGGTATTAACATTGATATTGAGTATATTTGGGTATATTTATATTCTTATAAAGTGATATTTGGATTTGGTTTATGCACGACAGAGTGCTAAGACTTGGTGGTACACAATTGATATTTATCTCTTGGATACTCTATGAAGACATCATGCTAGATAATATCCATTTAAGAAGAAGGGGAATGGAAGGGAATAAGTTGCGGCTTGGGCTATATCAAGAGTAGAGGAGGATTCCTCTCAACTTGAGACTACCTTCTCCATGGTCTCTTATTTGTCTTATAATTCTATGTATAGTGTTGGATGGTATGTGGATAATGGGTTTTTAAGACATAACTTATGACAAGCCATTATTCAACCAAATTCAAGAGAAATAGGGAGGAATGAATGTGGAGATTGGTAAAGGTGCTCATTATCTCGTGAGAGGATTTGGCTCCATTTCCTTCTAAATTCAGTTGGGTTATAATGTTTTGTTTGTGATAATTGAGATATGTTTTGTTTAATACTGGTTTAAATAAGAATCTTTTAGTTTGTTGTATGATATATATATACATTGGAGAGTTTTTTTTGAAGGACAACATTGCACCATTAGTGATTATAGTCTAGCTAGCATGAGAGCTTTAGCTAGAGGTGTGTGAGAGGGTGGACTTTACATGTTAGTTGTTGATCCTATGGAACTTGTAAGTCTAGTGATAGATTGGAAGATCCTTTTATATTTGAGGATGTACATGTAGAGCATGCGTGGATGGATGCCATAAAGACAAGTTCAAAACCTATTGTGAATTAGTGATTGATTCTAGGTTTGTAGCTGATGGGAGTGTTGTGTAGTATAAGGAAAAGGTTGCTATATTTTCTCAGAGAGAGGTAGAAGATACCCTTGCTTCAAGATACTATTAGAAATATGGATTTCACCTAACTTAGTTTGATGCATAAGTTTTTAGAGGTTTTGAGGTGCACAAGAGATATACCCATGGTTATGGGTTATTGACAATTTGGACCATGACATTGACTTGAGGGATGATGGAGTTAGGACAATGGCTTGCGACTTAGAATTATGTTCCCTTATATTCATAAGTGATCAAAATTATCTAGAGGTTCAATATGCTATAATAACATATTGTTTTAATGGATATAGTGATACTTCTACAACTTACATGATCTACATTCCCACACAACACAAAATAGTAGTGAGCATATATGTGAAGTTCAATGAGGATGTGAGGTATTCTAGTTCATATGATTCTCCTTCAATTATTATGGAGAGTGAGGAGGTTGTTTTTATAGGCACTGACTTAGAGGTTAGAATAGAGTTTGATCTAGAAGTATATGTGATGAGATTGGGGGTGGATATGCCCTCACCTTCTTCAACAACGTGTAGAAAGGAAACATGGATTACCTAGACAATATAGAAGGATCTTGAGAAGGTAGGAGAGCCCCAAAATTTAGTGGGGGTGACTATACATGCTATGAGATATTATAGCCATGTTGCATTGGCTTCTTCCACTTATTCACCCAATAGTTTTCTTAAGGAGTTTTAGTGTGATGCCTTGGGATCATGATGGGTGGGTGGTAGTTTCTTACAAAATATAGTGGTTGAATATGGGAAGTAATATGTATATAGTTATAGATGGTAGGTTTGGTTGAGTTGTAGATAGATCTGACTAGTGTTGTGAAAACAATTTCCTTGTAAAGAGGGAGTGTTAGCTTTTGGGGCTATTATGAAAATGTTTACATGTTTGGGGCTTCTTAATGAGATGTGTGGTGCATGGTATATGGTTATCCCTTGACTAGTATATGTTGAACTTGCACATTGTAGGTTCTATACTCATTGGTTGTGATCATGTTGTGATACCTCATACGGATTCTTGATTGACACTCTTGCTTAGAACATTGGGTCTGTTTACATAGTTTGGTGACATTTTACACAATGGCCACTTGGAGGATATTGCTTGATGACATCTCATTTGTATATCACTTCAATATGTAGGGGATAGGTTAATCATTGCTCATTTAATTATCAAACTTGAAGTTACTTTTGAACTTATGAGACACCAACACTGTATGTACATAATCATATTCACTTGTTTGATTAGTATTCCTATGCTAATCTATAAGTTTCAAAACTCATTAAAACAACAGTTCTATTCTACAACTAAGAATCAAAGGAAAATCCAAATAGTTTGTTTACAAAACACCCACACAAGTCCTTGATCTAAATCTTAAAAGAAAAGGAACTTTATATATTCATGTAACTGTGACCTTTTCTAATCAATGACTATCCCTTGTATTTATAATGGAAATGAATATTTTAGTTGTTTACCATCATCCTAGCATTATTTTCTCAATTCAGTGAGTTAATAAATCACAAGTTTATTACACATGTAATTGCTACCATCTATTCAAGGAATCTAAACAACATTGAAAAATTTCAAATACTAATACTTAGCAAAGGAAACAAAGAGAAAATAAACTAATTACAGAAGGGAGATGGTGAGGATGATACCAATGCGTGTGCCACACCTTAGATATATTTTTCCATGAAAATTTTACTGCCTCAGTAGTTGATCACACACATAAACATGAAGAGAACCTTACTTTCTATTAACAAAACTAGCAAAGAAATACACTTGTAGATATTACAACTCGATCCCCATATAAGGTTTGGATCGACATTTTTTTTTATCTTAAACAAGTATCTCTATTATTAATTATAGTGTCACTAAAACAAAACTATATGGAGATTGAAACCTTATATATGAAGGTCGTTACCCTCTAAAAATTATAACATTAGATATACAAGTGTGGAAATTTGTGAATCTATTTACAAAAAACCATAATCACATTTATGATAACAAACATTATGGAAGCCTGCGCACACATGTATAGTTTTTTGAATGCTTGGATGCACAGTCATAGGCTGCTGAATCCAAGGTGGAAAGATGCTTGTCTCAAACACTAAGTAAGTTGTTCGAATAAGCCTTGATGTGTACTCATTTGGTCCTTGGATGATTTCCATAAGAGGGTTTTACAATGCAATTGATATGTCATAACAACAATGTGTTTGTATTAGATGGTAATGAATTGTGAATGCAATGGTTCCTTTACTCTGTCTGCTTGAACTATTTATTGGATTGTGTCGAGATTCCTTCATTATGGCTGCTTGAACTATTCCTTTGAGAAAACCTTGTTGTTGATTTGGTTGCAATGGAATATTATTTGTTCAATACCCCTATTCAATGCAAACTACATTTCAAGCACTTTTAGCGATATTAACAATGAGTTTCATAGAAAGTTGCAAGGAAGTCTATGCTACTAAATTTCTAAATTAATCATATAAACAAATGAAACCTTCAAAACACAATCCAAAATACCTTGTGATGAGTGCATAGTAAAATAAGGGATGGTTTGGTTATATGAGTTAAAATTGTAGCTTTAGAAGGTAAAAACACTAGGAAAGGAATAAACAAGGAAACAAAAAAGTCTAAAAAACAAGACCCATCACTTGCTTGGAGAACACACTATATTGGAATAGGAATGTTTGGAATTTTGAAGGAGGGACTTGAGCCCTTAACAACATTAGGTTGCTTGGATGATTGCATGGAGGCTTGGAGTTGACTTGGAGACTCTTGGTTGCAATAATTATCATCTAGGTGGAGTTGACTTGAAGGAGCACATGGCCTAAGAGATGTATGTGAGATATTGGAGGAGTAGTGTTGGACCTTGGATGGGGATCACCCTTGTTGTAGATCCTTGCTTGTGTATAGTCATCACCTTGGATTTTAACATGTGTCACTTGTACAGGGAGCACTTCACATATGTGCATCTTCTTGTTTCTTGCATGTTTATTGTAGTGGATTAGGCCCACTTATTATTGTAGACCTCCCTTCAAATATCATATAAATAGAGGAAGGAGAGATTAATTTCTTATCATCATTCTTATACTATTCATTGTACTTGTATTGTAGGAGTAAGTGTTAAATGTACAACATCAGGAGTCATTCTCCAGGAGACTTGTGTTGTATCAAGTTCAGTAACTTGTGTTGTATCAAGTTAAGGGACTTGTGTTGTATCGAGTTATAAACTTATATTGTATTAAGTTAAGGAACCTTGTGTTGTATCAAGCTAGGACATTGTGTTGTATCAAGGTCAAAATATTATGTTGTATCAAGATTGGAGTCTTGTGTTGTATCAAGACCATATAGCTTGTGTTGTATCAAGCCAGGATTTGTGTTGTATCAAGTTATGTGGATATTCTATGTGATGTATTGCTAGTCATTGTCATTATGTGCTATAAGTATCCTCTATGACTTAGCTACCCCTAGAGTGAATTAATTTAGCATATGACTATATGACCAGGGGTAATACATATGATCATTACTATATCCTTCTGAGTATGATATGATAAAGATGATTAATTAATTTAACACATATGGACAATGCAGAAATTAATTAATGATAAATGAGATGAGCACAACGATAGAGTAAGGATTTTAATTTCCATGTCAGACCTTCAATGAACTCGAATTGCAAAGAAACCAGTTAAGTCTCAGTTCAGATAATTAAGGAATCTACTGCTTGATTTATGCAAAGTGTTTGTTTATGGATGA
>LPNX010512412.1:0-155770 GCA_001517045.1 Pseudotsuga menziesii | reverse complement strand
AACCGCTCCTAAAAGTAATTTTTTTTAGCATTGGTGCTATTAGGGGCGGTTTTGTAAAGACCGCCTCCAAAGCCAAAACCGCCCCCAAAAATGACTTATGGGGGTAGTTCTAAACCCCCCCAAAAAGTCAATTTTGGACTTTTGGGGGCAGTTCTAAACCCCCTCCAAAAGTCACTTTTGGACTTTTGGGGGTAGTTCTAAACCCCCATCCAAAAGTCGCTTTTGGACTTTTGGGGGCGTTTCTAACCCCCCACCAAAAAGTCACTTTTAAGGGCAGTTATAAACCCACCTCGTAGGTACCTACTGGGACGGTTCAAAACCCCCGTTAAAAGTCTTTATTACAAAACTTTGGGGGCGGTTTTAAACCCCACTCATAGGTACCTGCGAAGGCGGTTTGAAACCCCCCCCAAAACTCTTTACAAACCTTTGGGGGCGGTTATGAACCCCCCTCGTATAAACTTACAGGGGGGGTTTTGAACCCCCCTTGTAGCCATAATAAATCATAATAAAATATATTTTATTTAAAACATCAATAATGCAATATCATTAGGGCATGAAGGAATCAAACCTTCAACCTCCTGCTTGTAAAGCGCCTCTCTACCATTGAGCTAGAACCCTTTAAGAATTGGGGAAAGGGGCAATATTAACAAATAAACATTTCTCCCACTGTTTCTCTGTCCCGAGGATGCAGGAAACATGAGAAACACATTCCCAAACCTTGGGGACAAGTCCCCATGGAGCACTACTAATATCTCAAGCGATTAGTCACAACTCACTAATACTTTGAAGGAAGCCAACTAAATTAGTAAAAAAAGGGTAGGTTCCCAAAGAATTTATGTAAATGTCAAGCATGATTAGTTACTTGGATGCAATATTTTATTAGAATAGTCTTAGAAAATCCAGCAGACTCCATCCATTGCATGGATTTTCTACCACATGAATCAGATAATTAAAAGTTGAGCTACTCCAGTAAAATGCCTGCCTAAGGCAAATGAAGAAGAGTTTGAGGGCGAGACAAGTTGTGTTGTGCTCAGTGATGTGTCCTACATCCCTTGGTATCATTATTTCATGGTTTTGGTGAAATGAAAAACCCCCCTTGAAAATAACACAAATTGTCCAAGTGTAAAATCTGCTGGTAAAACTGCCTAAGTGGCCTCTGTAAAATGCCCAGTAAGGAAAATGAAGAAGAGTTTGAGGGTGAGACAAGTTGTGTTGTGCTCAGTGATGTTTCCTACATCCTCTGGTATCATTTTTTCATGGTTTTGGTGAAATGAAAAATCCACCTTGAAAATGGCACAAATTGTCCAAGTGTAAAATCTGGTGGTAAAACTGCCTAAGTGGCCTCTGTAAAATGCCCGATATAATTTCTCTTTGATGTATTAAATTATTATGAAGGTATAGTCCTCTATATTGTTTATTGGTACACCTAACCATATCATAAAATTATCAAAAAGGTCAATGAGGATGAATTTATTAATTTTCCAAAAGTGCCTTCTGGTAGGTTTTGCACTGTTTTAGTACTGGTAAATCTGCCTAAGTTGGCTCAGGAAAATGCACGCAAGATATTAGGTGTTAATGATAAAATTAATATGAGACTGTCAAGTTGTAGCTTGTTGATATGTGTATCTATCCATGGTGTCAAATTATGTTATGGAGATAATACGTGTGGAAAATAGGTCTACCAAATTGGTTAAAAAAAAAATGTTCTTTTGCTGAAATAAGAAAAAGGGTGAGCTACAGGAATTAAAAACAGAAAAATGGCCGCACCATGGTACTAGGCTTCAGCTTGTTATAGTGGCTATCCAACCATGGTCTCATTTTGAATTCATCACCTATGAGGAGAAAGTTCTACGTCTTCCAAAATAGGGTTTTGCATCAAAGCAAGCAAGTGTTAGAAAATAGGCTCAGGTGGCCTTGGGAAAATGTCTGCCACAAATTGTGTGTTGAAGAAAATGCCTGCACCATATGGGGAGCTTCTATATTGGTGTTTTTTATACCTGAACATATCTTCATATTGTTTTGAAAGTTCCCGAGGGAGAAGTTATGGACCTGCCAAATAAGTGTTTTATGAAAATTGGACCTAGTTTAAGAGAGAGCAAAAATTGTCCAACTGTAAAACTGCCTTAGCGGCCTTAGGGAAATGCCCTCCACATATTGTAGGATGATGATAAAGATATTTTGAGAGTTTGAAACTCTATATTGTTCTATTTATAATACAAACATGTCATCATATTGACCAAAGAGTCTCTTAGGAAGAAGATATCAATTTTTCAAAAGTGCCTCCCAGTCATATTTGTACTACTCCAGTGAAATGCCCGCCTAAGGCAAACGAAAAAGAGTTTGAGCGTGAGACAAGTTGTGTTGTGCTCAGTGATGTGGCCTACATCCTTTGGTATTATTTTTTCATGGTTTTGGTGAAATGAAAAATCCACCTTGAAAATGGCACAAATTGTCGAAGTGGCCTCTGTAAAATGCCTGCTATCATTTCTATTTGATGGATTAAATTATTATGAAGGTACATTGCTATATATTATTTATTGGTTCACCTAACCATATCATAAACCTGTCAAAAAGGTCTCTGAGGATGAAGTCATTAATTTTCCAAAAGTGCCTTCTGGCAGGTTTTGCACTGTTTCAGTACTGGTAAATCTGCCTAAGTTGGCTCAGGAAAATGCACGCCAGATCTTAGGTGTTAATGAAAAAATTAATATGAGACTATCAGGATGTAGCCTATTGATATGTACATCTATACATGGTGTCATATGTTGTTTTGGAAATCACATGTGTAGAAAATAGGTATGCCAATTTGGTTAAAAAAAACATAATGTTCTTTTGCTGAAATAAAAAAAAGGGTGAGCTACAGGAAATAAAAATAGAAAAATGCCCGCACCATAATTCAAGTTTTGAGAAAAATGCCCGCACCATGGTACTAGGCTTCAACTTGTTATAGTAGCTATCCAACCATGGCCTCAATTTGACTTCATCACCTATGAGGAGAAAGTTCTAGGTCTTCCAAAACAGGATTTTGCATCAAAGTGAGTAAAAAGGACTAAGCGTTGGAAAATTGGCTCAGGTGGCCTTGGGAAAATGCCCGCCACAAATTTTGTGTTGAATAAAATGCCCAGACCACAAGGGGGTCTTGTAGATTGGTGTTTTTTCTACCTGACCATATCTTCAGATTGTTCTGAAGGTGCATGAGGGAGAAGTTATGGACCTGACAAATAAGTTATTTATGAAATTTGGACCTAGTTTAAGAGAGAAAAAATTGTCTAACTGTAAAACTGCCTAAGTGGCCTCAGGGAAATGCCCTGCACATCTTGTAGGATGATGATAAAAATATTTTCAGAGTTTGGAATTCGATATTGTTGTATGTATAACACAACCATGTCATCATATTGACCAAAGAGTCTCCGAGGAAGAAGATATCAATTTTCCAAAAGTGCATCCCAACCATATTTGCACTGCTCCAATAAAATGCCCGCGTAAGGCAAATGAAGAAGAGTTTGAGGGTGAGAAAAGTTGTGTTGTGCTCAGTGATGTCTCCTACATCCTATGGTATCTTTTTTTCATTGTTTTGGTCAAATGAAAAATCCACCTTGAAAATGGCACAAATTGTCCAAGTGTAAAACTGATGGTAAAACTGCCTAAGTGGCCTCTGTAAAATGCCCGCTATAATTTCTATTTGATTTATTAAATTATTATGAAGCTTCAGTCCTATATATTGTTGGTTGTTGCACCTAACCGTATCATAAAACTATCAAAAAGGTCTCTGAGGATGAAGTTATTAATTTTCCAAAAGTGCCTTTTGGCAGGTTTTGCACTGTTTTAGTACTGGTAAATATGCCTAAGTTGGGTCAGGAAAATGCACACCATATGTTATGTGTTAACGATAAAATTAATATGAGATTGTCAGGATGTAGCCCGTTGATATGTGCATCTATCCATGGTGTCATATTTTGTTCTAGAGATCACACGTGTGGAAAATAGGTCTGCGAAATTGGTTAAAAAAACAAAATGTTCTTTTGCTGAAATAAAAAAAAGGGTGAGCTACAAGAATTAAAAACAAAAAAATGCCCTCACCATAATTCATGTTTTGAGAAAAATGCCTACACCATGGTACTAGGATTTAGCTTGTTATAGTGCCTATCCAACTATGGTCTCAGTTTGACTTCACCACCTATGAGGAGAAAGTTCTAGGTCTTCCAAAACAGGGTTTTGCATCAAAGCGAGTAAAAATGACCCGGTATTGGAAAACTGGTTCAGGTGGCCTTGAAAAAATGCCCATCACAAATTGTGTGTTGAAGAAAATGCCCACACCACATGGGGTTCTAGTAGATTGGTGTTCTTTATACCTGACCGTATCTTCAGATTGTTCTGAAAGTGCATGAGGGAGAAGTTATGGACCTGCAAAATAAGTATTTTATGAAAGTTGGACCTAGTTTAAGAGAGCAAAAATTGTCTAAGTGTAAAACTGCCTAAGTGGCATTAGGGAAATGCCCTCCACATCTCATAGGATGATGATAAAAATATTTTCAGAGTTTGGAACTCTATATTGTTCTATGTATAATACAACCATGTCATCAGATTGACTAAAGAGTCTTTGAGGAAGAAGATATCAATTTTCCAAAAGTGCCTCCCAACCATATTTGCACTACAGTAAAATGCCCGACTAAGGCAAATGAAGAAGAGTTTGAGGGTGAGACAAGTTATGTTGTGCTTAGTGATGTGGCCTACATCCTCTGGTATCATTTTTTGATGGTTTTGGTGAAAAGAAAAATCCACCTTAAAATGGCACAAATTGTGTGTAAAATCTGCTAATAAAATTGCCTAATTGGCCTCTATAAAATGCTCGCTATAATTTATATTTGATGGATTAAATTATTATGAAGGTACAGTCCTCTATATTGTTGATTATTGCGCCTAAAAATATCATAAAATTGTCAAAAAGGTCTTTGAGGATGAAGTTATTAATTTTCCAAAAGTACCTTTTGGCAGGTTTTGCACTATTTCAGTACTTGTAAATATACTTAGTTGGCTCAAGAAATGCACGCCAGATCTTAGGTGTTAATGAAAAAATGAATATGAAACTGTCAGGATGTATCCTATTGATATGTGCATCTATCCATGGTGTCAGATTTTGTTTTGGAGATCACATGTGTAGAAAATAGGTCTGCCAAATTGGTTAAAAAAAAACAGAATGTTGTTTTGCTGAAATAAAAAAAAGGTGAGCTACAGAAATTAAAAACAGAAAAATGCCTGCACCATAATTCGGGATTTGGGAAAAATCCCCGCACCATGGTACTAGACTTCAGCTTGTTATAGTGGCTATCCAACCATGGTCTCAGTTTGACTTCATCACCTCTGAGGAGAAAGTTGTAGGTCTTCCAAAACATGGTTTTGCATCAAAGCGAGTAAGTGTTGGAAAACTGGCTCAGGTGGCCTTGGGAAAATGCCCACCACAAATTGTGTGTTGAAGAAAATTCCTGCACCACATGGGGGTCTTGTAGATTGTTGTTTTGTGTACCTGAACATATCTTCATATTGTTCTGAAAGTTCATGAGGGAGAAGTTATGGGCCTGCCAAATAAGTGTTTTATGAAAATTGGACCTAGTTTAAGAGAGCAAAAATTGTCTGTGTAAAAATTCCTAAGTGGCCTCAGGGAAATGCCCTCCACATCTCGTAGGATGATGATAAAAATATTTTGAGAGTTTGAAACTCTATATTGTTGTATGCATAACACAACCATGCCATCATATTGACAAGAGAATCTGTGAGGAAGAAGATATCAATTTTCCAAAAGTGCCTCCCAGCCATATTTGCACTACTCCAGTAAAATGCCCGCCTAAGCCAAATGGAGAAGAGTTTAAGGGTGAGACAAGTTGTGTTGTGCTCAGTGATGTGGGATACATCCTCTGGTATGATTTTTTCATTGTTTTGGTGAAATGAAAAATCCACCTTGATAATGGCACAAATTGTCTGTGTAAAATCTGTTGATAAAACTGCCTAAGTGGACTCTGTAAAATGGCCGCTATAATTTCTATTTGATGGATTAAATTATTAAAAAGGTACATTTCTCTACATTGTTAATTGGTGCACCTAACCATATCATAAAATTGTCGAAAAGGTCTTTGAGCATGAAGTTATTAATTTTTCAAAAGTGCCTTCTGGCAGGTTTTGCACTGTTTTAGTACTGGTAAATCTGCCTGAGTTGGCTTAGGAAAATGCATGCCATATCTTAGGTGTTAATGAACAAATTAATATGAGACTGTCAGGATGTAGCCTGTTGATATGTGCATCTATACATGGTTTCATATTTTGTTTTGGAGATCACGCGTGTAGAAAATAGGTCTTTTAAATTGGTTAAAAAAAATCGAATGTTCTTTTGCTGAAATAAAAAAAGGGGTGAGCTACAGGAATCAAAAAGAGAAAAATGTCCGCACCATAAATCAGGTTTTGAGAAAATGCCCGCAGCATGGTACTAGGTTTCAGCTTGTTATAGTGGCTATCCAACCATGGTCTCAGTTTGACTTCATAACCTTTGAGGAGAAAGTTCTATGTCTTCCAAAACAAGGTTTTGAATCAAAGCGAGTAAAAATGACCAAGTGTTGGAAAACTGGCTCAGGTGGCCTTGCGAAAATGCCCGCCACAGATTGTGTGTTGAAGAAAATACCCGCTTCACAAGGGGTTCTTGTAGATTGGTGTTTTTTCTACCTTACCATTTATTCATATTTTTCTGAAAGTGCTCGAGGGAGAAGTTATGGACCCGCCAAATAAGTTTTTTTATGAAAATTGGACCTAGTTTAAGAGAGCAAAAATTGTCTAAGTGTAAAAATGCCTAAGTGGCCTCAGGGAAATGCCCTCCACATCTCGTAGGATGATAATAAAAATATTTTGAGAGTTTGGAACTCTATATTGTTGTATGTATCATACAACCATGTCATCATCTTGACCAAAGAGTCTCTGCGGAAGAAGATATCAATCTGCCAAAAGTGCCTCCGAGCCATATTTGCACTGCTCTAGTAAAATGCCTGCCTAAAAAAAATGAAGAAGAGTTTGAGGGTGAGACAAGTTTTGTTTTTCTCAGTGATGTGTGCTACATCATCTCGTATCATTTTTTCATGGTTTTGGTGAAATGAAAAATCCACCTTGAAAATGGCACAAATTGTCGAAGTGTAAAATCTGCTGTTAAAACTGCCTAAGTGGCCTCTGTAAAATGCCCGCTATAATTTCTACTTGATGGATTAAATTATTATGAATGTACATTCCTCTATATTGTTTATTGGTGCACCTACAAATATCATAAAATTTTCAAAAACGTTCTGAAAATGAAGTTATTAATTTTCCAGAAGTGCCTTCTGGCAAGTTTTGCATTGTTTTAGTATTGGTAAATCTACCTAAGTTGGCTCAGGAAAATGCACGTAAGATCTTAGGTGTTAATGATAAAATTAATATGAGATTGTCAGGATGTATCCTGTTGATATGTGCATCTATCCATGGTGTCATCTTCTATTCTGGAGATCACACGTGTGGAAAATAGGTCTGCTAAATTGGTTTAAAAAAACAAAATATTCTTTTGTTGAAATAGAAAAAAGGGTGAGCTACATGAATTAAAAACAGAAAAATGCCTGCACCATAATTCAGGTTTTGAAAAATATGCCCGCACCATGGTACTAGGATTCAGCTTGTTATAGTGGCTATCCAACCATGGTCTCAGTTTGACTTCATCACCTCTGAGGAGAGAATTCTAGGTCTTCCAAGACAGGGCTTTGCATCAAAGAGAGTAAAAATGACTTAGTGTTGGAAAAATGGCTTGGGTGGCCTTGGGAAAAAGCCTGCCACAAATTGTGTGTTGAATAAAATGCCCGCACCACATGGGGGTCTTGTAGATTGGTGTTTTTTATACCTGAACATATCTTCATATTGTTCTGAAAGTGCCCGAGGGAGATGTTATGGACCTTCCAAATAAGTGTTTTATGAAAATTGGACCTAGTTTAAGATCGCAAAAATTGTCTAAGTGTAAAACTGCCTAAGTGGCCTCAGGGAAATGCCCTCCACATCTCGTAGGATGATAATAAAAATATTTTGAGAGTTTGGACCTTTATGTTGTTGTATGTATCATACAACCATGTCATCATCTTGACCAAAGAGTCTATGAGGAAGAAGATATCAATCTGCCAAAAGTGCCTCCCAATCGTATTTGCACTACTCTAGTACACTGCCCTCCTAAGGCAAATGAAGAAGAGTTTGAGGGCGAGACAAGTTATTTGTGCTCAGTGATGTGTCCTACATCCTCTGGCATCATTTTTTCATGGTTTTGGTGAAATGAAAAATCCACCTTGAAAATGGCACAAATTGTCCGAGTGTAAAATCTGCTGTTAAAAACCACCTAAGTGGCCTTTGTAAAATGCCCACTATAATTTCTATTTGATGGATTAAATTATTATGAATGTACAGTCCTCTATATTATTGATTGGTGCACCTAAACATATTATAAACTTGTCAAAAAGGGCTCTGAAGATGAAGTTATTAATTTTCCAAAAGTGCTTTCTGGCAGGTTTTGCACTGTTTTAGTACTGGTAAATCTGCCTAAGTTGGCTCAGGAAAATGCACGCAAGATATTAGGTGTTAATGATAAAATTAATATGAGACTGTCAAGCTGTAGCCTGTTTATATGTTCATCTATCCATGGTGTCATCTTATGTTTTGGAGATCACACGTGTGGAAAATAAGTCTGTTAAATTGGTTAAAAAACCAGAATGTTTTTTTGCTGAAATAAAAAAAAGGGTGAGCTACAGGAATTAAAAACAAAAAAAGAAGAACGCTACAGGAAATAATGCACAGAAGGAAAAATTAAAGGGTGTGTTTGTTAATTAGTTTAGATAAGTGGAAGATATATTTAAGATAGGGTATTTAATTTCATTAATTAAAAGAGAAATTTGAAGGGGCATGAGATGCACACAAAGTTTAATTAATTAATTAATTAAAATATATAAGAAACATAATGATAAATTAATTATTTGAGATTCGAAGAGGTGCTAGGATGAAAGAACATGATTTGAATCTGTAAGGGTGCAATGGTTAAATGTTTAACATAATTCTGGATTAAATGTGCAGAATCATTATGACAGTAATTCTCATAATATGGTACAGAATCATTACCATTAAAAAGGAATTGACAACAAACAAGATTATAGAAATATGGTGTCCTCTTTGTATGTCAATAGCTACGACAAAATTAACAGAAAATGATTTATGCATAATATTTTGTATTTTTTTGTCATTCTTCAATCAAAGTGCAATAATGGAAAAAAACCCTTATCCTGCAAGCTTCCATAACAAAAAACTTAAAAAGCTAAAGAAATGGACCTGAAAACTACCGTCATTATTTACGCATTTCAAACAAACTTCTGATATGGTGTGACATACATTTCATCTGTACCAAAGAAATACCCCAAACTATAAGAAGAGCCTCCTCCTTATAGTAGAAACCCGTAATTTGATACAGGTTGCCCAAAAAGTATTATCTATTTCCACTGCTAATAAACACAAAACATGACAAAATTTAATCTATGCAAGGGTAATTTAGATGAAGACATAGTGTCTATTGGAAGAGGGCCTAACTCACGGGATAATAGTAAATGGATTATAGATTGAGGAAGGAATATGGGAAGGCTTCAAATACAATATGAGTAAGTGCATTTGAATTGCTGAGAATAACACTTAGTACATATATTAAAAGTACTGAGCAAAATATTTCAAGGATTTCTAAGATTAAGACAGAGTGCAAAAGCCAGTTTACAAATAAACTTGAAAGAACATTCAAGGATATTATACAATCAGTAGAGCATCATCAACAAGTGTTGCAGATTCAACATCAAGAACAACAAACAGAGTATCAAATATCAATTGTAGCAGTAGAGCATATTTTTAATGAAAATGACTGTTTTAGTCATTAAGTTCAAAGAGTTGTTTCCGCCAAATCAAGATGCATTTTCAGAAACTGAGAGACTTGTTTCTTAAGAATGGACCAATATTCAAAAACCTCTCTCAGTTGTTACACATGTATTATATTTTGGGAGAATATAAGTCATCTTCACAAGGTAATTTTCCATAATTTTAGTTTACTATCTGAGTCATCAACTTCAAAATGCGATTGAAAGGATCTGGAGGCACATATGAGAAAATGAAGACATGGGTTTTGTCGGGAACATGGTCAATTACAAAAAACTCTCTCATATTTCACACAACTGTCACCATTTGAGATATGAGAGTGGGGATTTGAATCCTATTTTTTAGCAGTCCACCTCCTGAAATGAAGCAAATTAGTTGTAACTATTTCTATTTTTAGAGTTCAGTTAGATTTCAAATTCAAGACTAGGTAGAGGTTGTTTTAATATAAATTCATATGTATTTGATATACAATAGACAGGCTTCAAGAGGATGTTTTCCGTGGAAGGATATGCAATATAATAAAACAATTGCAATGAATGCTTTTTATTGATTATCAAAACTAATGAAAACAACCAGAAATGTGAAACTGGAACATAGTGAAAACAATAGCAACCATACTGCATCAACATGATGAGAACACCGTTTTTGATGAACAAAGCACATGGGAAGCGTGAAGAACCCGCCAACAAGAGCAATAAATCTCTAGGCTGAGAATGCCAACAAGAGGTACACCACTGCTGACCCTTGCTGAACCAAGAACCCATGATTGTAGAGAGATGCGACATCACCCCATCCCTAATCACTGAAGAAGACAAGGCACAAGATTTTTGAATAAGGAAAATGCAGAGCAACATGAAGAGCCGGCCCAAACTTGGTACTATACAATACTAATGGAACACACAGAGAACCATGAATCCAGGCTTCAAATTTGAACATGCACTGTCATCTATCCATTTTGTAGGTTCAACTGCCAAAATATCATTTGCAGTACTAAAAGTTGTATCTAAAAGGGGTTTCAGCCATTTCTTTCCAAGCATGCTCTAATGTACCTCTTTTCGAAAAACGATTTGGACGCCTATGTAGCAGAAGCTCTTGCATAGCCTGTTCTTGCCTCTCTCGGACCTCTTCGCTCTTTGTTCTACATGGAGTGGTTGGAAGGCCGGTTCAAAACCCCCATTCATGTGCCATAACTCGTTTTCAAACTTTCATAAAATTTGTGGCACTAAAACCTTTTGTTTTTTTATTTTGATGGTTTGTTGTGGCACTAAAACCCTTATCTTAGAAAGTTATGGTTTCTAAAATGCATATTTTTGTTTTTTTTTTATCTTGATGGTTTCTTTTATGTGTCTATATATACATGTCTTTTTGTTGGTTTATTTTATAAATATATAATAATATATATTTAAGGTACTATGGTCAAGTAAAGAAGCATGAGAATGTAAGTGTAATTTCAAATTTAGTGGTGGGAAAGGACAAACCTTTTGTTTTTTTTGGTGGTGTTATCTGATGTAATTTAGGTGTTAGTGATATAATCTAGGTATTAGTGAGTAGACAAAATTCTACTTCTATTAAATTCATATAAATTTTTTTTAATGTATTTTTGATGTTATTATGAACAACATAGTAGAGTTTAGTTTTGCAACAATCTTTATGTTTTTTGTATTGGAGCAATGTGTTAGATACCTTCAAATGTTTGGAGACTAAAGCTAGGTTGTATTCAATCTAGAAAGATCTATTGCTTTTTGAAATTAGAACCTCTTGGGGGGTATTTAGAGAATGATGGAGTCAAAATATGAATTACAATCTATCTATTTTTGTCATCTCAAGAGAGAACACAATCAAGAAGAAGACATATCATTCAAGAGGGCATCAAACTAGCAGTTAACATCTCTATTGGTTATTGGATATAGGGAAGGTGAAGAACTATCTAAGGTTTCTTCTTTACAATATGGACCCTCTTTCACTCTATTCATCGATGGGGCCTGCAACTATCCCATCATGTAATAGGGGGTATGGATGGAAAATAATGATGAACTATTTGATGGTAATTTTAACGTCTCATGGTAGACTATGGCCCTCCTTACTCAGGATCAAACCTCCCCAAGGAATGCTATATATCGTGTACTGTCCATCGTGACATGACACCCCAGTGGGTGTTATTACTAATAAAATTGAGAATTTTTTTTTAACATCTCACAGTTGATAGCAACACAAAGCCTAAGCATGATAGAAATCTTTAAACAAAAGTCATTAGTGAAAGGAAAGAGAGTGGTGGTCCCATAAATTATTGAAAAATTTGTGCCATGGACATATATCGATGGGACAACCCAAGGGGAGAATTTTGTGGGAGGCAGAAGAGGTATTCTAAACTTATTAAACTCACATTTTATAAAGTTAATGGCATAGATTGGGAGGGTACCAAAAAGAAAGCAGAATTGCTAGCTCTAAAATTGATATTAGCTTAGGTTGTCGAAAAAAGAGTTCAGAAGATTCATTTGATGAGTGACTCTATGCTTATTATTAATTTGATGAAGGAATTGGTACAGGTGCAAGATATTCTTCTCAATCCAATCTACATTGAAGTTGTGTTACTAAAGCAAGGATTCTCACACCTCTATTAAGAATTTTTTTTTTCCAGGAATATAAGACAAATTTATATTAAAAAAAAGTTGTGTCGTAATTACATTCGAAAACAGAGATCCAAGGATAGATCATCACAACCACAATGAGCTTTCTACATCCCGAGTCTCACTTCCATTTTCAATTTTCATAACCTAGAATTTCAAAACAATATTTCATGTGCCCAACTAAAGGTAGAGGGCCATTCTCAAACTTGGTGGGAAAGTCACACCAAGATGCTTAGGTTGGAGGGATTTCCCAGTAACTAAGTGGGAGTTGTTTAAAACTGTAATTAATTCCTAGTTCTACCGTATTTGGTACAAAGAGGACTAATGGACCTATTGGCATGAGTTCCAATAGAAGCAAGGGAAGAGTGTGAAACAATACACTACCTAGTTCTAAAAAATGGCCATTATGTTGGATATATATACCAAGAAACGAGAGGTACTCATCAAATATTTGGGGTATCTAAATGGACATTTATGGAGGCAAGTGACTCTCTTTAAACCCATTACAATTAATGAGGCATGCGTGCAAGAAAAATATATGGAGAATGTGGGTATGACTAAAGGACAACCAAGTGGTTCCAAAAAGAAAGGAAACCAAGATGCTTCCAAGGAGAAAAAAAAGTGGAAAGGAGAGGATAAGAACACAACAACCACTACAAATCATTGCAAGGATCCAAATAACCATTTCAATCATTGTAATATAGATGGTCCCACCACATATAAGTTTTGGAAGCTGCATCCTGACATGAATCCATAGAACCACAAGAAGAATACCAAGAATACGAACATGCTAGTTGTGGATTCAAGAAACCAGGTAGGGAGTAACCACACGGTCCTAAAATAGGAGTATATTCCTCCATAAATCACTTACTTTACCATCTAAAGAGGTTTATGAAAAACAATCCTTGTGCTTATATTCCTTTAAGGTTTTGGCTATTATTTATTTCTAATATTTAAATCTAGATTTAGAAGCTTTGGGCCTAACTTTGTCAACATAGATTTGAGATAATGTTCTTGATTTGATCAAATATCAGCTTGTTTAGGTTAGTGAATCAAAACTTGGATTTAAATCTTTTCCAAGGCATTCAATTTTGAGTCCAGACATCAAAATATTTCATACTATGTTGATGCCTCGAATCCTAAAAAATCCCAAGGTTGAGAGTCAATGCAAGCAGTGTTTCCCAAAACATTTCCTTCATGTAACAAGATAGTAGATTCTCTATAAAGGGAATATTTGGTGTACATGTGTTGCATGGAAATCATTATGAGGTTGTGTGCATCAATGATGGATCTCACTACACCACATTACCCATGGAAATGAATATTTGGCCCACATGTGCCATTTGTGAAGATGGATGTATGCAACATAAAGCAAGCATTCTCCCAGTATTAGTCACATGACTTGGATAAGGGTAGATGAGTCAGAATGGGGCAGTGAATTCTCCTAAGAAATCTATGATAGAATGGGGAGAATAGTCCCTAGATGACTAAAAATGGGACCGTACCTTCTCCTGGTAACTTTGTGATGGAGTGGGGATATTAGTCCCATGTTAACTCCCTCATTGAGAGGAAAGGATGATTTTATGGTGACATTCTCTCGAACACTTTGTGACCGAGTGGGGAGATCTCTTGGACACCGTGTGAAGGGGTGGAGAGACCACTGCTTTATCTCATACACTCTATGATGTTGTGGGGATATCGCTTAGACACCTTGTGAAGGGGTGGAGAGGACATTGCATTCTCCCAAACACTCTGTGATGGAGTGAGGATATCTCTAGAACACCCTTTGAAGGGGTGGATAGGCCACAACATTCTCTTAGACACTCTATGATAGAGTGGGGATATCCTTGGACACCTTGTGAAGGGGTGGAGAGGCCACTTCTTTCTCCCGAACACTTTGTGATGGAATGGAAGATCTCTTAGACATCCTGTGAAGGGATGGAGAGACCAACACATGCTCCTGGACACTCTATGATTGAGTGCGGAGATCTCTTGAAAATCATGTGATGTGATGGATAAATTTAGTGCATTCTCCTAGATACTCTTAGACGGAGTGGGGAGATCTATAAGACACCCTGTGATGGGGTGGAGAGGCTGGTGCATATAACTAGTGCATACTGGTGCATATTAACACATATTACATGTAGGCTCTCCAATGGAATGGATTGAGTTAGTGTATGCGGATCCACCAATGTATTGGGTTGAGTTGTTGACTCCTTGATAGAATAAGTTGAGTTGTTACATGTAGGTTCCCCAATAGACAGGGTTGAGTTGGTGCATATTGACTCCCTGATGGATTGGGTTGAATTGTTGACACTTCTAGATGGGATGATACTGTGTTGGAAAAACTTGCTTATGGTATAAAGATGTTAGAGACAATTTTGATTTACAAATGAAATCCATAAATGGTGTTCTAGTATGATGATTGTTCCCTAGGTAAGAGCGATTGTTGATGTAGTAGTTGTGTGAGGCAGCCTTAGAAAATATAATAATAAACAATGATTATTATGCATAAAAGAAAAGTCAGACCAAATTAAGTGTGCAAGTTGGCCCCAGTTAAAGTGAACAAGAAAACATAAAGTCAACTATAAATAACAAGGTGCATCACTCATTTTCACCCAACCAAGTTCACTTCACTCAAGGAAGAAGTTCACTACCAGTTAGAAGAAGTATTTTCCTGGGTTCCCTATCTTTGGAGGAGTTTCTCCTTTGTTCTTTGGGTTTATCGATCTTCTACTATATGTGATTACTATGTATTTGGATGTATGTTGTACTTTGAACTAAGATCTCTATCACATGGTTGTTGCGTTTTATCCCTTGTGGTTTCCCAGGTCAAAATATTGTGTCTATTATTTCTATGCTTAGATGTTGTTCGTTTAGTGATCCTACTATATATGATACTACATATAATATTTGAATTATACTGCTACCTTTAGAAACTATCAGGTAAACCTTTAGGGGGTGTCTTTCCAACCCCCTCTCCCCCCAAAAGTCCAATAGGGGTCTTTCCACCCCCACCCTAAAAGTCATGGTTGAATTTTTTTTGGGGGGGGGCCTTTCCAAACCCCCTTGCTAAAGAGTCCAAGCCATGTTGGACTTTTGGGGGGGATCTTTCCAACCCCCCCCGCCCCCCCCAAAAGTCCAAGTCATGTTGGAATTTTGGGGGGGGGTCTTTCCAACCCCCCCCCCCCCCCCAAAGTCCTGTTGGACTTTTTTGGGGGGGGGGTTTAAAAACCACCCCCAGACTTTTGAGGGGGATTTTAAGGATCACCCCCAAATACCTTAAAATTTTTTTGGGGGGGATTTTAGAAAAACTGCCGCAAGCCACCTTTAGGGGGGTCTTTCTAACGCCCCCCCAAATGTCCTGAGAATTAGAATTTGGGGGGGGGGGGGGGGGGGGTTTTAAAAACCCCCCCAAAAGTCCTGAGAATTGGACTTTTGGGGGGGGGGCGGGTAGCAAAACTGCCCCCAAAAGGGTATTTTGTTATAGTGTTTGCTTATTTGTAGGCACAATCTACTAGTACACTAGTGTACATACATAAGATAAGTCCACATGTAATTATTAATGAGAAAACACCTGAAGAGGTGTTCACTGGCAAGAAACCAGACATATCACATCTTCTGATTTTTGGATGTCCTGTGTATATTCACATACCAAAAGAAAGGAGAACCAAGATGGAACCTTTTTGAAAGAAGGGAAATTTTTTGGGCTACAGTGAGACCTCCAAGGCATTCAAAATATATGTACCTGGTGAGAGACATCATTGAGGTTAGTCGGAATGTGACTTTTCATGAGGATGTAGCATTCAAGCGGTCAAAAGAGCTTGAATGTGATCCATAGAAAGAGGACTTTGAGGCTCTTATATCAGAGGATCATGATGATGATTCTTCCCCTTCTGATATTCAAAGGGAGAATCCAATAGATCATGCAAAGCTACCTATCATTGATGAACCAATTGAATGGGTTGATGCACCTCCTACAAAGAGGAGGTCAACATGGTTCCGATATGTATTGAGAGATGTTGAGAAGATATATGGAGCACCAGTAGGCACTTCCAAAGAGCGTAAGCATCCTGATAGATATTCAGGATATGTTGCATTGATGAACAACATCAATGACTCATAGATTTCATCATATGAAGAGGCTACATAGTAGCAAGTGTGGAAAGATGCTATGACAGATGAATATCATTCTATTTTGAAGAATGATGTGTCGGATATTGTTCCCAGGACTGAGAGGAAATTAGTTGTAACTTCCATATGGATTAACAAGATAAAGCATGCTACAGATGGTAGAGTGGAAAAGTACAAAGCCAGGTTTGTTTCCCATGGATTTTCTCAAAAAGAGGGCATTGATTATGAGGATACTTTTGCTCCAGTGGCTAGGTATACCACCATTAGATCTATTATTTCACTTGCACCAGTATTGGGTTGGAAGCTTCACCGGATGGATGTGAAGACTTCCTTCCTCAATGGTGAGGTTAAGGAAGAGGTTTACATTGAGCATCATGAGGAATTTTTGATACATGGGAAGGAGTCCCATGTGTGCAAGTTGAATAAAGCCCTGGATGGGTTAAAAAAAGATCCTTGAGCTTGCTATGCCAGAATATATAGTTATCTTCAGAAACTGGGTTTCTTGAAGAGTGATGCAGATTCAAACTTGTACTTCAAAGTAGTGGAGAACCAATATTTGATTTTAGTCCTATTTGTGGATGATATTTTCCTCACTTGAGAGGAAATATTGGTTGTTGAGTGTTAGAGGAAGCTTACATTAGAGTTTGATATGAAAGACTTAGGTCTTATGCACTACTTCCCAGGACTTGAGATTTGGCATAGGAATGATGAGATATTTATATCTCAAGGGAAGTACACTGTTGACATCTTGTGCATATTTGGCATGGTGGATTGTAAATCCATGAATACTCCAATGGATTCCAATTTGAGGAAACTCCATGAGACAGAGACTAGATCGGATCCAATGGACCTCACATTATAAATACAATTGATTGGATCGTTGATGTACCTGGTACATTTGAGGCTAGACATTTTCTATGTAGTTTTCTTTTTGATTTAGTTCATGATTGATCTTAGAAACATACACTGGGTTGCAGGTAAGCATATTTTGAGATACCTCCGCGATACAATTGCTTATGAACTAAGGTATGCCTCTGATGGAGGAGTGTTATTGATTCTGATTGGGATGTCAACATTGCTGATCAAAATATCAGTTCCGATTATTGTTTCAACTTGGGTTCTGCTATGATTTCATGGTCTAGAAGAAAGCAGGGTTCAGTTACCTAGAGAACTGCAGAGGCTGAGTAGATTGCTACTAGTACTTCTTGTAGAGAATCAGTGTGGATGAGAAATATACTTGGAGGATTTTTCGGTTTAAATCTAGAGCCTACAATGATCAGGTGTGCCAACCAGAGTTGAATAAATATTTCCAAAAATCCTGTGTTTCATGACGAGTCGAAACACATAGAAATGAAGTATCACTTCATTCGAGACATGGTCCATAAAGGTATTGTAAAACTTCAATACATAGCTACTGATGAGAATATTGCATATGTGATGAAAAATCCTCTATCTATAATGAAGTTCAGACACTTCCGAGATAGCCTTGGTATGACAGAGAATGTATCCCTCGCTGATAGGTAGTGTTAAATGTACAACATCAGGATTCATTCTCTAGGATACTTGTGTTGTATAAAGTGTGGAACTTGTGTTGTATCAAGTTCAGTAACTTGTGTTGTATCAAGTTCAGTAACTAGTTTTGTATCAAGTTAAGGGACTTGTATTATATCGAGTTAGAAATTTATGTTGTATTAAGTTAAGGAAGCTTGTGTTGTATCAAGCTAGGACATTGTGTTGTACCAAGTACTATTCCTGAAAGATTCCTATACTATGATCTTGTTTGTATCAAGTTCATGATATTGTGTTGTATCAAGGTCAAAATATTGTTTTGTATCAAGATTGGAGTCTTGTGTTGTATCAAGACTAGTCTTGTGTTGTATCAAGACCATATAGCTTGTGTTATATCAAGCTAGGACTTGTGTTGTATCCAGTCATGTGGATATTCTATGTGATTTATTGCTAGTCATGGTCACTAGGTGCTATAAGTATCCTCTAAGGCATAGCTACCCATAGAGTGAATTAATTTAGCGTATGACTATATGACCCAGGGTAATACATATGATCATTAGTATATCCTTCTGATTATGATATGATAAAGATGATTAATTAATTAAACACATATGGACCATGTAGAAATTAATCAATGATAAATGAGATGAGCACATAGATAGAGTAAGGATTCGAATTTCCCATGCCAGACCTTCATTGAACTCGAATTACAAGGAGATCAATCAAGTCTCAGTTGTGGAAAAACAAGTTTCAGATAATTAAGGAATATACTCCTTGATTTATGCAAAGTGTTTGTTCATGGATGGAACTGATTGTGAAGCACTAAAGATATTAAGTTAAACTCCTAAATAATGGTCAAGCAATTAGTTAATGATTGATTTCAGTTCAATCAATTCACATTCAGTTCAATCAGTTCAATTCAGTTCAGTCAATTCACATTCAGTTAAAGGCAGTTAACACTCTTGGAAAGAAGGAAGACACATATCTTTTGCATGGGAGATAATTTCAAGGTGACAACTTGGCACCAAGTCAAGGAAGGCGCATAAGGTTAATCTATAAACAATGCACACAGTGCACACAATGTTTACAGTGTACAAAAGCGTGCAACCATTCACTACCTCTCATTGTATGATTGAATAAGATTGTTATTAAAGTGCTATGCACTTGGAAAGGATGAGATAGTGTTTCAAGTGATCTCTATTCTCTAGTGCTACTTTGATATCTCTTATCAAGCAATCTTCTCATGTGTTGTAAATAATTCTCTACAATTATCTATCATACTCAAAGGATTGCTAGGTTTTTCATTCTTTGGATTTGGATGGTTTTCCCAGGGTACATCTTGTGTCTTATGGATTGAATTATTTGTATGTTTTAATTTTTTATGAGATTTACATGCAATGGATTTGATTATCAAAAGTTTTAAAGTTCAATAATCTTTCATTATTGCTCAAACATTGATATTAAGGTGCTAGGGTTCTTGAGGAAACCTTAAGAGAAGTTATTAAGTCTAGAAGGATGTCTTTGTTGGGATATTTCTATTATAGGGATATTTTGGTTTGTTCTTTTGACTTAGACATTGGATATGATGCCAATACTTCATTTACTTGTGCTTATTCTTTTGTACACTTGAGTTAGAGATGTAGGAGGATAAACACTAGTCTTACTTTATCTCTCTTATTCATTCTTCTTGGGACTTTAACTCTCTTGTATTGAGGTGCTAGGGTTTCTGTAGCATTCTTGAAGTATAGGGATGGGGTTTCATCCTTAAGGAGATTTTATCACTTGAAATCATCTCATTACAAGGAAACTAGAAATAGTGCGTGCTCTCACCATTGATTATTTCCATGTACTTCACGTTAGTGATTTATAACAACAAGAGGGAATCCCTAGCAAAATTAGGAGTCAACTAAAAATTAAAAAAAAAATGATTCATAACACTTAAATAGAAATAAAATTTTGATGTTCTGGATAATTTTGCTAATAAATATGAAAAAATAGGAAGCAAAAGATGACCTAATAACTAAAAAATGCATAAAAATGATGCAAAACTTTATTGAAGTGTTGGAAACACAACCCAATGAAATTCAAGACTAACAAAAGATAAAGTTTCTCTCAATTTTTGCACTAAAAATCAAATTACAAGAAGTTAATCATGTTGTAATTTTGATTAAAAATTGAATGAAGGTGATCTAAAAATCCACAATTACATGTTTAGATATGATAATTCACATTTATATTATAAATAAAGTGTTATTCAATAAACCAATTCCTTCCTAAGGAGTCAAAGAGAAAAGCATAGAAGGAGAGGATTTCAAAAGAAGATAATCCAAGGCATATTCACTCAAATTAGGTCAATATTACGATCCATGACACATGAAATCCTAAGAATATAGAAGTTTCACACATAGATAACTTGTGGTAGTTCCATTAAAACCATGTATTTGTTATCAAAAGTTATAGAATGAAGAAAGTTATGACAAGTTTGGACAACAATGTTTTGAAGATACAAATCAACTCTATGAAATGGAACAATACCAATGATAGCCTAACATAATTAATCACAACTATAAATACTCGATGTTAGTTATCAAAATCAATCTATTTAGAAAGAAGCATTACCAAGTCAATAACTCCAAATCTCATAAAATAAAGTAATCCCATCTTCCATGCTTTGTACAATACATAGAAGAATGAGATACTAAAACTAGGTGAAATAGAAAATAGGAGGGAGTTAAAAATAGTTGTCTACAAATATAACACTCAGTTTTTGATTGAAAATAACATGTGTATGAAGAAAATACCCTTCCAAAATATAACCCTCCTTCCATAATAACCACATATAAGATAAATCATGCTTGTATATGGATAATTTATTCTTTTAACACACCTTTTTCATGCCTAAAATAGACCCTACGAATTTCCTAACAAATAAATTACCTAAAATTCCATGCACATCGGATCATACAAAATATAACAATGCAAAGTCACCCTAATTGCACCCCTAGAGTCTTTAACCTCCATACTTACTCTAAATATTTCATCCAATCTGTAAGTGAGATGTAAGGATATTGCCATCGTATCACCTATCCACATGTACCCAAGATGTGTCCTTTGCTTACACCTATATAAAAATAACTCGTTTTGAAATTTTCCCCACCATTTATCTCTGAATAATAAATACACACAACCATGTTCCGAGTTTGAAAGACACTCAATGAACCATTGATGTTGCATTAGTGGACCAACTAACTAATCCAACCCATAATGTACTCACAAACCATCAATTCCAAATGGTGAAATTTGTGACAATGAGCTCACCCTGGATGATATCCATGAATATGCACTATAGATTTACACTCATATTTATAAGTTCAAATCTAGAATTAATAATGTCCTCGTATACGAGACATTATCCCCTTGCAGGATGCTTAGAATCCCATAACTTTGAATGAACTGGACCTATAAGATAAATGTTTATAACCATAAGGCCTTGCATGCACTATCTTCAAAGATATGTTGAAGCGTAGCTAATCAATCCCAAGATAACTGCAACGTGCAACCTAGAGCCCCACCATGTACACATTCTCCCTGAAGGGATAATGATTCACTATCAATCATGGGAGAAACCATCTATTCAAGGACCAGTAAGGTCAATCCTTGCTAGATATGAATTATCCCATCACTAATTCCTATGCCCCCCAAGATATGAGTGTAATTCTACCAATGTGAATGAAGGTCCTAATGTTAAACAATAATAGGAATGATCTATTCAAGTCCCAATAATAAAAGAATTTGCTAAATGTGAGGTAGACAATTGATAAGACTTGCAGTCACCCATAAAGAAAGATGATTTTTAATTGATGGGGAAAGATACGTAGAAAGGAAATTGATGAAAAACATATCCAACCAACATGAAGCACATATATGGATGATATAAATAAGTGACGAATGTGACAGAACCTCAAAGTATAGACTCTCAACCTGACTTGATGTATTTAGACTCGATTGAATACATCACCAAAAATGTGGGGGTTTAAGAATTAAACTTCTGGATCCCCACCATACTACTCTTATGCTAGATAAATAAAAGGGAATATTAGAATAGGACTCAAAATTTCTTTCTACAACTTGATTTTTTGACCCAACATTAAGAAACATGCCTGGATAAATTTAAATAACACCACTCTGAATTGGAAACCAAAAATTATGAACATTGCCCAAACTCAACTTAACCAAAACCAAATCAAATACTATGAAATAAACCTATATGTTCGTAGGAAAAAATGAACTTTTTCCTAAGGTAAATGAAAATCACAAAACATTACTCAACCTACCTAATATCTCAAAATGGGAACAATTAAATTGACCTATCTCGATAACTTGAATTTTTTTTACATCATATATCATGTAAATGCATCATATATGTAATGATCAACATAATCTAGGAACACGTACAACCATACATATACGTGATTGATCCCGCGAGTATGATAAACACAATCATATCTCAAGTGAAGATAACCATGGAGTCCACTCAAATGAAAATAAGTCTTTACATAGTTAATTTCCAAACAAGCAATTTCCTCTAATAGCTAAAATCCATAACAGGATTGCTCACTATTGAATAACAAGAAAGTAGAAACGATACAAATTTTCTATGCTATTTCTTGAAATATAGCAACATCATCATTTCAACTAGGTGATGATATAATCTGATATCTAAGAAATGATTAAATTGATCAAGATAAAACTAAAGAACAAAAGTGGGTTTTGAGATCATTACCATACTGTGAGGACAATCATCTTTTGTTTGAACCAAAAGGAATTATTCTAGATATAAAAATGTCTCAATAGGGTGTTCATTTGGATACAACTCATATATATATAAATGGTAAAAGAATTATCACGCTGATCACAAAATTCACTCCACCTCCTCTTTAAGTGTGCCATCAATACTAGGAAGAGTCAACAAATCAAGACAACAACTTGGTTCCTCCTCCTCATGCTTGATGTCATAAATATGATCCTCAAACGATAAAAGACATAAGGTGTTTAAAGTTTCTCATATTCCTCTTCATCCACTTCATCACAAGACAATTCTTCATAAATCGCTACATATGGTGCTACTTGAGTTAGCTACATCATGAAAAAAACAACAAATCTAAGTCTTGTTGATCCAAATCCTCAAATTTAAATATTTGCCTCTCTTCCCCAAGATTAGGGTTCTTCATAACACTATCAACTATGTTTTTTTCATCATCATAGTGCTTATTGAAAAACTGAGTGGGAAAGGGATACTAGAAACATCATCACATATCATTTCTGCCACATGATCAAAAGCTCATGTTGTTTTATCATCATGCTCTTTCTATGTATGGTTCTCTCAGGATTACGGTCCTCCATAACACTATCAACTATGTTTCTTGAATAATCATAATGCACATTAAAAAACAAGTGGGAGAAGGCATGTTAGAAACACTGTCACATACCATTCCTTCCACTTGATCAAAAGATAAGGTTGTTTTATCATTATGTTCTTTATCTGTATGGTTCTCTTCCACTTTACAAACTTTACAAGCTTCAATCAATGCTATTTCAATAAATGTATAAGAATAGGCAATGGAAACAAACTCACCATCCAAATAATCATCCCATGAATAATTAAAAGAATCATCATCATCTTAATTAGGACCTCATAACATGTGTATGAACTCTTCCTACAACTCTTCCCAAGATGTAATAGAAAATGGAGATAACTCATGTATGAACCAATCCAAGGATTCATGAATAAAGGACATCACAAAAAAATTCATTCACACATCACCATGTCTCATATTAGAATGTTAAAAAAACCTATCAATTTTTTGAGATGACAACACATCAACTCACCCTAAAAATTTCTATAAGCTGGAAAGTAAATCCACCACTTTATATCACTAGGAAGTGAATTAGGATACCCATATATGGCATCAAAGTTTAATGGAGGAAACCTACAATGATATTTGGCCCATATTTCCTCTATTGTTTGTGCTATCAATCCAAGTAATACATTCTCCCAATATGAACGGTTCATACACAATAATAACTATCAAACAAATTAGAACTTGCATCCATTGGAGTTTCTAGGTAAGTATTAGATGTTCAAAACTATAATACTCACCAATTCCATAGTGCCGATAAGTTTGGCTCGCTTCTTGACAATGATGCTCATTTGAAACTGTCTGGTTCCAAAACTAACTTGAGATAGTGCAATGTGACCACAAACTCTTTCCTTGCACTTTGTGTTAGTGATTGTTGATCGTAGGGGGATTCCTAGTGACTTTAGGAGTCAACTAACAATAAAAAAGATCAATAACACTTAAACCAAAATAAAAGATTGATGTTATGATTAAATATGCAAATGAATATGAAAAAATTAGAAGGAAAATAACTAGAAAAATGTACGAAAAATGACGTGGAACTTTATCGAAGTGTTGGTAAGAGAACCCAATGCAATTCTAGACTAACAAATGATAAGTTTCTCTCTATTTCCATGCTAAAAATGGAATTACATCAAGCTAATATTGCTATAAGGTAATTTAAAAATGTGTCACTTTAAGTCTATAATGCCTAAGAAGCACACATTTCGATGTAGATATGTTAGTTCACTTTTATATGAGAAATCAAGAGTTAGACGTTAGTAAACTAGCGTTTTTAAATGGATTCAAATATATAAGAAGAGGACAAACATAATCGAGCATAAGATAATCCAAGGCCTATTCACTCAAACCATGCCAATATTAATATCAATAACACATGAAATCCTAAAAAAATAAAATTTTCACACATAGACAACTTGTAGTAGTGGCTGAGAAAATCGTCTTTGTTATCAAAAGTTGTAGAATGAACAATGTTTTGACAAGTTTGGACAACAATATTCTAAAGGTAAAAATCAAATCCATTGAATGGGGAAATACTAGTGACAATCCAACATAATCAATCATCACCACAAATATTCCATGCTACCTATTAATACCAATCTCTATAGGAAGAAGAATCAAAAGAGAAGCGTAAAAACAAAAACTCAATAGCTCCAAATGCCACAAAAGAAAGTCATCTCTTGCTCGATGCTTTGTACAATATATAGAAGAATGATAGAACACGAATAGGTGAGATAGAAAATAGAAGGGATGTAAAAACAATGGTCTCTAAGTATTACACTTATTTTTGAGTTAAAATAACACGCGTATGAAGAAACTATCCCTCCAAAATATCACCCTCCTTCGATTATAACCATGCACAAGAGAAACTACAATTGTATATGGCTAATTTATTCTTTTAATGCAAATTTGTTCTGCCTAAAATAGACCCTAAGGTGAAAATTTGCTAAAATTAATCCTTAAATTATAGGATAAGTGAATATTTAAAGTAGTATATGATGAGCTACGATAATTTTAGGAAGGAGAAACTTTAAAAATAACTATGTGAGCTCCTCTAGGCCAAGCACTCCTCCGATACGTTCACATGAAAAGGCTCTCTTGAACATGCCAAAATGAAACCGATCCTTGAAATTTCAAAGTGCTTGGAATGTCTTGAAATTGGACGCTGATGCTATTGGCCATACTAGTTACCTAAAAGTCCAATCACCCTGCTAAAAATATTTTGTCCTTGGAATCCAATGAAACTCACTACATAGGCGAATCCTCCGATTAGATACTCAAATATGAAATTGAATCTGTTGTGAGACCCCTCTCCAAAAATCGCTAAAAATTAATAGCCGCTAAAAGTAGCAATTGATATGAATAATAAATTCTCATATTTGACTAAAAAAAAAACCCATGTATATCTCGCCAAAGGGATTTGAAAATCTAGATAAGATCATGCAATGATAATAAGGAAAACTCACTCTGATCACACCCCTAGGGGGTCTTCAACTTCCCATTCTTACTTTGAATAGTGCACTAAACCTGTAAGTATGGGGAACCTACTATACTCATATCACTTGTCCACATGTACCAAGGATGTGTCCTCTAGATGTACCTTTATACAAATAACCTATTTGAACTTTGTTCGTCTATCCTTATCTAAATAATAACGACACAAAACCATGTACCCAGTCTAAAATGCACTCAATGAATCATCAATGCCACGTCTATGAACTGACTATCTAATCCCCCCCATAATGTACCATAAACCATCAATATCGAATGGTGAAATCTATAACAATGAATTCACCCCAATTTATATCTATGAATATGTACTATAGATTTCACTTGGATTTATAAGGTCAAAACCAATGTTAACACAAGGCATTAGAGTTAGGGTTTATAGATAGACCATAGGTTGTATTTGTTGAGGAGGAAGATAAGATGAGACACCTTGCATGAGCTTACTGAGGACTTGCTAGTGTGACTCTAGCTTGTTGGAGTATCTTTGGCGGAGCTATGTTTTTCATGTTTTTCCCTAGCTTAGATTTTGGAGAGCTTGGAGGGTTGTACCAAATTATATTAAGCTAAGAGTATGTGCTTGAATTTCATCTCTTATTTTCATATATGAGTTTTTAAGCTGTCCAAAATGGTCTTATTTGTAAATTTAATTTTCAGCTATCTACGTCTTCATGGTTTGATAATTTCTTGAACTAGTATATATTGTTGATTTGACCTAAGTTAAGGATAAACTTGTTAAGGGTATTAACATTGAAATTGAAGATATTAGGGTAGATTTACTATTATACTTATTGTTGTTACTATTGTACTTATTATTGTTATAAAGTGAATTTTAGATCTAGTTTATGCAATGTAAGATTTCCCTAGAGGGCCAAAATGTGTTAGATCAATTTGATATCTTTTCTCTTGGATTCACTTGTTGTTGGGGTTGAAAAGAAGCGAAATATTCTTGATTGTTTGTTGCCATAAATTATATTTGAGATCAGTCCTAAGGTTTCTCATCGATAGGGAATAGATCCAAGCATCCCCTTGGATGAAGGAGAAATTTCTGAATTTGCAATTTCATGAAATTTCTACAGTCTTAGCGAGCCATTTGAGATTCAAATGAGTGACATAGGTATCAAATCTAATTTAAAATGTTTTCAATGAAATTGAATATATGTCAATGTTTTGTAATTTTAAAGCACACAAATGAACTTGTTTCCGAATAATACACATGATATAAATTAAAATCACCAAACTATAATAATAATAATAATAATACACATGATATAAATTAAAATCACCAAACTATAATAATAATAACAACAATACTACTACTACTAATAATCCATTTTTAAGGTCACAACCAAGCTAGGCACTAATTTGGTGTATAAGACCCCTTTGTTTTTGGGATACGAGACCCTCCTTCACATAGCAATTTGACTATTAAAGTCTACGGAGGTGTACATACCCTACCCCCCTTCGGACTTGAACCTATGATTTCTTGGAAGGAAACACACATGCTTAACTGTTAGGCCCACTTTGGTTGTACCAAATCGATTATATAGTGAATAAAAAAGAATTTTCATATTACATATTCATACACATACACATACATTATAGCTTTGCCAAATGCCATAAACAACATATCATCATCGTCATCATCGTATCTATCATTTAAAATGTAGATGTTGTGTGATATTTAACTTAGAATTTGAAACACAACAAAGAGATAGAACCCTTATACTTCATAAATAACCAAAAACATTCACCATAAAAATAATGCCAAGATATAAAAAAAGACCCTTAAGGCAGGGTAACATCATCAATTACTTCTTTAGGAAGGAACCACTCCACAAGCCATGCTTGCTACAATACAATTAATCACACATATATCATACAATGATACTCATGTATATTTATACTTTGTCACAAGTAGCCTCAAGTGGCCTATTGTAACTACTCCTTATTATTAAATTATCTCCTTAAAGCTACTTTCAAGCCTATTTCATTATTTATGACTACATTATATTAATTATTTCCCCTTAAATATATAATACATGACATATTCCCCTTAGACACCTCCTTAAATAGCCCATATTATTGTCCCCTAAATATATTACAAATATAAAAGTGTCATCATTATCCTAACTCATTTATATTTAGCATAATGTAAACTATGTTCCATAATTTGGCCTTATAAAAACTCTTAATATATAAGAAATCTCTTTTAAATAATTTTAAATATAATGTATATAACATAAAAACTTTTGTTGGTAACTATAAATATTATAAATAAAAAAATATCGAGCCAAATTTGGTCTTTAAATAATCTTAAAAATGTTTACCATTTTTATAACTAAAATACTTCTTCTTTTATAACGCGTTACTCAAAATGGATCGTACCACATGGTTAACCAAAGATAACATAATTGTGTTTCTTTTTTTATAACGAGTGTTACTTAAAAGATATCTAAATTATGGATTTCTGATTTTATATGTTAATTTTCTGTTTTAATTAGTGGTTCATTGTTAACAAATGCTATATATGCCAATTAATTCAGAGAATCAAGGTATAACTAAAATTACATAATCTACTCAATCATTACATAGTCAATACATGTGGGCTCAATAAGAGCATCATATCACTTATAAAAATGAACCTAAGTAGAAAGAGTAGTAATTATTCCTCCCAACCACCCAAACTACATCCAATAGATCTTTATAATAATATTTAATTAATAACATAATACACTTACTTTAAATAAAATTTTAATTTTTTATACTATCTATAATTTCGTTAGTTAAAATAATCCATCATCATTACTAGTGATAATTTTAAATTTTATTAAAAACTTTAATGGATTTGTAATGCACAAGGCATTTTTTTTAAGTATGTGGTTCACCATTTGTTAGAGGGCTATTCCACCTCCTATTCAAACTGAATCAAGGTATGCCCATCTTACATCATCAAGCATATCAAGCATTACATAGGGGCTCACAAGAGAAACATGTCACTTACGAGAATTGAACATGAGTGGGGAGGTTAACAATCATTCCTACCAACCACCCAAGCTACATTCAATGGACACACAAAAACATTGTTAGTTATGTAAGTATACACCTAGCCAATTAAGTTTATACTTAAATTATATTTAGTAAGTATAAGGTCAATTTCTAAATTGAAAAAGTTAATTAAGACCAAAAATATTTCTTAAAAAGATTGATTGAAATTATTTTGGAAGCACTTGAGATTACCAATCATATATACATTTACATTTGATGATAATACAATCACATTTGCAATTGAATTAAGTGCATACTTATGATGTTTTGTAAAATGTTTAGTTATACCTTTAAGTAAATGTTTAAAGAGTCACTATAAAGTACGTATTGTCATTTAGATTTATGATCATTGAATTCTTAGAATGAAATATATTTGACATGTACCTTGTTACAATGCGGACATCTCCAATGCCATTTTATTTAGTCAATAAATTTGTCATTTAGATTTATGTTCATTGAATTCTTAGAATGAAATATATTTGACATGTACCTTGTTACAATGTGGACATCTCCAATGTCATTTTATTTAGTCAATAAATTGTTACACTTTACAACCTATAAGACTATTTAGATTTTCAAGCTCGCACTCAAACTTGGGTTTTTGTTGTTGTTGTTAGGAAACCATTGTTGGAATATATTTTTCATATAGACATTTTTTTTGTAAGTTCAGGTCTAATCTATTAAGTAAAGATAAAATACAGGTAATGATACAAGTCTGTGTGTTGCAAGAACACAAAACCGAGCCAAAAAGACGATCTAAGAGTATAAAAAATGATCCTCCCCATAGAGGGGAAAACAGACCTTAAACAATCCAAAAATACTGAACAGGGTAGATGAAAATATACAAACAAAAACTAGACAGGTGTCATGTGCTGGAAAGCAGAAAAAACATGAAAATCGAGGATTCGAGACATCTGGAGGAACGAAACACTTGGCATCAGTATGGCTGATATGGAACCTCGGTGATTGGGCAGCTGTATTCATGGCCCCATTGGAGTACCTGCTTCGAGCCATTATCCTGCTCCCGTTCTGGTTTTTCGCTGACGCCTGAGGAGTCGTTGTTCGTGGAGTTTCCTAAGTTCGGTGCTGGTTGCTTGACACGCTGTGGTAACGTCTTCCTGGTGGCTTTTCCTTTNGCTATGGAGCAGTGAGGGTGCTCTGACCAGGGGGTGGTGGAGGGGGAGGAGTGGGGAGAAGAGGAGGAATAGGAGGCGGTGGAGGGGGCGGAGGCGGAGGGGGAGGGGGTGGCTGAGCAGGGTCAGGGATATCGTTAATGGCACGAAGAATGAGTCCGGTGAACAAATTTTTAAACACCCAGTAATTTTCCTGACGGGAGGTGGTGCGGGTGGTCGCAGTAGTGGAGCCCAAGAGTTCGTCTTCCCAGTCTTCGACTAGGGACCTTAGCGCGACCGAAATCTTGGCTTCGAATTCCTTGTTGTTGGCATTCGGGTGGAAGGGTGGTTCCTCAGGCGTACTAGCCCTACCACGACCTCTTCCACCTCTGGGGGGTATTCTCCCGCCTCTGAGAGGTGCTCTTCGTCTCAGCGGCATGGGGTTTCCAGAGAGCGTGTGACTGAAACAGGCAACAGGGGAGTGGAGTAGATGAAGATTGCAACAGGGGAGTGCGTGACGGATCCAGGCTGCCAGGGAGCGCATGACTGAAACAGGCCACGGGGAAGGTTTTGGTGAAACAAGCTTGAACAGACAGGGAATGATCTGAGTGCTGTCGGTGGAGAAATTGGAATGGTGAGCAAGAAATAGGGGAGGAGCCATAATGAAACCAACCCGAAGAACCTCCATGTGAGCGTTAATGACTCTGTACACAGCCTGCTCGACCTTAATTACCAAGGGGACTGGAACTTTCGGCATTTTTGTTGGTGCTTGCATCATTGACGGAGGTGGCCGGATTTTGGTTGCCAACATAAGTCTCCGTTCTCATCATAGACTGGAAAGGTGTCGGGCCCATGAGGGAGCCGGTTTGCATGCTGCAAACCATCATCCACCTAGCTATTCTCACCTTCCACGTCCCTTTCCACATTCGTATCCCTATCTTCTACCACGTCCTCAACCTCGTCATCCTGAGCCGTGTCCAAGTCCATGTCATCTTGTGCTGCGTCCCTATCCCCCTCATCCTGAGCCCCGTCCATGCCATCCTGAGCCTCGTCTAAGTCCACATCCATGGCCTCATCATCCCTGACTGTCCCGTCCTCCGTGTCGTGCGTCCTATTTTCATATAGACATTAGGTATGCAGTCATGCAACATTAATTTCCCTAGTGCTTAGATCTTGTTATTAGACATCCTAGTGCATAATCTTGTCATTTTTTTGTCTCATTATCCACTATTGCATCCTCATCCATGATTTTAGGACTCAAACAATCTCTTCCATGATTTTAGCCACCCACCATCAATTACATTCAGTTAAGTGGGATACAATCAATTAACTGGGCCACCTTTCCTGGGTTTCATCACTCTGGGATGATAGTGATCTTCGATGACCACTAATAATAAAATGAACACCCTTATGTGCCCCTTTATCATTATTTATCATTATTTAACTCCCTCATGTTCCATTTAGGCCTACCTACCATCAGTTAGGATTAGTTAACTGGCCAACTGGCACTGCCATTAGGAGTTACAACTAGTTCTCAAGTCTAGTGATGATTTCTATGCAAATTAAGCCCGCCCAATTAGTAGATTCCAAATGTCTCCTAAGGCTCACGAATTTATTTATTGGAGATGTATATAAATTGTAACCTTATTTGTTAGATTTTTAACATTAAGATAGCATAACATTAGGATCTTTAACTAAGAGAACAACAAGCACACCAATCAAACACAAGAGACAATGAACACAGTGTTTTTCCTCGAGGAAACCATAAATGGAGAAAACCTTGTAACTTCCTCAGAGATAGAATCAACACCAAAAGTAAAACCCCAAAACAGTAAAATGATCTCCCGACAGCAGTAACCTCTTTCTTCCTTTCCCCAGTATTTCTCTTCCTCAGCTATACGCTACAACTAAGTGTGTGTTAAATAGAGAGGCTAGCTCTCTATTTATACTAATTCCCAACTTGACTAAACCCAACTAGGGCCGAATTCACTAGGTGAGTCTAATAACCCTAGTGCCTCGAAAATGTGGGGACTTTAACCGTTGATCAATAGGAGGGTTACCCACAATGACTTGACATGACTTGTTTACATTATAGAATCTCCCGATAGGAACATCAGGGCATGACATGAGAAAAGCACATCCTAGAATAAACATCAGGTTACAATAAATAAGAAATACAAGTGAATACATTCCGAAGTTACAATTACATCAACACTCCCTCTTAACTAGGAGGTATTCTCTCGACACAATTTATCAGCACAAGTCTTCTTCTCTGTATCATCTAGATCATCGTTAAGTTCTCGTCATCTTCATATTCAAGTCATCTTCATCTTCAACTTCAAGTCATCTTCATCATCGAATCTGGATCATCACTCAATTTGGATCGTCACTACTGGATCTAGAGCATCACTGGATCTGGATCATCATCACTGGATTTGGATCATCACTGGATCTGTATCATCATCACTGGAATATCATCTCTGGATCTATATCATCACTGCTGGATCATCATCACTGGATCATCATGGGTGCTATCTCATGATTCTTTTTGTCACAAGAAGTTCTACAGAGCTAGCCCCTTTTCATGCTGGTTATAGTCCTAGCCTCCATGTAGGTCTTCTTTAGCGCTTATATCTGACACCAAGTCAGAATGGCCCGCCCAACACTTACATCTGACCATGGGGGGAACACATCCCGCAACCATGTCAGAAAGGCATGCCCAACACTCACATCTGATCATGTAGGAACCAATCCTATAATCACATCAGAAAGGCTCTGCACTCACATCTGACCATGGGGGTAACACACCCCGCAACCATGTCAGAAAGGCTCTGCACTTACATCTGACCATGGGGGGAACACATCTTGCAACCATGTCAAAAATGATCTGCACTTACATTTGACCATGGGGGGAACACATCCTGCAATCATGTCAGAAGGGCTCTGCACTTACATCTAACCATGGGGGGAACACATCCCGCAACCATGTCAGAAGGGCTCTCAACCCCAGGTTGAGGGTTCCTGGTAACTGACCAGGTGCCTCCATTCCAAGAATGGAAATAGCTCTTATATTTGATCATGTAGGAACCAATCCTACAGTCATATCAGAATGGATCAACACTCATATCTGACATGGAAGGAGCCAATCCTCTCACCATGACATAATGGCTCAGCCCTTACATCTGAACATGGAAGGAACCAATCCTCTCACCATGTCAGAATGGCTCACGGACTCATCACATCCCCTTGGAAGGGACCTCAATCTGGAGAACACCAAGATTCTCCATGAAGTACTCAAACTTCACTCTGGCCAATGGCTTCGTCAACACATCAGCTATCTGTTCATCTGTCACAACATACTGGAGCTTCATTGCTCCCTTTTGCACCATATCCTTGATATAGTGATACTTGATCTTGATATGCTTTGACTTGTCATGGAACACTGGGTTCTCCGACAACTTCACACAACTCTGGTTGTCGCAATATATACAAGTAGCATCTAACTGGAGATCAAATGAATCAGACAATAGCTTCCTCAACCATACTACCTCACAACTAGCTGAACAAGCTGCGGCATACTCTGCTTCAGCTGTACTCTATGTCACACAGGATTGCTTCCTGCTAAACTAAGAGATCACACCTGATCCCATACTGAAGCAACACCCTGAAGTGCTCTTCCTATCGATGGCACTGGCTGCCCAATCTGAATCAACATAACCCTCTAGGTTAATCTTCTAAATCGCCTCACACTTGAGCCCATAATCAACTGTACCCTTCAGGTACCCCAGAATATGCTTTGTAGCAATCAAGTGAACATGTCTCGGATCTGTCAGGAACTGGCTCAAGGTGTTCACAGCAAAGCAAATATCTGGTCTCGTGTTCATCAGGTACATCAAGGAACCAATCATCTGACAATATATCGTAGGATCAACCGTCTCTGATGAAGCATCACTCAATAGCTTCAGGTTTGATGCCATAGGTGTGGCCATATCCTTGCAGTCCATCATCCCAAACCTCTTCAGGATCTCTATTGTATATTTCCCTTGTCCCAGGGAAATTCCATCTGCATTCTGCCACACCTACATGCCTAGAAAATAATGCATCATACCCAAGTCCTTCATTTCGAAATCGGTAGCAAGCTTCCTCTTCGTATCAGCAATCAACCCATCCATACCTATTACAAACAGATCATCTACATACAGTAGGAGCATCACTGGGTTTCCATCTTCAACCTTGCAGTAAAGGTTGGAATCTGCTTTACTCTTAGTAAAGCCTAAATTGGATAGAAAGCTATCAATTCTTCCGTACCATGTCCTGGGTGCCTGTTTCAAACCGTATAGGGATTTATTCAATATACATACATGAGACTCCCTGTCGTGTGTCTCAAAACTGAGTGGCTGCTCCACATACACTTCCTCTTCTACTACACCATTCAAGAAACCAGTCTTGACATCCAGCTGGTGTATCTTCCATTTCATCACTGTAGCCAGAGCAAGTACTGATCTGATGGAAGTCTATTTGGCTATAGGTGCAAAAGTTTCTTCGTAATCTATTCCTTCTTTCTGGGAGAAGCCACGAGCAACAAATCTTGCTTTATATTTTTCTATGCTACCGTCTGCAGCATGCTTGATCTTGTAGATCCATTTGGAAGTTACAACTGACTTCCCTTTTGGTCTTGGGACAACATCCCAAACATCATTCTTCATGATCGATTGACACTCTTCGATCATAGCATCCTTCCATTCTTTCCATTCTGTCGTTTCTTCATAATTGGAAGGTTCTTTATCGATGAAATCGCATAACAATGCTACATACCAGTAGTAGGATATGGTCCTCTTTCTTTCTCTATGATTTTCTTCTGGAGCCCCATATCTTTCCGCACCATGGATAGCTTCTCGTACCTAAGTAGGTTTCCTTTTGTGAGGATTCTTCTCCTAAGTTCGATCTACAGGTCTTTATGGTTCTTCAAATTCTTGATCTTCTTCTTGAGTTTCTTCGTTCATGGTTGTATCATGAATTCTTGGTGCTTCTACTTCTTCAGGTTCTTCAATAGGTTTCTTTCTGGATTTGTTGTAAGCTGTGTCTTCATCAAATGTCACATCCCTGCTGATGTCGATCTTCTTGAATCCTGGAAAGCATATTTTGTAAGACTTCGAGATTTTAGAGTATCCCACAAATATACCCTTCTTTCTTGAAGTATCTAATTTTGTCCTCTTTTCTTTTGGAATGTGTATGTATATAGGACAGCTGAATATTCTGAGATGGCTAACTTCTAGTTTCTTGTTGGAGAAGAATTCTTCAGGAGTCTTGTTCTCGAGTACTCTGTGTGGAGTACAGTTCCATACATACACCGCTGTTCTAGCAGCTTCTGCCCATAGATGCATAAGAAGATCTTGATCATGAAGCATTGCTCTTGCAGCTTCCATGATGGTTCTATTCTTCCTTTTTGCAAGCCCATTCTGTTGTGGATTATATGGAGTAGATAACTCCCTCTTGATCCCTGAGTCTTTGCATAACTCTTTGAATTCATTTGATGTGAATTCTCCACCATTATCTGATCGAAAGGTCTTGATCTTCTTTTCAGTGTGGTTCTCGATCAAGGCTTTGAATTCCTTGAACTTGCTGAATACTTCATCTTTGTTCTTCATGAAGTAAATCCATGTCTTCCTAGAAAAGTCATCAATAAAAGAAACATAGTATGCATACCTGCTTAGTGAATTTGATGACATTGGTCCGCATACATCAGAGTGGATGATTTCTAAGATTCCCTTTGCTTTGCTCTCGCTACTTGGAATTGTCTTCTTTGTGTTCTTTCCTTTCGCACATCCTTTGCAGACCCCATCATGTTTTGCTTGAATTTTTGGAAGACCTTCAACAAATTTGCTTGCAAGTGGTAGTGCTCTGTAATGCACATGTGCAAGCCTTCTATGCCAAAGTTCATTTGGCTCTACTGTGTCATGGACCAAGGCTTGTTCTGGATGGCCCTTCAATTTGTACAATCCTTCTTCTTGTTCTCCAATCACCACTGCATCATCAATAGTCTTTCATTTTGGCCACATGATGACTTGACCATCTATAAATGCAACCCTCATTCCTTTTGCATCTAATGTAGATATGGAGAGGAGGTTCTTCTTTAGTCATGGTACAAACAATACTTCTTTCATTATCATTGATTTTCCAGAGTCTAGCTTATAGGAGGATTCCCCACTACCTTCTATTGGATGCTGGTAGTCATCTCCGAGCTTCACCTTGTGAGGTGATTCATGTTTTGATAGTTTCACAAAGGATTCCTTGAATCCTGTCATATGCTTGGAAGCCCCACTCTCTATAAGCCAATCATTGTTTCCATGAGTAATGTTTCCGGTGAGAGCGGAAATCAAGACATATTCTTCATCACTTGAAGAATCTTCAATTTCATATCTGGTTCTCTTTGTAGAAGGTTCATCATCCTCTGCAGCATGAGCATGATGTCTTCTCTTGTTTCCCTTCTTCTTATGGGAGTTAATCTTGTTTCTAGGATAGTCTTTAGCAAAGTGTCCTCTTTCATCACATGTATAGCATCTTAATTTGGATAAGTCTTTTCTAGTGAAATCTCTTTAATGAGAATGCTTACCTATGGGGTGATGAGAACTTCTTATGGTTTTCTTGGAGTGTACCGTGAGAGCTTGATCTTCACTTCCCATCTTCTCTTCTCAAGCTGCTATCTGAGCTTCTTCTTGAGAGCATTCTTCCCATAGTCTGCTGAACTTGGCTAACTTCTTTCTGGCATAGATTCCTTGAATGAAGGAGTCCCATGATCTAGGGAGACCATTCAAGCTGGTCATTACAATATCTGCATTTTCCACTTCTCCATCTACTGGTTCCAGCTGTTCCTTGATCTGAGAGACCCTTGTAAAGTAAGAGTGGATGTTTTCTGCATTCTGGATCTTTACATTCTTCAGTTGGTTTCTCAGAGTCATCTTCCGGTTTATGTTCTTCCCTTCAAACAATTTGGTTAGGGCATCAAACATAGCTTTAGGTTTCTTGAGGGAGGACACCTGTGGTATGAGGTGATCCTTGATTGAATCAACAATGATCCTCTTTTCCATAACCAACTTCTTCTTTTGTAAGGCCTTTGCCTCATCCCCCTTTGGAACTAAAACCTCCTCACTGATATAGGAGTCCAACTCATTTTCTTCCAGGACCAGGGAGATCCTATACTTCCAGCCTTGAAAGTTATCATCTCCCTCAAGCTTTTCATCAAGCTTGGTACGATGAGACATCTTAACTGAGAACCTCAAATGGAAATACAAAAGATTTAGATCTTACCAGGTCAAGATATTGGATCTGGATTTGGAGCTGAAATTCTGCAGTGCTGGTTTAGGAGCAGATTAGGGTTTTGATTTTCTGGAGTTTTGTCCAACCAAATGCTTTGATTTTGATCCCTAACTTCGATTTTGAGGAGGAGATCAATCCAGTCTTGAGCTCACTGAAAAATTCCACTTATGTGGAAAGCCCTAATTTTCGACAGTAGTGTCGGGTCCAAAACTGAAAAACCTCAGAATTGGATTTTGCTTCGACCGAAAAATGTGCCCTAGGGAGGATAGTTATTCCAACCTTATTTTGCTGAAAATATGTGGAGAGAGATCCACAAAGTAGGAAGCCCTAGTTCTCGTAGTTGCACAATGTCTTCTTCTCAGGTTAGCTCTGATACCATGTTAGATTTTTAACATTAAGCTAGCATAAAATTAGGATCTTTAACCGAGAGAAAAACAAGCACAACAATAAAACATAAGAGACAATGAACACAATGTTTTTCCTTGGGGAAACCATAAATGGAGAAAACCCCGCAACTTCCTCAGAGATAGAATCAACACCAAAATTAAAACCCCAAAACAGTAAGATGATCTCCCGACAGCAGTAACCTCTTTCTTCCTTGCCCCAGTGTCTTTCTCTTCCTTAGCTATGCGCTACAACTGAGTGTGTGTTAAATAGATAGGCTAGCTCTCTATTTATACTAATTCCCGACTTGACTAAACCCAACTAGGGCCGACTTCACTAGGTGAGTCTAATAACCCTAGTGCCCCGGAACTGCGGGGACTTTAACCCTTGATCAATAGGAGGGTTACCCACAATGACTTGACATGACTTGTTTACATTATAGAACCTCCCGATAGGAACATCGGGGCATGACATGACACAAGTACATCTGTTACGGAGAGAAATTCCTATGGCTTGGGGTACCACAACAGACAGCTTTGACTCCAGAAATCAATCTTTCCCAATATGCAATAGAAATAAAATGTCTAACACTAAAGGATCAGACTTCGTACCTTATTCCAGATGGTTGAAGTAGATCCCCGTTGAGCTTTCCAATATTCAGCTTGAATTGATATAATACTTCCTCAACAACAAGTAAACAATACAAGCATACTATATATCATGGTGTTAGATCTATTCTAGCATATATAATCAATAATGTAAAAGCATTTGACATATTCCAATGGATACAATATTCAATCAAATACACATCATTGGATAGGAAAAGATAGTTCTTATTATTATAAATCAAAGATTACAAGATAGATACAACCTCTGATGGCACGTCTGCGAACTGGAGAAACTAAATCCCCCACTTGGGCCTCCACCACCTCAATCCTCCATCTCACGATAGCAAGCTCACTAGCAAAAGGCAAGCTTGGGAAGAACACAAAAGTGCTCCAAGGGACAAAGGGATGTATACTCAAGTACAAATTTCGGCAACAATGGACTATAGTTTCGTTGCTTTCAATCTCTCTATATGCCTTCAATGTACCAAGGGGTTCCTTATATAGCTTCACAAGGGATAATGAAGGGTCGAATCTGAGCGATCTCAAGGCATATGGAAGGCCAGGAGTCGAATGAGTCGGATCCATGTCAAGGAAAACTCCAAAAGGATTTGGATTATGCACACATCCTGATGTACACGGTTATATGGGTCAAACCCGTGTATGTACGCTGTTATCGGGTAAAAATCCGCGTATATCATTTTTCATATAGTTTTAGGGATGATCAAGGAAACATCAAAGGATAAAAGATAGTCCATGGGGTCTAAAGAGTCTGCAGCGGGACAGGGGAAGGCCATACAAAGTGTGATTCACCTAGAGTGGTGAAATCCGCTATAACAACATCCCGGAATAAACATCGGGGTACAATACATAAGAAATACAAGTGAATACATTCCGAAGTTACAATTACATCAACATTATTGGTGAATAATAATCAGATGGAGTTTATACCAATTGAGTTCTCTATCTTATGTTTATGCTTCTGTATTTCTTCTCTATTCTCTGCTATCTCTATTGCAATTCTTAGTGAGATTACATATTGATTCTTAGATCCACTGCCCAAATTCTAATAAACATGAGAAATTTAAAAATAAACTATTTTGGTGGAAACTTTGATTGTAATTTGAATAATATAGTTTATAAAGTTAGGTAGTGTTGGTTAAAAAATCAGTCTATGAAATAATTGATGACTTATTTGATGATGTCCGATGATGACATGGTTGTGTTTTTAGTCACTTCATTATATACTTCTAAAATTGAGAAAAAAGAGCAAATCCCAAAACCCAAAATGGGATTTTGTTACTCATTTCTTAGTCTATTTTGTTGCACAAAGGAAAATATTAGAGAAATCACGTAGGAGTTTGGAACATATATTAGATTTCTCATTTGCTTGGCCTGAAAAAACATACATGTATAAAAAAATTAAAATTTGACACAAATTGATTAATTATTTAACCATTTGGATGAGGGGAGTTGCATTATCATGTAGATCTATTTTCAGTTCCCTCATTTCCTATGTGTTATAATATCCTCATATCATCATTTACCTATAATGCTTATTTAGCCTAAGTACCTTTGAATGATTGAGTAATCCTCTTCGAAACAACATTTTGCATGGTCCTCATGTCTTTCCTTCAAGAACCACATGGGATCTTGCACCTTTGCTTAAAGCAATGCACGAGGGTATTTAAAAAAGTGAAAAATATAAATACAGATTAAATGCACACTCCTAAGAGATATTTTTGTGATTGTATGCCTGTACACTGTTAAAAGCTTATACGAACTGCCTAAACCTATGCTCAATATTATTTAAGAAGGCCATTTGTTGAAAAGGGGGATACACAACTACCAAACAACCTTATGCTAGAGGATTGAGAATCATTTTGTATAGTATTTTTATAGTCCCATTCCTCCTTAAAAAAACCTAGTTATTTTATTTTTGCTTCCTTGGTCCAAAATTAGGATCTTAATTCCCTTGGATGAGCATAGTAGTTGTCCATGATTGGTCTAGGCCATAGGAATTCAGAAACCGATGAAGAAGGTGCCAATACTGAAAATCAAGTATATTACTAAGTATTGATTCATATTTTGATTAATAACATGTAGATATCTCTTCTTCTCCCCTTGCTCCCACCTCAACACCTCAAATATGTTTCGATTTACATTTTCATGTATTATTTGATTTGAGATGGAATTATTTGCTTCACGATAGTTATATTTAGTTAGTTACGATTCCATATTGCATTAATTGTCTTTATTGATGTTTAGAAAGGTTTGAAAAAGGTTCCTTGGTCACTTTTGTGTAGGTTTATAGTGGATTGAACAAGCATAAGGCATCATTTCTTGATATCACAAGTTGGAACAAGGAGGTAAGAAAAACTAGCTTATAGTATTCCTCCTTTTTTATTCTTGGTATCTTTAAGTGATTAATTGAATTCGAGATTTACAGTTATTCTCTTACCTTTCATTGTTAATAACTTGACCCTAGTTATTAGGAAGTATCTACACAAACAAAACTAGTGACTGCACTAGGAATTATTCTTTAAATTATTCATTTTAGGGTTTATTTATGTATTTTCTAGCCTTAGGGAGATCGATAATTAGTTATATTTATTGTTTTTCTCATCTCATCCTACCAAAATATTGAATATGGAAGTTCTTATATCCCTTAGAGACATTATCCCCTGTCTTATAGAATATTATTTCTCTTTGGATTTAGAATGGAATCGAGAACATGCGAGTTTCTTTCTCAATAAGTGTGGGTCCCTGCGCTTTGCCTTTGAGAAAAGAACGAGTACACACATGTTTCCATTTTGGAACACATGGGGGTTTGCTTGTGTGGAAAATATGTCCTTTAGGAAATTTTATGGTGTTTCTGCTCGAATTTTTAATGACTTTGAAGGGTTTTTGGCTATGTTTCAAGATATTTAGCATTCATATCTTTTCATTTGCATTTGGTAAAACAAAAGAGACATGTTTTCACTTTTGTGTTTATAAGGTGCATTTTTATTATTGCTATGAAAGCTTATTTCAGTAGAGTTTTTATTGGATTGTCAAAATTAATTTGAAAAGAAAAAAATAGTTGCATCTTAGGTGATTAGACTTTGATATTTGTATTTCATTTTTTCTCACAAGTTATATGGGATATGTGGTTTCTTGAAAGATAAGTACAAATTCCTTGGTTGAGGTTGTTAGTTTATTTATCAATTTAGCATTCCTTTACATGTATTTAAAAAACCATAAAGTTTTACTTCCATACCCTTCTAAGTAAATAACAACCCTAAAATAAATGTTAAACTTAAAAGGAATTAGAATTGTTGTTTTAGAAAACCAACATAGTATAAGACTAGAGCCTCATTGTACGATTGGAGAGGAAACTCTTCAAATATATTGAAATAAATCTAGAAGAATTGGGGAGTGTAAAATCCAATAGTAATATAAGTCTCTTATTGAGAAAGCACACCTTACATGTGTGTCAAGCACTAGTTCAATTTAGGAAGCTATGAAGGTTTTCCCCTCTTTCCTTGTTTAGTGGGTTATGTGTGTACATGAACTTTAGGTGAAGTGGAAATTCCCAAAGCTGACATTATTTCTATCCAAATTTTTGGGTCCCTACATTCCCTATACATACACATAAATCTATCCCTTCAATGTGTCTCTATGAAGTGGTACCCTTAGCTTCCCTTCTTTAATCTATTTACTAGGTGACTACAAGTGGGAAGTACTTCTATACTTATGTTGAATGATTATAATCCACCTCATTTCCCTTGGAGGGTGCCAATATCTGTGAGGGTGCTTGTACATTTAATTATTGTCATGAGAGGGTTATCATAATTGTCTCCCATTCCTTCATTAGTTAGTCTTGGGCCCTCATACTACTAGGATAAATTCTAAAAGTTTTTTTGTCATGGGATCTTCTCTACCTCTGCTTTTGGTGCTTTAACACATTGAAACTATTATTTGGAAAAGTTTTTCTTGTTTGTTGTGAAAATCTTGGAAATTTTTAGTGTATTTTTTTATTTGGGAATTCCTCTCTCCTCCTTCACAACAATTCTTAGATATGGTATTTCTTTTTGATGAAGTTATCATCGAAGCTATGACTAGATCCGAGAGAACTTGGGAGGATATGCATCAACAATCAAATTTCATTCTCGATTTAAGTGATCTAGGTGGAAACTGGTGGCCACCCACTTATTCCACTGACTCATAATGGTTCTCCATCCCAACATTTTTTCTAAAACGTTTTATGTCTTGAAATTTTGGGGAATTTTGAGGCCTTAAATAACAATTCTTGGCCCTGTGATGGATTAGGGTTTATGAAAGATTAAATAATCCTTAACCAAATTTGTTCTTCCCTTTTATATAATTCCAATGGGATATTATGCACTCCAAATGGAGTTTGTATGTGGAATTTGTGCCCCCAAGAAGTTGATGTATCATTTAGAGTCCTCGGGGCCATTCCTTTTGCTGCTTCATCTCCTAAGGTTTAAATTTTGGATATTCAGGGTTTTTATCTCACAGGCTTTGGAAATTTATGTTAAAAACACATTTTTAGCCTCTTTTAATGGTATCCCTATGAACGGGTGTATCCACACATCTCTCTTCAAATATAAATACCACCATTCTTATTTTGTGTTGCTTTGTAGCTTACAATTTTTTTTGATTTCATCCATCAATAGAATTTGGGTTTTTATTGTACTACCATTCTTTCTACACAATATTTGTATCATATTTTAATTTTATATTTATACCTTCATTTCAATCTCTAAATAATCCATATCATTAAGTAAGTTGGAAGTTGAAGAAAATAGTTTGATCTTGTATGGATATTTCAACTGGAACACAATTTTCCTCCCATCTAATGAGATATATGTGGATGGGAATATGACAAACATATAGAAGGCCATGCTAATTGATATCTCTAATAAGCTCAACGTTGTGGAGATTATCATTCTAATAACAAATTTTTATCCTAAATAAGTCAACATATACATTGTTCTCTTCAATGAAGTCTATGATGTTTTCTCTTAGGCCTATGAAGAAATGATAGGGTTTGACCCCCAAATTGTTGAACATGAGATCAAGACTTAAGATAATATGAATCTAGTTACTTGGAAGTTAAGATTGGTGAACCCTCAAAAAGTATAAACCATCAACATAAAGGTAGAAAAAATAAGAAAAGTTGGTTTCATCTACCGATCCCCACTCATCGAATGGGTATCTAACTCCTATAGATAAGAAGCAAGGGACTATTCACGTCTGTATTGATTTTTGTGATATGAATAAATCTTATCCTAGGATAATTACCGTACTCTATTAATTGATAGAATTATCAATCTATGTGCAGGAAGATAAATATTTTCGTTCATGTATTGATTTTTCAGCTATAATCACATCCATATTTGCCTAAAATATCAACAAAAATTGTTTCTATTTGTGCTTGGGGTACCTTTTTCTTATTGGAAGATTGCCATTTTGCTTAAAAAATTCCAAATTCACATTCCAACAGGATATGTATTATGCCTTCCATCACTGAAACATTCTATTGAATCCTACTTGGATGAATTGGTCACTTGATTTAAAATAATAGCCTATCATCTAACTCATATTCAAGTGTTTTTTGATAGATATTTCTACAAGATTTGACTAAAAAACCGAAAACGTATTTTTTGTGTCCTTATTGGGAGGTTAGCTGGTTTTATCATGGCCAAGTTTGGGATTATGCTTGATTCCTTAAATGTTGGGGAAATAATTCAATTTTGTCTCTTGGATAACATCATACAACTTTAGAGTTTGCAAGGATTTTTTTTTCTTGTGATGATTTATAACTAATTGTGTTAAGGTGACAAAAGGTTTCACGTGCCTTTAAAAAAGGGAGTCCCTTTCATGTGGGATGACGCTATGTAATGGTAATTTAAACTTGAAAGAGGCCCTTATTCCAACCACATTGATTTGTCTACCAGACTATAATAGATATTTCCTTCTATACTTGCTAACTTTTGAATCTACCATTGGGATGGTTGTAGTTCAAGAGGATGATGCACATCAAGAACATGCAATATACTATCTAAGCAAGATTCTTTCCAAACACAAACTACATTAATTACATGTGGAGAAATGGGCTATGGTAGTAGTTCATGATATCCAAATATTTTGACATTCCATTTTCCTTTAACATACAACCAAGACACTAATACTTCTCAACATATCTTGACCTGATGGGTAATCATGGGAAAATTATTCCAAATAGATTGCAATTTTGCAAGAATTTGATTTGGGTTTTTCATTAATTAAGTAAACAAAATTCTTACGTTTGCACAACTCATTAAGGAGTTTCTGTGAGATGAATAAGAGCGGTTCAAAGTTGATACTTTTCCCAATGAACACATAGCACTCATTCCCTCTAGTGACCCTTGGTATGGAGACATCCTAGTGTATCTCTAGACCCAAAGGTTCCCTTCTCATTTTTCTCATTATGAATGTTGGTGCGCATGTCATCATGTGAATGGATACCTTATCATGATCACCACTTTGAATCATTGTCAGCTTGATATCATTTTATGTCATGCTTGACTCATGGGAGAATGTTTTGAATGATTTACATAATGGATCTTGTGGAATTCAGTTATCTAGGTTAGCCACTACCTAGAAAAAATTTCATTCTAGATAGTTTTGGGCATCCATTTTTAAATACCATGTCAGTGAACTCTAAAAATGTCACCCGTGCCATATTTACAGGAAAAATATGTGTGCACACCTGTTATAACACGATTTGACACATTCATGTCTTCCATGACTTATGGCTCCAATCATAAGTTAGATGCAGTCCAATCCAACTCAAATTATTCTAATTTTTTTGAGAGGTACATGTGCCTTTCCTTGGATCAAGGCATGTGTGGACACTCATTTCCTTCAAGAAAGGTGTGCATGCCTTGAAAATTGTGCAAAAAATTAAAATGTTACGAATTTTGTAGAACTTAATAGTTGCTATGGCATTTTCTCAGTTCTAATTCCTTGAAACCACCCTATAACTATTTTAATCATTTTAAGAAAGTGTAAATGTAGAATTAATGGGAGAGATAGGGGCTCTTATGCACTAATCTTGTTGTGTTGGACGAGTTGTCTTGAGTATTTCAAGTTTTTATGTTCTCCCTCCCATTGAAAACCCTTGTTTCTGAGTTTTGTCCTCTATTGAGGGGCGAAGTTCATATCCATTGTTGATTTCTCCACATTGTTTGAGTTAAAGATCAAATATTGGGAAGATGAAGCATCAATGGATCAGGTTCAAAGGGCCCTAGATGGTAGTTTTAAAGGCATTGTCATAGAGATAAGGTAATTGTACTTGCTATTTATTCTTAATAAAATAAATATATCTCCTCTCATCCCTCCCTAATATGATGTTCAATGCCTAATTGTATTTGACTCATGTTGGTTTGAAGGATAAATATTCATGATAGGGTAATTAGGGTTAATTGATAATAAATTTGAGTTGTTATTAGATTCATTTGTTATATATCCATAATATTTGAGGAAGGTACCATGTCTCTTGTGTGCAAGTAACAAACTCCTTGATTTGGAGTGAATTAAAATTCATGTACCAAATGAAGATTGAGGATGACCATTCGTATACATGTACTTATTCTCTTTGATACCTTGGTTGATCACTTGGTTACCATTCATTGATCTTAGGGAATTGGGACCATTATCTCTTATCCTGATTTGTGATAATTTACCCTATCTATTTAGGAGTTTTTCTCCTCAACATAACTGGAAACTCCAATGGGAATGAATTCATTTTTTTATTTTCTGTAGGGTTCCCTTAAGACTATTTCTAGATTTGGATTGAGTGCTTTATGTTGATGTAATTGTAACTTCTGAATGTATTCCCTTGTATATCTTATGTATTGTACCCCGATGTTTATTCTGGGAAGTGTTTGTAATGTAATTGAGTCATGTCATGCCCCGATGTTCCGATCGGGAGTTTCTATAATGTAAACAAGTCATGTCAAGTCATTGTGGGTAACCCTCCTATTGATCAAGGGTTAAAGTCCCCGCAATTGGGGGTCCCTAGGGTTATTAGACTATCCTAGAGAAGTCGACCCTAGGTGAGTTATTGTAACTAGGGGAAATAGTCCCCACCATTGTGTTAAGGTTAACCCTCCTTGTTGATCGGAGGGGAAAAGTCCCCACAGTTGTGGGGCACTAGGGTTATTAGACTCTCCTAGAGATGTCGGCTCTAGTAAGTAATTGTTAAGTGAGGCCGACATGTTGGAGTGGACATTAAGTGAACGAAATAATATAAATAGAGAGTCAGCCTCTCTATTTATCACACACACACTCACTCATTGGGGTGCATGAGTGAGAGAAGAAGTTGCTGGGACAAGAGAGAGAGAGACTACTGCTGTCGGGAGATCATCTTTATGTTTCCGGGTTTTACTTTTGGAGCTGATTCTATCTCTGAGGAAGTTGCGGGGTTTTTTCCTTTATGGTTTCCCTGAGGAAAATATTTGTGTCTATTGTCTCTTGTGTTTTATTGTTGTGCATGTTATTCTCTTAGTTAAAGATCCTAAGATCATAATGCTAGCTTGAATGATAAAAATCTAACATGGTATCAGACCTAACCTGAGAAGAAGATATTGTGCAATTGGAGAAGCTAGGGATTCTTAATTTTTGGGTCTCTCTCCATAATCCATCAGAAAAATTATGCTAGGCTGACTCTCCATTGAAGGGAGCATCTTTCTGTCGAAGCAGAATTCGATTTCGGACATTTTAAGTTTTTGGTGCGGGAAATTAGGGCTTCTTACAGAAGAGGAATTTTTGAGTGAGCTCGGCATAGGATTTCTCTCCTCATCAAAATTGAAGTTTAGAGACTTGGGTCGAGATTTTTGGTTGGGTATAACTCTGGGAAAGTCAAATCCTAATTTGACCCTGGGCTGGAAAAACCCTAAAATACTAAAACTGATAATTCTTGGTACATTTGCTATATCTCGGGCTACAAAGGTCCAAATGAAATTTCTGAAGATGTTCCAAAAATGGCATGGACTGTACTTTCAGTGGTAGAAGTTTCAGACCCAAAAGATGAAACGGTGACATGTGGCAGTCTGTGCAACTTCGCTATGCTGAACAGTCCTGAAACAGGTCACCTTGAGAAAATGATCATAAGTCCCAATTGGTGAAACCAATTCTGATGAAACCTATGGTGTTGGAACATGGACACTACCTCAGTGCAAATTTTAAGACACAGAGGAGTAGTAATTTTGGAGACATCGTAGAAACAGTATCAGGAATTTCTACAGAAGAAATTGGAAAACTAGGGCTTCCTGTTTCAGGAGCTTCCCTCCACTGTTTTCAGAAAAGGAGTACATTGGACAGCTCACCTGGAAGAGGTCTATCTTTCTATCCAATCAGATTTGAAAGATTCCAAGTTTTAAAAATTAGGGTTTTTCCAACAAACCCTAGATCAGCTAGCTCCGGAACTAGGACAAAAACCTCAAATCAGTAAGATCTAATCTTTTACTATTTTCATTTGAGATTCTCATCTCAAGTGATCTATCACATCAGCTTGATGATAAGCTTGTTGAAGTTGACAACTTCTAAGCATGGAAGTATATGATCTCTTTGAAGAAAGTGAATTGGACACCTACATAAGTAGAGAGGTTCCAGTTCCAAAGGGAGATGAGGCTAAAATCCTTACACCAGAAGAACTTGGTCAAGGCTAAGAAGATCATCGTTGATTCAATCACGGATCACCTTATACCACAAGTGTCTTCCCTAAAGACACCGAAAGCGATGTTTGATTCCTTGACCAAGCTATTTGAAGGGAAGAACATAAATCAGAATATGACTTTGAGAAAACAGTTGAAGAATGTGAAGATCCAGAAATCAGAGACCATATAGTCATACTTTACAAGGGTCTCTCAAATCAAAGAACAAATTGTAGCAGTAGAAGAAGAAGTGGTGATAGCCACCTTGAATGGCCTCCCAGGACCGTGGGATTCATTCATGCGAGGAATGTCTGCCAGAAGGAAGTGATTACTTTCAACAGAATCTAGGAAGAAGAAGAAGCTCGACTCATAATAAGAGAAGAGAAGATGGGAGCAACTGAAGATCAATATCTCACCATGAAAAGAAGATCCCTCAAGCGATAAGGAATACGAAGGACTCAACTCTTGAAGAAACTCTTATCCATCTTAGAATTTGGATAAGAAACGATGCTATTACGAATGAAGAAGATGATGAAGCTGAAGGCTCAAGAAGGAGTCTACCCACGAAACAAATAAAGATAAGTATTCAATTGTCATTTCATGATATTGTTTTGTTATGCATTTGTTTATATTCAGTTTATGCATTATGCATGATAGAATGTTTTCATTAATGACAATATACTACTAATATGCATGTGATGGGTAAGTAGCTCATGGTGCTATACAAATCTCCATTGCTACTTATATAGAATGAAACCTCTTTGCTGACATATAGGATTAGTGCACAATCTCAATGTTGTCCTGGTAGAGATGGAAGGCATGTAGAAAAGTTTCCATGAATTATGGATGAATTTTGTATTGGCGAAAATAGTTGCATGATCATATATTTATGCATAAGAATTTTCCATTATGAATATGCCTTATGAAATATCTCTAACCATACAACTAATGCATTTGAATTGTAGGAAAGATCGCGTACAATCACCTACAAGCAAAGAAGGATGAGACTTGTTCCAAAGAACAAGTGATGACAAGTTCAAGATGAAGAATAATACGACGAATGCAGCAACATCATTGATGCAGAACCTTCCAGCTATGAAGAAGTAACCAAGAAGAAATGGAAGACTAGTTCAAGAAGAATGATGTTTAGGATGCAGTATCGATACATGAAGGGAAGTTCATAGTTCCATCATGCAGTAGATGGAAACATCGTGGGATACAAGGCAAGATTCGTAGCATGAGGCTTCTCACAAAAAGAAGGCATAAACTACAAATAGACATTTGCAGCTAGTGGGAGTTGAGACACATGATAGGAATAATCATGTGTGCAAATGAAAGAAGGCCTTGCACGAGTTTAGAAGGCACCCATGGGATAACACATACATGATGAGCTTAATGAAGATCTTAACCTTTGCTACAAGGTTGAAGATGGAAGCCTATAGAGGATGACAAACTCATAGATGGGTGCGAGAAGAACTTTTGAAAAACATCAAGATAGAGGATCTTGGTATCTAGTGATCCTGGATGGATACATAGAATATTAGTAGCATAGGAAGCTACTTGTCACTCTGGTACAAAATGTTTCAGTGCATAGAGTATGAATGATAGAGGGAGAATGATGCTTCGCTTCAGAGGGAGTGACTGTAGAAGATCCTGAGGTTCGACATGGTATGACAGGATGGACAGCTTACTGATGGCTCTAGGATTTACTAAGAGTAAAGCGGATTCCAACCTTTCTTCAAGGTTGAAAGTGGAAGACCAGTGATGCTCTTGTTATATGTCGATGACTTGTTCTTGATAGAGAATAGGAACTCATTAAAGTTGTAAGAAGGAGACTTGCTGCCGAGTTTGAGATGAAGGAATTGGATATGATGCACTATTTTCTAGGCATGGAGGTGTGGCAGAATGCATATGGAATATCCCTCGGACAAGGGAAGTATGAAGTAGATATCCTAAAGGCCATGACCACACCCATGGCATCGAACTTGAAGCTATTGAGTGATGCTTCATTAGAAGCGGTTGATGCTACGATGTATCGTCAAATGATTTGTTCCTTGATGTACCTGACAGATACAAGACCGGATATTTGCTTTTCTATGAACACATTGAGACTTGTTCACCTGATGGTTGAAAAGGGTACAGTTGAGTACGAGATCAAGTATGATGTGAATCAGAAGATTAACCTGGAAGGTTATGTGGATTCAGATTGGGTAGGTAGTGCCATCGATAGGAAGAGCACTTCAGGGTGTTGCTTCAGTATAGGATCAGGTGTGATCTCTCAGTTTAGCAGGAAGCAGTCCTGTGTGGCATTGAGTATAGCTGAAGTAGAGTATGTTGCAGCTTGTTCATCTAGGTGCGAGGAAGTATGGCTAAGGAAGCTACTGTTTTAATTTATTTGATCTCCAGTTAGATTCTATTTGTATATATTACGACAACCAAAGTTGTGTGAAATTGTCGGAGAACCCAGTGTTCCATGAAAATTCGAAGCATATCGAGATCAAGTATCACTATATCAAGGATATGGTGTAGAGAGGAGTAGTGAAGCTCCAGTATGTTGCAATGGATAAACATATAGCTGATGTGTTGACGAAGCCATTGGCCATAGTGAAGTTTGAGTACTTCAGGGAGAAGCTTGGTGTTCTCCATATCGAGGTTCCCTCCAAGGGGAAGTGATGAGTCCATGAGCCATTCTGACATGGTGAGAGGATTGGTTCCTTCCATGGCCAGATGTAAGGGCTGAGACATTCTGTCATGGTGAGAGGATTGGTTCCTTCCATGTCAGATATGAGTGCTGATCCATTCTGATATGACTGTAGGATTGGTTCCTACATGATCAGATATAAGTGCTGAATGCCATTCTTGGAATGGAGGCACCTGGTCAGTTACCAAGAACACTCAGTATGGGACTGAGAGCCATTCTAATGTGACTGTAGGATTGGTTTCTACATGATCAGATGTAAGTGAAGAGCCATTCTGAGGTGATTGTAGGATTGGTTCCTACATGATCAGATGTAAGTGTAGAGCCATTCTGAGGCGATTGTAGGATTGGTTCCTACATGATCAGATGTAAGTGCAGATCCATTCTGAGGCGATTGTAGGATTGGTTCCTACATGATCAAATGTAAGTGCAGGGCCCTTTCGACATGTAGGTAGGATTGGTTCCTCGCATGGTCGAATGTAAGTGCTGGGCCTTTCTGACATAGATGACTGGATTGGTTCCTCTCATTGTCAGATGTGAGTGCTGGGCCTTTCTGACAGGGTTGTGGGATGTGTTCCCACATGGTCATATGTGAGTGTTGGGCATGCCTTTATGATGTGATTATAGGATTGGTTCCTACACGATCAAATGTAAGTGTTGGGCGGGACATTCTGACTTAGGGTCAGATGTAAGTGCTGTAAAATACCGACATGGAGGCTAGGCCTACAACCAACATGAAAAAGGGTTGGCTCTGTAGAACTTCCTATGATGAGAAAAATCAAGAGATAACACCTATGATGATGATCCAACATAGATGTTCCAGAACTAGAGATGATCCAGATCGAGTGATGATCTAGATCCAGTGATGATGATACAGATCGAGTGATGATGATCTAGATCGAGTGATGATCTAGATCCAGATGAAGATGAATTGAAGATGAATATGATGAGAACTAAATGATGATCCAGATGATACAGAGAAGAAGATTTGTGCTGATAAATTGTATCGAGAGAATACCTTCCTAGTTAAGAGGGAGTGCTGATGTAATTGTAACTTCGGAATGTATTCACTTGTATATCTTATGTATTGTACCCCGATGTTTATTCTGGGAAGTGTTTGTAATGTAATTGAGTCATGTCATGCCCCGATGTTTTGATCGGGAGTTTCTATAATGTAAACAAGTCATGTCATGCCCCAATGTTTCGATCGGGAGTTTCTATAATGTAAACAAGTCATGTCAAGTAATTGTGGGTAACCCTCATATTGATCAAGGGTTAAAGTCCTCGCAGTTGTGGGGCCCTAGGGTTATTAGAATATCTTAGAAAATTTAGCCCTAGGTGAGTTATTGTAAGTCAGGGCAATAGTCCCCACCATTGTGTTAAGGTTAACCCTCCTTATTGATCGAAGGGGCAAAGTCCCCACAATTGTGGGGCGCTAGGGTTATTAGACTCTCCTAGAGATGTTGGCTCTAGTAAGTAATTGTTAATTAAGGCCGACATGTTGGAGTGGACATTAAGTTAAAGAAAGAATATAAATAGAGAGTGATTCTCTATATTTATCACACACACACTCACTCATTGGGGTACATGAGTGAGAGAAGAAGTTGCTAGGACAAGAGAGAGAGAGACTATTGCTGTCGGGAGATCATCTTTATGTTTCAGGTTTTACTTTTGGTGCTGATTCTATCTCTGAGGAAGTTGCAGGGTTTTCTCCTTTATGGTTTCCCCGAGGAAAATCTTTGTGTCTATTGTCTCTTGTGTTTTATTGCTGTGCATGTTATTTTGTCAGTTAAAGATCCTAAGATCATAATGCTAGCTTGAATGATAAAAATATAACACTTTAAAACCTGTTGATTTTTGGAATAGTGTAAAACCCTTAGCCAAAGTAAAAAATCAAAGTTTTTTTACCTTTTTAGGCCACTATAAGGGGTACACACACCTTACATAGGAAACATAAGCGTGAAAAACTCCTTTTCCTCTAGACATGCGTATGTGCACACATCTTTTCTTGGTAATAGGTGCATGTAGCCTTTAAAACATGATTTTTTCCTTATATTACCTTCATTTTTGTGTTCCAATTGGTACCATAGGTCATTAGGATAACTTTATCTTTGCATTTAGGGACAATTATATGCTTCAAAGTGCTTTAGAAAGTGCATGATTGGTTTTATAAAGAGAAAAGAAGGAAACCATTCCTTGTTTGTGTTCTTTTTCACCCATTTTATACATTGTAGGTAGTAGTTGGTAGTTTGCATCTTCCTTTCTAGAGAGTTGTTGAATGTTTATTTATTGTTTTTTAGAAGAAAAAATAAAGGAGTGATTTGATGTTATGGAAATTGTTCATTGAAATTTAATTGGATACCTATTTTCAAAGAAGAATGAGAGCATGCAAGATGATTGAATGTTCTTATTGGTTATAGTCATTTCATATAATTTAAACATCCATTTTCACACATTATTTCCTGATTAAAAGACAAGTTCATAAAAGCAACTTAATTAAAAATAATTACACTCATTTTTCTTTTATAGAAAACCAATTGTAATATAGTTTCTAGGATATTGGTAGTAGGCTTGGAGATTAAATTCTCCAATGCCACTAAAATTAAACTAGGATCTCACTAACTAAATGAAAAAAATCCATAAGTAAAAAACAACACTTGTTGGGAAAGCACGCCTCACATGCATGCCAAACACAATGTCATCTTGAGTAGGAAATTGGTATTGTACCCTCAATGTTTTCTTAGTGGGATATGTGTGTATAAAATTCTTAGGAGAAGTGCCAAATCCTTGGGGTGACACCATCTATCCCTTAATTTTTGGGTCTAGTTCTTGGTCCTTCATTACCTTCCCATACATAGACACCTGAACTACGAATGTTCCTCCCAACTATTAATTTCAATGTGGTGGATGTATTTACTTGTATTAGGTTTCTACCAAATTAGTATAAGGAGGAAGTGCTTGTGATACCTGATATAGAAACATAAAATCCACCTTATCCTCCTTGGAGGGTCACAATCTTTGTGGGGGTACTTGCATCTTGGGTGATTATTTCCTGAAGATTACTGTAAATATCTCTCACCCATTTTCTATTTGTATTTTAGCCCTAATCATCCTAGGTTGACCTTCAAAATTCCCATATCAACTCTTCATTGGTTTCTCTCCAGGTCCTAATCACCTTGGACTTGTTTTTAGGATATTGGCGTTGCTTGATTGAATATTTAGGATTTTTTTAGATGAGTGTGGTTCTATTGAGAATTAGATTGTAGGATTTCTTTTTTTGAGTTGAGGTGGATAAACAACGTATTCATAGGTATATAACGATGAGGGGTCTCTCACAAGAGAGTGTGAATTTTAATTCTAGGAGGTACATGATAGATAACCTTGACTCTCCCTCATAGGAGTTTGATGTAAAATTTGTGAGCCTTAAAGAAATCCCACAAGGAAAAAAAGTGTAGAAGAAGTTAGTAACTCTAATGAGATATTAGAGGAAAGGTGCAAAATAATTTATAATGGTCACATTTCCATACCCAGAAGAGTCCCATCCTCTCCTATACAACAAAATATTGGACTGGTTGAGATATAAGACTTAACAGACCCAACAACTATTGTTGATTTTTGAATTTAACCTACCCATCACTAGATCCTAGAGTCCATGATTATTTCACAGCTATAAATTTTATAATCAAGTTCATGCCACACAATCCAACCTCTTATATATGTGGGATAACATGAGTAACACTATTGGTAGTTCAAGGGTTGGGAACATCCATGCCCCTGTTTCTATCACTTCTATGGTAGGAGTGAACCCAAAATTTGTAAGTATCCTAGCCTCTAGTTTGTTCCCATCCACTTCCCAAGTTTTTATGGGAGAGTATTTCCCCTTGGATATAAATACTAACATTGGAGCTGGGACTTCAACATCCACCCCTCAATGAATCCACCCTTTCTCATTTGGAATTCCATCGGCTGTGATGCCACATGTAGCTTTTATAAACCCTCATACTTTGTTAAAATTTAGCATATTGGCATGAAGTTCATCGGTCCCCTTTAATTCATTTCTATTTGGAGGTGGAAATATTCCCTTATCTATTCCATCTGTAGGTGCGAGATCTCCCCTAAGATTTAGTAGGCCTCAGGGAAGCATGCCCTTTCAAAAAATGGGAGACATGATCAATGGAGCCATATCATTGGATGTAAAAGTTACACCTGGTTATACTCACAACCTTAGTAATATATTAACTCTTATTTCATGCATGGTAGTGATTATACACTAGGTACATATTTATAAATACAATCCAATTGTCAAGATATTCTCTTGGAATTTGGAACTCATTCACTCAGATGAAGTTTATCTTCCTTGCAACCTTGAATTTACCAAATCTAAGGAAGCTAACAAATGATATAGTGATGGATAACCCTAAATTTCCTCAGGTATTAACCAAGTTACCTTCATACATACCTAATTTTAAAGGGAAGGATGGAGAAGACCATGCCACTCACGTGACAACATTCAAATTGTGGTGTCCATCAAACTCACATATGGATGATAGTATTAGGTTAAGGATTTTCAAGAAAACTATTACTAGGGTAGCAACAAAATGGGACAATGATCTCCTAAGAGCTTCATTCTATAATTTTGACACCTTAGCGATGACATTTATAAACCACTTTCATTTTGTTTTCCACTATGAGATATGAATGTAGCTTTTGAGATATTTTCGATATGAAAATTCCACTCATATCTTGACAATATTCATGAGTGGTAAATGAAATGCCTATTGATCAAATCCTAGATACCCGATGAATTCTTAGTGTATTGGTTTATAAATTGTTTGTTACCATACATTGTGAAAGATGTCACACTTTTAGGGGTCGCAACTAAGGAGAAAGCTATCATCAATATACAATAATTGGACTTGGGTGTATTCCCAGTCAAGGCTGTTATATGATTTTTTTTTCATGGATCCTCAAGAAGATACAGATATAACCAACCCTTGATATGGGCCACATGTCTATGGGGTGATTGGTGTGATTGGTTTAGTATAGAATTCCATGGCTAACCAAGTAACAAACCAAATGTGAGAAATATACTTAAATTTTAATGTTCATGTAGTTGCACAAATGGTTACAAAACCCCCATTTCCTAATCAATCCTTTGATTTCCTTTAAGTGTTAAAATGTAACCCTAAAGGGAACAAAAAATTTGTAGGAAAGAACAAAGGATAAAACAAAAAGAATGTGAATGGGGTAAATAATGAAAACAACAATAATGCTGGTAGGGGTATAAAGGATAAAAAGAGGTTCAAATTTATGTGGAAGCTCTATACAAAATACCACTTAACTCACCTTTTCCACAATATGGAAGCCACCCAATTATTGTTCGTGCAACATAATGCTCATCAGTAACCTACTATTCTCACAAACCCTTTTCCTCGTCAGAGCCAACAAATGGTTGTTATAGTTCCTCACAAGCCTCTACCCCCACAAGGGTGAAACTAGGGTTCCATATCACAAGGGGGGAACCCGTCGAATTTGAATATATATATATGTGTGGACATGCAATGAACATACATACTAGAGCTTATAATTAAGAAGCATGTGTGTCTAGTTCCAAAGTTAAAGAAGTTTCTGATTTTGACATGCCAAATTCTCTACATATAGAGAAACCAATGAATGATAAACCTCCACACATCCAAAAAGGTGCATTGAAGAGATTGAAGCATAATTCTAATGCTCTGGTAGTATGATACAAGCATCTTGCGTGATCTCTACTCTGAATTTCTACAGATTTTCCCCACTCAACATAGCACATTATTATAACCTATTTGTGCTTTATATCCTTTAGACTCTCAACTTGTAACTTTTGACTTTGAAAATTGGAATCCTCGTCTTCCCTATTCTACTGGATTCTTGATTCAAGTTTCAACCCGAGGATAAAACATATTTTGGATCTTGGTATATGAAGGATATTCCACCTGCCTTTTGTCCTTATCATGTTTGAAAGCTATTAGATTGCTTGATACTTTTCCATCACCAACGACGATAAACTATTTTGATGGGAATCTATTTAGGTCTCATGGGATTATCCCTATGCTCCTTGTTGAGCTAGGGGTCGCGATTGTGCTTGTAGAGGTTTAGGTTGTTGACACTCCTTTGGATTAAAACCTGCTTCTAGGACATAGATGGAGATATTCCATGATGGTTTTTGTGTCTTTAGATTTTGATTTCTTATGCTTCCATCAAGAAGGAAAGATCATGACCATATACCGATTGTCTTATTGCAGAGATGAAATAGCTATGGTTGAAGGACCCAATCTAACATTAGTTGAAAATTCCACAAAGTCTTGTTAAATTGTGGGTGTTGGTATATAATTGACCCTAATGGTAACCTTCAATATCCCTCCACTCATATCATACATCGACTTGTTCCCTATATATGCGATTTCATTAATCACCACAAAGTTTAGGGACAAAGTGTGCTACTTTGGAATGTTGTATTTTTAATATTCGTGGGTGGTGCTAGAATCTTCAGTCGTAAAAAAATAAAATGATATACATGGCCATTATGAATTTTTTTGCAATTTTTTTTTATTTCTATCATATTTAATTAGCCACTGCAAACTATGATTACATTTCTTTGTCAATGGAGGAATATGATCATTTCACATAATCAGTATGGGACATTAACTTTTGTTCCGACCAATATATATTAGACATGGTTCTCCATTATGATCAAGCTATCCTAAAATATATGTCTATTAATGGGAAACCTTGGAAATGTATGCAACAAAGGTCATCTTTTCTCCTGACATAATTGAATGATGATTAATGAAAAGGGTATCATTAAGCCTAGAAATATCGATTAGTACGATAGTCCACTTGAGAAACATGACATTCATGCAGAAAGGAACATGGAAAACATTTCTAAAACCATGACAATTAACATTTCTAGGAAACCCAATGCCATTTAAAATGTCTTCATTGGAGTAGATTGTTCCCTTCAGGACATCAAAATCTATACTGCTCTATTTGAAAAATATCGTGACATTTTGGCTTGGACATATGAAAAAATTATAGGCATCAACCCACTAATGGTACAACTTGAAATTAATACATATCGCAATTTGAAACTTATTCGATAGAAGTTGGGACCGGAAGGAATCCATGGTTAAAGAGGTGGAGAAGCTACTCAAATAAGGTTCTATCTACCTAATTCCCTTTTAATTGAATTGGTATCCAATATGGTACCCATTGAAAAAAACCAAGGAATTAATGAATTCTGCATTGATTTCAAGGATTTGAACAAGGCTTGTCCAAAGGAAAATTATATACCCCCTTCATTAACTAGATAATTGATAAGTGTGCCATAAATGCTATTTTATTATTATTCATGGATGGATTTTTTGATTACATCCAAACTCAGATATGCGTGGAAGATTATCACAAGATTGCTTTTATTCGTTCTTGGGGTACTTTTGCTTATAGGAAAATTCCTTTATGCCTAAAAAATGCTCGATATACCTTTCAATGAAACATGTCGGCTTATTTTCATGACATTAAAAGTATTATTGAATCCTACCTTGATGATTTGAATACTCGGTATTCCTAGAGAATGAATCGTTCGAAACACTTGTTGATAGTCTTTGACATATACTGATATTATATAATTTTTTTGAATCCTCACAAGTGCATCTTTTGTGTCATGTTTAGTAATTTATTGGGTAATATCTTATCTAAACATGTGATTATAGTTTACATGTTTAAAGTTGAGGTGATAGTTCAATTTCCTCCACCACACAATATTCATCAACAAGAGAGCCTTCAAGGGAATGAAAACTTTTTATGAATATTATTTGCAAAGTATGCCGAGGATAAAAAACATTTCATGTAAATTTTGATGAAAGGTGTCCAATTTATTTGGGTTGATTTTTCTCAATGGTCATTCGATGCATAAAAAAGGGCTCTTATGTATGTTCCACTATTGAGTCCTCCATATTATAAAATATATTTCTAGTAGGACTTAGCAACATCTAAATCAACAATAGGTATGGTTTTGGTTAAGGAAGATGAAATGCATTAGGAGCATGTAGTTTATTATATAAGCAATAACCTTGTTGGACCGGAACTAAAGTATTCTCATGTTGAAAAGATGGAATTAGTATCCATGCATGTTTTCTAAATACTCTGGCACTACTTTATTATTCTATGAACCACAAACATAGTAGATACTACTTTGTTCCACACATCTTTACTCAACGAATAATTAGGAAAAAGTAATACAAATGGATTGTGATTCTACAATAGTTTGACTTAGAATTCACGTCAACTAAGTCTTAGAAATCCTTGGTGTTTTTTGGTTAATGTTAAAGCTACCCATAGAAGATGAATAACATGGTTAAAATAATTCGCTACCTAACGAACACATATTTCTCATCACCTTGAATGACCCTTGGCATGGAGACATCCTTGTGTATCTCTAGACTCGAAGGTTTTCCACTAACCTCTCTCACAAATATCGTTAGTGTATCCATCTTCACACCAAGAATTATCTTATCATTGGTGATAGTTAGTATCACTAAGGAATATGTTTAATTTACATTGTTATTTGAATCACGAGGAGGTTGAGAATTGTTAGAATAAGTAATGATGACCTTTGTGGTATATTGGTAAAATATCATTTAAAGGAATAAAATAACTCTAATATTATAAAATAGAGTTATCCCACATGCATCATTGTAATTATACCCTTTGTAACCATTCTCTATATAAAGAGGTGGAAATTCATTTATCCCACATGTGTTATGGGATATATTGTAATCCAAATCTCTTGGTGTATAAGAGAGGTGAAGGAGACCCTTTTGGGTATGTATTGATTGTAGTTCATCACACATCACATGTTGTGTATGTCATTTGTACACACATGATTGTGACATGATTGGGTGATGGAACTTGATGTGATGCATATGTGAGGATGCCATGTAATCTTCGAGATCTATTTTCAGAATAATGGAAAATGCATCCCTTCCCATGGACGTAACTATTAAATTGAGCACATAGATCTATGGACAAACACACAACTCACAAGATAGATCACACAATTTACTTAGTTATTGAAGAATGAAATAGTGCAAAAATGGCTTGGAGCTGTGAATGCTTTCAGTAATCAAAGAGTAATTAGATAGTAATTACAATGAAGTACAATGGCTTAAATAGCCACATGCAATTCAAATCCACATGGGGACATTCGAATTGATTAGACTCTACTTGATCGTAGGTAACTAAGACCTTGTCTAAAACACTATAGAGGACTCAATAGTTAACTGACCTTGTCTAAACCATTACCGGAGTTCAACGGAGTTCTAAAACACAACTCAAGTGTATACTTTAGTGTTGACTGAGGCTAACTGACTGTGGTAGGTGAGAAATGTGCCTCTCCTACATGCATCCATGAAAACCTAGCACTAACTGAATGTAACTGACTCTTAACTCAGCTTGACTAGTCACTAACTGAACTCAACTGCTGAAGGTTGGTGTCGACACTCCCAGTGGATCCTAAATTGTAGGAATTGATCTAGGAGGATCCCAAACTGATGCATGGAAGTGCAATCAGTGGCAGTAGGCCTCAATTAGTGTTCCCCACACTTTAGTAACTGGAACATGTGCCCCAATTAGGCCAAGTGGACCCAATGGTGCTAGTGACTAAAAATAGACTAGATGGACTCTCAATTTAGACATGACTCCCGATTTAGACATATGACCAAATTGGAAAAGGGAGGATTAATAATCCTAACACCCCCCATGAATGCTAACTTGGACAATCTGTGGGCCTTGGTAACTAAGACCATAGGTCACCCATTGCATCAAGTAAAGTAAAGTAACTACTCAATACAAGGAATTGGGGAAAAAACCACATGGGAAAAAATCCCCCCCTCTAATTAAGCAGGTAGAATCAGGATCAATATGGTTCTTCTGTGCATAGGTATCCTGGGGCCTGGCATGGGAACCTCTCCATCATTATTCTAGGAGGAATATTCCTCTTTGGAAGAAGAATGATATGCTCAACTAAATCAGAAATATAGACAGCTGCCAGATGGAAACTGGACCCATGTAGAGCAATTGAAGTCAACTGATAAATGAGAAAAGGTTCTTGAGGATTCAGAATATGTGAGAAACACTAAATAAACTGATATGTTGCAGCCATGAACATAAAACCATGAGAGGTAAAAAAATCCCCAAGTGTTAGGAGAAAGTGTCTAGGCGGATGCAGAAAATCTTCCTCTTTACTAGTTCTGTGATAAGTTGAGCATGTGACCAAAGGTAGAGAAGCCCTGGGACTGTTGAGAGAAAATGATTGAGATCCATAGTTTGATATAGCTAATGAATCAAAAAATAAAATATCAGCAAACTCATAAGAGGAAACTAACACCAAATCCCCAACAGCAATTTTGAGGAAGAATTGCGGTACTTGATTTTTCACACCGGAATTGGTGAGAGCAACTACAAGCATGACTGAAAGCTCTTGGATTTTAAAATATGAACCAAATAATATCAGATCAGAAATTAAATCATATCTAAATAGGTTCACAACAGATCCAAAATTTTGAAATGAAATCAAATCCCCAACAACAGTTTTGTAGGAGACTTGCGGTACTTGTTTCTTCACACCATTGATGAGAACAACTACAAGCAGTACTGAAATATTATGTATTTGAAATATTAAACCAAGAAATATCAGACCATATCTAAATAATATCATATCAGATCCAATAAGGTTAATATCATATCCAAAGAAATGATCAACCGAGACGATGGATGCACAACTTTCTTCTTCTTCAAAATTTTGAATTTTGGTGCATGCAATCCTGGAGGAATTTGATGGAAGATATAGATCATGGGGAGTGAATGGATCACTCTAGAAATCTGATATTTCTTCCAAAATATCCAAGGTATTATATATTTCAACACTAGCAGCAACAATAGAGGGAGAAAAATCAAATTTCTCTTCACTTTCGGAAGCAATTATTGGCAAATTTTGCACAGAATTCAAAGGAAAATCATTGGTGAATGTTTGCATAGAAGTGCATTAGTATTTTTATTCAATATTAGATATTCGAATGTCTTCTTCTGTTTCAGCCATATGATGAGATGAGATATCAGAGATCTCATAAACTTCTGGAGCATCAAGAGAAGGAGTCATTGCAAGGAGACTGTCTTCAATTCGAATTGACTGTGTAGAAACTTCTGCTTATTCTTCATCTTGAACAACTTCATCAGAGAGAGTGGAGGCCGATATTTTTGGATCAGGGATGCTTATGGTGCTGGATGTGCTGTCCAAAGTGCTATTGTGATCCTCATCAATCATTCCAAAGGTTCTATCCAATATTTTCTAGAGATCCTTTAGGTTTCTAACAGATATTTTGAGGTAGCACATGCTAGGAGAAATGGCCATATACATTGTTCCATAAGCTACATCACATTCATTTAGCCAGTCACCCTTTCTCTCAAATAACTCTTCATCAAGTCCAATAGACACCTCATAGAGATCTTTTCTCTTTAGAGATGCAATCTTCTTCATCTTCCATTCTGAATAGTTTGTGAGTAGGGTGAGAAGAGGAATTGATGAATCCAGAATTGATGAAGCCATTCGAAGTTGTACCTGCAAAAATACAGAAGGGGCACCGTAAGGTCGATATCCTGCACATTTCAGGTTTTCATCACACCCAACATAGTTGATCAAGATTGATCAACAATTCCTTAACTTGGGGTATTAAGTGGTAAACCTTTTGCTTCTGGTGCAGAGCTGGAAGGAACAATTTTGCTAAAAAATGATCTAGTAGGAGATCTGAGGAGGAGAAGTGCCTTTTCCATCGAGGGTCTGATACCATATTAAATTGAGCACATAGATCTATGGACAAACACGCAACTCACAATATAGATCACACAATTTACTCAGTTATTGAAGAATGAAACAATGCAAAAATGGCTTGCAGCTGTGAATGCTTTTCATTAATCAAAGACTAATTAGATAGTAATTACATCGAAGTACAATGGCTTAAATAGCCACATGCAATTCGAATCCACATGAGGAAATTTGAATTGATTAGACTCTACTTGGTTGTAGGTAACTAATACCTTGTCTAAATCACCATCGGAGGACTCAATAGTTAACTGACCTTGTCTAAACCATTACCCAAGTTCAATGGAGTTCTAAAACACAACTCAAGTGTCTACTTCAGTGTTAACTGAGGCTACTAACTGTGGTAGGAGAGAAATGCACCTCTCTTGCATGCAGCCATGCAAACCTAGTGCTAACTCAATGCAAATGACTAGAACTGAATGTAAGTGACTCCTAACTCAGCTTGACTAGTCACTAACTGAAATCAACTGCTGAAGGTTGGTGCCGGCACTCCCAGTGGCTCGTAAATTGTAGGAATTAATATAGGAGGTTCCCAAACTGATGCACACAAGTGCAATATGTGGCAGTAGGCCTTAATTAGTGTTCCCCATAGTTTAGTAACTGGAACATGTGCTCCAATTAGGCCAAGTGGACCCAATGGAACTAGTGACTAAAAATAGACTGGATGGACTCCTGATTTAGACATGAATCTCGATTTAGACATATGAACAAATTGGACAATGGAGGATTAATAATCCTAACAGCAACCCTGTTGATGCCTGGAAAAATCCCAGGTACCGACAATAGGGATTCTCCCCAATAATCGTTCCCCATTAGATCGTTTACTATTTGGAATGGGGAATCCATTTGGTTAGCGGCCCGACTACCGTAGAATTAAAATAATGTTTTAAGTCTGTTTTACCAGTTGCAGCCCGGTCCACCATTTATGTAATTTTAAGTTTTAAGATGAAATGCACATGCCTAAACTAAATGCAAGTGATTAGGGAGAAAAAGCCTCAACACATGATGCGTCGGTTCTTACCTCCCTTCTTATCCCTTTTTCTCCTCAATCACTTCTATGTTAAGAAAATCTACCATATTCTACTCTAATCTAATCTACCCTATCCCCAAGAGGAGCAAAGATTATATTTAATTGAGTAATGTACCGTAATGCTGCTCGTGGAATCCTATAGGTAGCTATTCAAATTATACATACATAATTACAACTAAAAAATAATATAAACAAAGATAACTTTGTTGTTTAACACATTCATTACTCATTCATATGCACAATATTTCTAACATAAAGTAAAATCTTTCATAAACCACATAAGTAATTCATCGAGTTATAACGATATCACAGTTGTATAGCATACTAAAACATAAATAGTTCAACATTTAGGATTCCACACAATCCATTTGAAACTTGCATAGGAATTCCTCCAACAAAATTTGATTCTCCTTTATTCATAAAAAGAAAAAGTTCTCATACAAATAACATGTATGCGCTAGTGAAAATTCCTTTATAATCTCTATTCTACCTCTATTTATACATTTTACAAATGAATTTTTGTCACGTCCCCATGCCTCCGACCGGCGAAGAGGACGCGACCCATGGCTTAAACCACCCAGGCTAAGAGCCCCATGAACATGTGCATGCGCAAAATTTCTGAAACAGAATGCCTAAACAAAACTTTGAACTGGAATATGCACACATGAATGTTTATCATGCACATATGCAATTATTCAACATACACAGCTACAATTATGTATCTTGCACAGTGGAATTAACGTGCATTCATACAAGCATTCATTCAACATGTTCATTTCATATCATTAACAGTAAACATGGTTGCATAAGTAAAAATGGACAAGATCACTTATCTTTATGGAGAAGTCATTCCGCAACCAGCTACGTCGCTACAACGTTCCACCCAACCATAGGCCAGCATGCTCCTCAATCTCTCAGCAACGCTACCACCACCAAGCTGGGCATGATTCACCAAGGAATAAGGGAACTAGCAGGCTTACACATAGCCAAATATATTCAATACACAGCCAAGCCAACACAGTTGGGTTTATTAGGCCATCAAGGAGTTGGGAAAGGCTTAATGCTAAGATGGTGAGCCCATTATAGAGCCATGAACACCTACACCAGAACTAGCCTGAACTCTAAGACACCCAGCCACACCCAAAACAAGGAATCAGTCCCTTCTCTGCTACACAGTCCCTCAGGCCCTGCATTCCCTTCCAGTGCTATTCAGAGGTGATGGAGAAGAAGGACAACCCTTTAGCTCTGTCTGTGTGGTTTCCAGTCACCAGGTTTATCAAGCAAAACTAAGCCCCCATCCCTGCTCCTTACACAGTCCGAAGACCAACCATTGCACACATGCAAACAATCAGCTGATACAGCTTAAGACAGGGAAGACAAATTCTGAGTCATTCTTGGCCCTATCGTGGCAAAAATGACTCTCAAGCGAATTTACAACAGTCCCCGAACACAACAACAACACAATTCCAACAGGGGGAGATCAGCAGTCCGTCTAGGGCAATGAAGCAAGCGAAAAAAGGAATTACATAGACTGCCACATAGTTCTTGAGTGTGAAATGACTTCCTACAGGAAATCATGAATGATAGTGGCCAAATGGCTCCCAGCTTGCTGTGTGAGATCCAACAGAGTAATTGCTTGTGCATGAGGATGAATGACTCCGTCCCAAAACGTAAAGAAGCAACAACGAAACACACTGTAACGTGAGGGAACCACAGCAGCCCACAAATCAATCTGTGAGGAACGCATACACTCACTCCATCCGCAAAATCCATAGAGGAACAAAACTGCGTGAGTGAATCCAGGAATTAATCCCGTGCGTGAGTGTAAAAATGAACCAAAAATGGTCCCTGCATGAGGACGAGCAACAATGGCGAGGACGCGAATTTGGAGGGCGTGGGTGCTCAGTGTAGGCACAGAGAGAAGAATGTGCGGGAGTGATGGTAGTAGTTTATTTTGCCATTGTGAAGTCAACTATGGTGGAGTGTGCGTGTGGGTGAGGACTGACAGTCCTGCCACCCCACTCCCAAAGACCATAACTGCCTCAACCACCAGCAGCCATTCTTAATGAAAGTGGTTGGAATAAAACAAGGGGAGAAGACACATGGGTATTTCCCTCATTGGCCCAAGGTTTGACAATTTCCCCACATCCTTACCCTTGTGAAAATCATGCCCCTTTCAATTTAGTTGCCGCGATCATAGCTGGTTGTGTTCATTTTAATTATAGATGCATATTTACATGATGATAAATGCATAACGTATGTCGCATGCCCCGATATACCATTGGTGACAAATTTTAAATCCAAAACATAGCATAACCGATCAATGGTGGGGCCTTGGCCTTTAGCTCCACACCATGATCATTAAAATATACACATCATATACATCTAATGCAATGGGGTCAAAACCGGGACGTTACACTTTTGGGGTACCCCTGCCTTTTGGGTTTCCTTGACTCTTCGACTTACAAAATTATTCTTCTAGTGACTAGCACTAGGGAAATAAAAATAAGATAAGATAATTTACAAAAAGTGCCACATGTAAACAAGACAAAACTTAGGAGGGCCCATCTGATCCTCCAATGAATTGTTTCCATGCAACAGCTTCTGCAACGATGGTCTTGAAATCCATCAGCTCCAGAAATCTAATCGTCATTTCATGTATGGCCAGTTGTGACTTTATTTCTGCTGCTTTGGGTGGAGTTACCCTAATCTAGTACTCTAGAAGGAAATTACTAACCATGACTTGTGCAACCCGACTCTTTACCACTTTCTCAGTGACCCCTTTAATTTGTTGTATGCTAAACTCATCCTCCTACAATCTGTCTTGGAGGTATTTCAAATGTTCCTCTTGGTCATGAAACTCCTGGATTATTTTTGCTGTAGAGGTTTGACATCTATTATGTGTTGTGAGCATTTTTTTTATAAAAATCCATACACCACTGAATATTTTTCCCGACCCCAATGGTCAATCTTGCAGCAACCTTGCTGCTGAAATCCAGGAGTTCAAATTCTATCTTCAAGTTCTCAGTAGTCATCTGTGGCAAATGATCCGAAAATGATGCATTAGTTTCTATCCAAGTTAGTTGACCCTGAATAATTTCTGCCACTTCTAGTGTCCTTGTTTTGAAATAAGTTGAGAGTGTTGAAATTTCTTGCAATATTGTTTCCGCTCGTTTAATCTTATAAACCTCTTATGCAAACTTTAGTTGGACCTGATATATTTTCCTCTTGATTAGGAGGGATTGCTCTCAGAAATGAGTAATATCAACCTACCATTCATGGGCTTCCTTGACCTGAATTTCCAATGAGTTGTTTTGTGCCTCCAACTCTACTACTCAGGCATTTATCTCTTCTTCTTGTCTATCAGTTGTAGAATTTTGTGCCTCTAGCTCTGAAATCTTATTTTCAAATCCTTTTTTTTCTCCCTCAGCGATGGTATTTGAAAGCACCAAGGACTCCTTTTCTGATTCTAAAACTTGGTAGGGCTCATGGAGTCTTTCGAACTTTGAAAGAGTGGCCTCATGTTTCCTCTTCATTTCTCGGCCTTCTCCTCTTTCTTTCATCCCAGTATCCCTCATTCTTACCATATTTTCTTTTTATTGATCTACAGTTTCTTTCAATCTGTCAATATTATAGGCATTCGCTTGAGCAACTGCAATGTTGATCGAGGCCATTAGTTTTGGATCTTCGTCAATACCTTTCATCATATCTCTTTCAGTAACTGTGACTACCTCAGGTTGGGTACCAACCTTTAACCTCTTTTATGACCTCCAGACAATGGTTTTCCATTTAGGCTCGAAGACTACCTTATCCATGCATGCAACTGCATGATGCTTGGATGGAGTAAAGGGAACTAACCCTAACTCTGCAAGAGGGAGGTGACCTCCTATTATTGTGTCTCCTGATGTAGAAGGAGGATCTATTTGATTATACTGAGCAGTATCCTATTTCAAATTCTCCTTGTCTTGATCTTCCTGCTCTTTCCTCTTCTCTTTCTCTATCAGCTGATTCCTTTTGCATCCTTTATTCTTCTTCCTTTTTCCTTTGGGCCTCCTCAGCTAATAAATTCTCATCTTCTTCTACTAACCTTCAGGCCTCCTCTTCCTTCTTGTTGGAGGCTTCTTCTTTATGTTTCTGTTGTTCTATGGTGCTACTGCTGTTGCCTTTGCCTCTTGTAGTCATGATTTTATTCCTGAACCATTTTTTCAAAGCAGTCATGTTACATGCATTTCTGTATATCTCCTCATCCTTTTCAAAGTGATGGGAGTATACAAAATGTACCCCTACAGATCCACAATATTTTGAAACCTTGTCCCAAGAGTTGTTTCTGCAGAAACTTCTCCCCCTGAAATGGAAAATTTCTAGCTCTCTTACAAAGTCAGGGTCACTCTTCACCTTTGTAAATTTATAACTACAATTGAAAATGGCAGTGGTGGGTAGACGACTTTCTTCATATGAAACAAGAAGTTCCCTAGCTTGTTTATGTATAACTGTCTTACTACCTCCTTATGGATGAAATAATCTATGGCGTATCTGAGCAGTATTGAAGGAGCCAGGGATCCTCCATACATCCTCAAATAAAAACCTTCCTTGGAGAAAAATTAATCTCCATATTCACTTACAGTGTCCAATCCTCCTTCGGACATGCAATTGCAATCTTTAAGAAAAATCAACCCATACAATGACAAAAAAAATTCTTCATAGATGGTCTTGTAAAAACTGAAATACTTATGTGGCCAAAGGATTTGATACACGGCATATACAGGAATCCTAGTGGTATCCCAACTATAATTTAGCTCTGGGAATGAATGCGTGCATATAATACAGTCAATAAAAAAGGAGCTCATGTAAAATTCATATTTCCTTTGAGTCAGACCTCCTAATGCTGCAACTATGCATGATGACAGGATGTATACCGCGACGTCTTCCAAGTTGAATATAGTTCCCTGCGTGGCTACATAATATATCAGCGGGATCCAACTCATCTTATAGAACCTCCCTTTTTCTCGGTTGAAAATTCGATTTTGCATCATGACTATGATTTAGTATGGGGTGCGCAAGATGGAAGTCTCGTACTCTCATGAGGATTTCTGGTGAAACTTCTTCCCAGATATTATCATTCGTTTAGCATAATAAAACACATCTAAATCCAGATTCCTTACCCATTCATATGTCATATGAATCTGGGGCGCTGTTAGCTTGCAAGCTTCGGTTATGTAAGTGGGGCTGAAGGTCAAAAAAATTCCATCCTTCTGTGTTTGACATAATCATAGTAGTTGCATTTGCCCGAGGTAGGATCTATCCGATCACCTTAGCACAAGGGAAAAACTTGGGGCATGTAGCTACGAATTTTCTTATGTTCACATACAATGGTATGTGTTCTAAGCCTGCATCTGGAATGGTTTGGTCTTTGATCATTTGATAAATATGTCCACATTTAAATTCTGGTTCAACTCCTGTGACATATTTTATATCTTCATAAATAGTTTCGATTCTGGGTAAAATCTCTATGTTTGAGTCCTCTCCCGTGACCTTAGCCTTGTTTTTTCCTTTCTTTGGCATAATGTTGTATGAGGATTGAGGCTGCAACACAACATACCAAAGAAATAAACTAAGAGTTACTCTGATCAAACAACATGGTTTTATCATTAATAGAATATACTAAAATGAATAGCCATTATTAAGATGCACGCTAATGAATGAAACCTAGATAACAAAACGTAAGATTGCATTTAGTGTTGAATATGATGGAAAGAACTAAAAATGTATTTACTGACTCATATTTGAACATCTCAAATGGCCCTGTGATATAAAGCAAAGGTTATCCAGCTACTTCAAACATAATAAGGTGTACATTAGGTCAAAGCTGGATTAGTTCAAATGCAAGCTCCACATGCTTCCATGGGGTTTAGACCTCTAGTTCTGAAAATCAATCACTTGGTGCTTTAGATCAAGATCGACCTAGACATTGCCTAACTGGGTTTTCTTACAAGCTTGACCCACACTCTGCTTTAAACATAAACACTCAAGGGTTTCTCCTCTTAGAAGAAAATTAAAATGCCGACGACGGCGTTGTGACCTTGAAAACAAGGGAAACTCGAACCCTAGTTCATCTCAACAATCCGAGGAAAAATATTGAAAACCCTGCTCCAACCAACAATGGTACCCTTCCCTATCACTGTACATCAACATAAACCAGAGGAGGTATAGTCGACAAAATGCTCGACAGGATAAAACCTCACCAATGAAATACCAAAAATATGACATACCAACGTCCATGGCCTGAGTGAAAAAGAAAGATGGTGCGGAGCAGGTGAAAACCACCATGGCTAGGCTAGCAAATAAAATTTTAGGGATAATAAGTATTCAGGTGCAACTTGACTTGGGGAAAACCTCTAGAGGTCAGTGAGCCCAAAAATGACACCCTATGAGGTTGGGAAAAGACTTTAAACCACTACGGCACAGGTAAAACCCTAACCCCTAAAATTCTAAATCCCCCAAAACCTCATTTTACCAAAACATTCTTAACAAAAAGAAACCATGATGAGGTTCGAAACCTACTTGGAAAATAGTGGCGTGAAAGTTGGTGAAAATCTTGGCTCAAAATGATGTGTAAACTTCAAGTGGAAATCGTTAGTTGGGAGTGCTGTAAATGGGCTGCAGTAATAATCCGTAAAAACCTCCCAAGGTTTATATAGAAAAAAACATGAAAAGAGTAATAAATGCAGTCATTGGGTGATTTATGGCCCACGGGTGAAAAACACCGTTTGGCGCCAAAACTACAAGCCCCATTGGTAACTTTTCTGAATCGGTGAGGAAAACTAAGCTGCCCACGACTGTGTCAGTTAAACTGATGAATTATTTCCAACATTATCGATCGAAACTTGACAAATCCTGCCGACAACAAGACTATCGGTGAAATACTCAAAAATTCAATTGGGGGTGAAAGTAAAATAATCCACGATAGTGTCGACTCCAACATTGGATTTCTTCTGACACTATCGTAGAGACTCATAAAAAAGTTTTGAAAAAACTTCATTGGAAAAACATGAAAGGCTCATCGGTTGCAAACCTTCAAACCAACCGAACGTATCGGCATGAAAGCATGAGCTAGGTCGATGACATCGACAAAACTCTTGGAGAAGAAAAGTCGGGTAGAGAACCCACGCTTCTGTTGATAGCTTCGATTTACTTTTTTAACTTTGTCGATAATATCGGCTCTGCTTGGCAATATCATTTGAAGAAAAATATCCAAACAAATGCATCAGCAAACAAGCATGAGACTTGCCGATAGTGTTGGGTGCGCATGATGAGATCATAAAAAAAAAATCAAAGGTGACTTCTGACTGACTTCAAATAACTCTTCGAACAAATGTGTCGGTAAGAAAGCATAAGTTCCACCGACAAAGCAGCTATAAAACATGAGTTTTGCTGAAAAACATGTCGGCAAGAAAGATATCACCCCGCCGATAATGTCGGCTCTAAAGGCTGAGTTTTTCTGATGTATCGGAAAAATCACCAAATTTTTTCGAAACTCAAAAAAATAGGCAAAATATTGGATGGAAAACACGAGTTTCTCCGATGTGTTGGCTAGACTTGATGAGTTCAGCTGACACATATGAAAAACTTGAGTTCTAACTTTTGAGAAAAAGGCTTTTCTAACTTGTTGAAAATAAACTAAGTCATGGAAAGGATATTCAGAGAGAAAAAGTAGTCTAAGAAAGTTTAAAAGCTAAAAAATTCTAAGGAGGGGCCCTAATCATAATTTTTTTGGGGTAGTGGTTGCAACAGCAACAATTGTCGACTAGATGGTGAACATAGATCTCTAAAAAAAAATATTTTCAAAACAAAAAACTGCTATATGGTGTTTGATTTTAGAGTAACCTAACTCAGGCTTCTTTCAAGATCATTTAAGAGTCTATAATTTTCTAGGAATGTAAGATTCAGAACATCACATTGATTTTAGTTCCTTGGGGTATGGTAATAGGATTAGAAGTCTCGATAACTCTCTTGGGGCCAAAATGTGAGATTCATTTTACCTCTATATTTGGTTGCTTCCGGATATGACACCACAAGATTGTGGCAGAGTTAGACAAATGCATTCATTTGTTCCTTGTTCCAATGCCTTTTGCATTCTTTTGATGCTTAAGACTTTTGTCTTTTGAGTCTTCCTTGATTGCTCCTTTTACTTTTGAGATTTGATTTAGGTTCTTCCATCCACATTGTCCTTTTGTGTGAGTGATGACTTGTTTCAATTGACGGACGGAGAATAACCTTTTGAGCAATCCAATCACTTTGTTGATTTATTTCTTTGGTATATCTTTTTTGATACATATTTTTTGTTCAGGATCTTTGACTCTTTATAATAAGCCTTTTTGCTTTCATTTTGTGGCATGGGATTATTTTGAATACCATACACCTGTTCGTTTTGCTTACTTTCCGTGGGTCTTTTGCGGTGATATTCCTAGGACATATATTAGTGTGAAAGTGGATGGGACCCCAAAATAGTATTCTAGACCTCATCTACCTTACTATATTTTACAGGGTTTAAATAGGACTTCAATTTGTTCTTAAAATAAATTCCCTTCAGTAATCTATCAAATTAAAGAATCTTGTTTTGATCAAAATTTTGCATAGATAACTTCCAATGAGCAGTTCTTGGGATTAAAAAAATTTGGCCGTTTATTCAAATTCCAATGTCCCCCAAGCACCAAAATATTGAGCTGGATTATTCTAGAATAAAACAACTAAACTAAAGAAAATCATCAAAAGAAAACATATGCTTATTTTGAAACCAAAATTGAATGAACTAAAGTAAATAAAAAAACAACAATTGAAAGGCAGGAAAATAAGAAAAGAAAATTTTATTTATGTACAAACAGGTCTCTAAGGCACTAGGTGATATAAGGTTTGAGAACCGGACCATTAACAGGAAGGTTCTCTTCCCACCCATGTAAATCCTGTAACTTATAAGTCAAGGGGCCTAACTTTTCAGCAATCTGAAATGTGCCAGCGCATAGGTGTTGAAACTTTGTATGATTTCCCTTTTCATCATGCGGGTGATCCCACTTAAGAACCAAGTCTCCAATCTCAAAAATTCCCTTCCCATAATTATGCTTATCAAACCATCTTTTGACAATTTCCTGTTGGTGTTTAAATCGTTCTTTGTACTTGAGCCTAGACTCTTCAAGTTTAAGCAATGTATTAATTTGAGCTTGTAGAATTTCACTACCAGATCCTCGTGAGGCTTGGGATAACTGAGAGGATGGGAGTAAAATGTTTCAGGGTAGTATAACCTCTTTCCCATAAACCAAAGTATAAGGTGACATGCCTAAGGAATTCTTGGGGTTGACAATGTCTACCCACAGTGCATTGGGAAGAGCTGGATGCCAACTTCTCTGATTTTATATAACAACCTTCTTTAAAATTCTGATAAGATTTTTATTAGTTGGTTTGACTAACCTATTACCTTGTGGATAATAATTCGCAGAATAATGTAATTTGATTCCTTTTTCACTTGCAAATTCAGTTAGCTTAATTGATGAAAAATAATACTCATTATCGAAGACAAGTGAAATTGGAACCCCAAACCTGGTCATAATATTTTCTTGCAAGAAGTCGATGACCGCATCCCCGTTCACTTTGCGTAATGGAATTGATTCTACCTTCATCGTGAAGTAATCAGTAGCTGTGAGGATATACTTGTGTTGTAATGAAGAATTTGAATTAATTTCTCCAATGATGTCAATACCCTATTGTTCGAATGGCTCTAAAATAATAACAGGTTGCAATGGTCCAACCGCTTTTGCTAGTCTTCCACCGCTTCTTTGGCATACGTCACACTTTATTACATAAGAATGAACATCTTTAAACAATGTTGGTCAATAATAACCAGCTCGTAGAATCTTGTGGGCAGTAGTATCTCCCAAAAAATGTCCTCTAGCAGGACCATCATGCAATTCTTTCACAACTTTAGAGGCATCTTCTTGTTTGAGGCACCTCAGAAATACCCCATCATAGTTCTTCCTAGACAGAACTCCGTCAATTATTTGGTAAGAGGATGAATTTAAACAAAGTTCCCTTCGTTGTTTAGAATTCTAATGCTCTGGTAAATATCCTTGTTGAATGTAATGTACCAGATCTCTGTACTAAGATTCGGGAGCTGTAAAGATAGGAGATATATCAATCATATGGAATTCTGCTTCATTTTCCCAAGCATCATCTTCATTAGTCTGACCTTCAGCAATTAATTTACACAACCCTTGTCCTTTGATAATGGTAGCTGGTTTGAATTCCAAGTTGTATTCCTGTAATGCTATCACCCAATTCCCTCTTCATTCACCCAATTCCTTTTGTACAAAAAGGGTTCTGACAGATGGACGTGGGACAATTACCTTGGTTTGGTTTTTTAGAATGTACGGTCTGAATTGTTTCACTGCTTTAAATACTGCATATTCTTTCTTATCTATAGCAGGATAGTGAAACTCAACCCCTTGTAACCCAATGCTCATAAATGATTGGGTACTCATCAATCAATTCTCCCTTTTGTGTAAGCACTGCTGGAAGCGAATTATCTGAGGAAAAAGTGTACAAAATAAAATCCTTTTAAAAATCAGGAATTTTAAGAGAAGGCGCATGAGCTATTGATTCTTTGATGTTGTTAAAGCCAACCTTTTCTGTATCGGTCCATTTGAATTGCACACTCCGCTTTACCATTTATTGCAAATGTTTTACTATCTATGCAAAGTCAGGAACAAATATTCAAACAAATTTATGGTACCCATGAATGATTCTATACCTTTTTTGTTGTGGGGTAATGGAATATGAGATATAGCTTGTATTCTTTCCGAGTCTATGGATATTTCAGTCTTAGAAATAATATGGCCTAACAGTTTTCCCTCTAATACCGCGAAGATGCTTTTCTTAGGATTCAAAGATATTTCGTATTTTCTACAGCGACAAAAAAATTGTTTCAAATGAAAAACATGATCTTCTCTCTTCTTAAAGAAAACTGTTACGTCATCTAGATAAAATACCACACTGTGGTCGATTAAGCCTTGGAAAGCGATATCCATTTCCCTTTGGAATGTGGCTCCAACATTGATGAGACCGAAGGAAATTCTTCTATAAGAAAATGTTCCCCACTTTGTTTGAAATGTGGTTTTCAGCCTGTCTTGCTAAGATACCAACACTTGGTTATAGCCTGAAAACCCATCTAATAGGGAGAACAGTTCAGAGACTAAGACCATTTGTAGGATATGTTTCATTGGTGGAACTGGGTAATTATCTTTATCTGAAGCTCGGTTCAGATTTCAGAAATCTACACATAATATTATCTCACCAGATTTTATTCCTTACTGGCACCAAATTTGCTACCCACTCTGAATGCCTGAATCTGAAAATGATATTTGCATCAAGTAACTTATTAACCTCATTTTGGATCAACGATTCCAGTTTTGGATGCATCTTTCTTAGTTGTTGCTGGAATGGTTTAGCTCCCGCTTTAATAGGAATGACATGTTGGATAATATGGGTGTCATAGGTCTTCAAGTATTCATATGTCCAAGCAAAAATGTTCTTATACTGTTGAAACAAAATGATAAATTTTGCTTCTTTCTCCTGGGGAACAACATTTTCCCAAGTTCACATACTTGGGTTCAATCTTTGTTCCTATATTAATCAGTTCATACTGCAAGGACGAACTATTTGTTTTGACATTTGCAGGTCTCTTGAATTTGCTATTTAGATCAAACATCCCTTCCAATGTTCTCACTCCTTTAGGCATGCAATTTCCATTTTTAAAATTAGCTTGATGCTCTTCATCATCTATCACCGAGTCCTTAAAAGTTTCATCATTCGTTATAAAATCTATGATTTGCTGATCATCATCAAATACTCTTAAGTTTGTAACATTGTCTGGTATCAATGGCCTGAAAAATGAGTTCGATAGAACATTTGTTATTAGTGGGTACTAATCTTGCAGTGGAAACAACTAAAAAATTAGTTGCAACATTTTGCAATCTAGGAATTGAATTGATATTAAAAGCATTGAAATTTGTTATCAGGTCCCAAACTTTAGTTTGGTAGCCTTTTAAGTGCGGTGACAAACAATAAATTGTGTTTCTAATTTGTCTGACAATTATCTCAGAATCACCCAATACTTTGAAATTTCTAACTTTAAGATCAACGACTTTCCTCAGGCCTTGGACTAGAGCTTCAAACTCAGCTGCATTATTCGTACATTCAAACTGTAGTCGACAAGAGATAAATTGTTTGTTCTTTTCAGGATCAATCAAGACACAACCTGCTCCTGAACCCTCTTGTGTTTTGGAACCATCAAAGTACAAAATCCAAAATCTATCTTCTAAATCTACTAGATTAGTGTTTTTTTCTAAGTTAGAAACTAAGTTAACTATATTACAATCAATATTACCAGTCCGTGAAAAATGAAGGAGTTCGGATTGTGTGTTTGACTCACGGCTCACTTCTTCAGCTTGATAATTTCCAGGTTCAAGTTCTATAAAGTATTTACCTAATACTGAAGATGAGAAGTTTATAGGTTCATTTTCCCCTTCCAATTGAGTTACATTGTGTTTCATGCGTGGTTCCCTCATTACCTTAATCTAATTTTGACTGTTCTTATATGGAAGCAACATGTGTGACCAATCAGTTGTGAAGTGCCCATTCACTTTTGCAGACTGGTCCCTGCTTAATACCAAACCATAGGCCTCTGGTATATCTGCCACCATAATGTCTATAAACTGGCAAACTCTTTCAACTGCAGATAACCAAATCAACAAATTTTTCATTTCTCCCATCACCTTCACTGCAGATCTGTCCAGCTGAATGATCTTACATGAGGATGGTGTAGGTTGACCATTAATCTTTTTACATACTGAGAGTGGCATGAAATTATATGAAGCTCCAGAATCCACCAAACAATTATGCACATTATTATTGAAAATATCAAAAGACAGTAAAAATGGAAAAGTGTGATATTTAGACTTCCCAATGCTAGCTTCATTAATTTCTTTATCAGATTGAATGTCATTTTGGGATCTACTGGGTCATGGATCAAAAGCTTCCAGAAGCTTCTTTCTTTGCTGAGGTAAATTACACAATTCGAATAAATAAATATTCGCTTTTGTTTTCTTGATATCTTCTACTGTGTCATACCCCCTACTGGACCTTTCTTACTACTTTCTGTTGTATTCTCCACTACCTTTACAAGATTACTGACTATTGGTACTTTATCTTTTTTGTTAACTGGATCATACTTAGATGTTGTTTGGGTATTACTGCTAATCCTTTTCATACTTTCTTATATCTTCCTAATCTTAGGAATCATTAAGTTATCATCCATTATTGGCCCTTTGCTTCTGGTTGTAACATTAACTGATGAAAGTTGGATTTCTTCAGTAGGATCCTCTTCATCTAATCCCAGTGTAGGTGCAAAGTCCCATAATACCATCGTGGTTTCATGTGTTTCTTCTGGTTTATTCATTTTTTCTTCTTCCACCTCAGGCTTTGTTATTTGAGCAACTAATATTCGATTCATAACTAGAGCCATTGAGTTAATCCATTGTGGGAAACTCTTTTCAAAATGAGGTTCTTAAAGAAAAGTGCAAAAATGATCCATTCCTACTTCATTAAAATTCAAAACATAATAATTGTACATAGGTGGTTGAGATGTTCCACTTTATTCTCTTTTCTTGAAATAAGGTTTGAACTGTTTATTGGATGAACTATCTTCTTTATCCTTTTCTAGATCTACAATCTTATTTGATAAATTTTGTGCCATCTTAACTACATTTTTTAATTAAGTTGAGTGTTCTTCCTTAGGTTTGTTTAACAAAAGAGGTTTTTTACCGCTAAAAGTATTTACCTTTGGTTCCACGATGTGTTTTTTTATGCTGACAAGTTCAACTTCTACTTTATTGGGTTCTTCATAAGTTTCCACCAAATAAGGCTTTACTGCTCTTTTAACAAACATTTCTATGTTGGGACAGAGTGCTGAAGTGTACTATTCTATTAAAGTTTCTTCAGTAGGGTTTATTGTAGCGCTAAAATTATTCAGATGAGAAACAAACATCTGACTAAAATATTGCACCTTTTCTTTCTTATCCATCCTCAGAGATAAAAATTATTTCATGAGAGTGGCAGTATTTCATTGACTACCAAACTTTCCTTTAAACACCCTTTCAAAACTACTCCAGTATGTTATTGAATTTGCTTGTAACCCGAAATACCAAGCAGAGGCCTTAGCTTCAAAGCTATGTGGAAAATTTTTGCATACCACATCTTCGTGCTCAATGACCAAAAGTTCTAGATCCAAATAGAAACTTTTAAGGTTGTCATATACTGAAATGCATTTTTCAGGGTCAAACTTAGGTAATTCCTTTTTAGGATTTTGAGGCAAAGCATGCAAAGGAGGAGCCAAGTTAAGTGGTGTTCTGGCTCTCCAGGCTGGTGGATTAGGATTTATGAGTTGATTAGCATTTGGGGGTACATTTCTAGCCATGAGACGATGAGGGTCTGTGGTGGAGACTGAATAGGTGACTGTGTTGGAGACGGGAAAATAGGGGAATCTGGTCCCAACTAATCAAATGGATGAACAATCTCTTATATTGACAAATTTACCAACTCTTCCAAATTTCCCACCAAGATCGAATCTTCAGTGTAAGTAGGTACTTTCCTAGAAGCCTTCCTTCCTAGTAATTCAGGGATTGCTTTCAATCCTCCAAGCTTCTTTACATAATACCTTGTATGTCTCCTCAAGTGGTCAACTCCTTCAAATGGAACTGGGTAGAGGCATTCTGGACCTTCTTTGTCAGATCCTACTCTTTCTTCAGAATTGAAATCTTCAAGAAAATTAGTTTCATAGCTATCACCAGTGGAATAGTTTCTAGTAAATGGATTTCCTCTGCCAGTCATGCACTGGTAGCCCTCCTTCTAGCACCAAAATAGTTGATGCTTGGAAAAATCCCAGGTATCGATAGTAGGGATTCTCCCCAATAATCGTTCCCAATTAGATCGTTTACTGTTTGGAATGGGGAATTCATCCAGTTAGTGACCCGACTACTGTAGAATTAAAAGAATGTTTTAAGTTTATTTTAATGGTTGCAGCCCGATCCACCGTTTATGTAATTTTAAGTTTTAAGATGAAATGCACGTGCCTAAACTAATAGCAAGTGATTAGGGAGAAAAAGAATCAACACATGATGTGTAGGTTATTACCTCCCATCTTATCCCTTTTTCTCCTCAATCAATTCTATGTTAAGCAAATATACCATTGTCTACTCTAATCTAATCTACCCTATCCCCAAGGGGAGCAAAGANTATATATATATATATATATATAAACAAAGATAGCTCTGTTGGTTAACACATTCACTACTCATTCATAGGAACAATATTTTTAACAGAAAGTAAAATCATTCATAAACCACAGAAGTAATTCATCGAGTTAGAACGATATCACAGTTGTATAGCAGACTAAAATAGAAATAGTTCAACATTTAGCATTCCACACAATCCATTTGAGACTTGCATAGGCCTCCCTCCAACAAAATTTGATTCTCCTTTATTCATAAAAGAAACAGTTCTCATATAAATAACAACATGTATGCACTTGTGAAAAGTCCTTTCTAATATCTATTCTACCCCTATTTATACATTTTACAAATGAATTTTGGGCTACCCCTGACTTTTGGGTTTCCTTGACTCTTCGAATTAAGATATTAGTCCTCTAGTGACTCGCACTAGGAGAATAAAAATAAGATAGGATAATTATAAAAAGTGCCACATGCAAACAAGAAAAAAGTTAGGAGGGCCCAACTGATCCTCGAATGAATTCTTTCCATGCAACATCTTCTGCAACGATGGTATTGAAATCCATAGGCTCCAACAATCTAACTGTCACTTCATGCATGGCCAGTTGTGACTTTATTTCCATTGATTTGGGTGGAGTTACCCTAAGCTGGTCTTCCAAAAGGCAATTACTGACCGCGGCTTGTGTAACCCAACTCTTTACCACTTTCTCAGTGATGCCTTTAATTTGTTGTATGCTAAACTCGTCCTCCTGCAATCTGCCTTGGAGGTATTTCAAATGTCCCTCTTGGTCAGGAAACTCCTGGATTATTTTTGTTGTAGAGGTTTGACATCTATTATGTGTTGTGAGCATTTTTTTATAAAAATCCATACACCTCTCCAAAGTTTTCCTAACCCCAGCAGTTAATCTTGCAGCAACCTTGCTGCTGAAATCCATGAGTTCGAATTCTATCTTCAAGTTCTCACTAGTCTTCTATGGAAAATGATTCGAAAATGAAACATTAGTTTCTATCCAAGTCAGTTTACCCTGAATAATTTCTGCCACTTCTAGTGTCGTTGTTTAGAAATTAGTTGAGATTGCCGAAATTTCTTGCAATCTTGTTTCCACCCGTTTAATCTTATAAACCTCTTATGCAAGATTTAGTTGGACCTGATATATTTTCCTCTTGATTAGGAGGGCTTGCTCTCGGAAAGGAGTAATATCAACCCACCGTTCATTGGCTTCCTTTAGCTGAATTTCCAATGAGTTGTTTTGTACCTCCAGCTCTACTACTCAGGCATTTAGCTCTCCTGCTTGTCTATCATTTGCAGCCTTTTGCGCCTCTAGCTCTAAAATATTATTTTCAAATTCTTTCTTTTCTCCCTCAGTGATGGTATTTGGAAGAACCAAGGCCTTATTTTATGATTCTAAAACTTGGTAGGCCTCATGTTTCCTCTTCATTTCTCTACCTTCTCCTCTTTATTTCATCAGAGTATCCTTCATTCTTACCATATTTTCTTTTTTATTGATATGTAGTTTCTTTCAATCTGTCAATATTATAGGCATTCGCTTGAATAGTTGTGATGTTGATCGAGGCCATTAGTTTTGGATCTTCATTGGTACCTTTCATGACATCTCTTTCAGTTACTGTGACTACCTTAGGCTGGGTACCAACCTTTAAACTCTTTTTCGACCTCCGAACAATGGTTTTTTGTTTAGGGTTGAAGACTACCTTATCTAGGCATGCAATTGCATGATGCTTGGATGGAGTAAAGGGCACTAACCCTAAATTTTCAAGAGGGACATGAAATCTTGTTATTGTGTCTCCCGATGTAGAAGGAAGATCTGCTAGATTATCCTGAGCAGTATCCTATTCCAAATTCTCCATGTCTTGGTCTTCCTGCTCTTTCCTCTTCAGTTCCTTAGCTACCCTCTCTACCTCCTCTCTTGCTCTGCAGCTGATTCCTTTTGCATCCTTTCTTCTTCTTCCCTTTGGCTTTGTTCTTCTTCTTCCTTTTTCCTTTGGGACTCCTCAGCTAATAACTTCTCAGCTTCTTCTACTAACCTTCGGGCATCCTCTTCCTTCTTCTTGACAAATTCTTCTTTCTGTTTCTGCTGTTTAGTCATGCTACTGCTGCTACCTTTGCCTCCTGTAGTCGTGATTTTCTTCCTGAACCACTTGTTCAAAGCAGTCATGTTACATGCATTTCAGTCTATCTCCTCATCCTTGTCAAAATGATGGGAGTATTCAAAATGTACCCCTATAGATCCATAGTATTTCAAAACCTTGGCCCAAGAGTCGTTTCTGCGGAAAATTCTCTCCTTGAAATGGAAACTTTCTAGCTCTCTTACAAAGTCAGGGGCACTCTTCACCTTAGTAAATTTATAACTACCAATGAAAAATGGCAGTGGTGGGTAGATGAATTTCTTCATATCCAACAAGAAGTTCTCAAACCCGTCTATGTACAACTGTCTTGCTACCTCCTTATGGATGACATAATCTGTGGCGTATCTTGGCAATATTGAAGGAGCCTAGGATCCTCCATCCATCCTCAAATACAAACCTTTCTTGGAGTAAAAGTAATCTCCATATTCACTTATATTCTCCATTGCTCCTTCAGACATTCTATTGCAATCTTTAAGAAAAATCAACTCATACAATGGCACCAAAAAATATTCATAGATGGTCTTGTAAAAACTGAAATACTTATGTGGCCAGAGGATTTGATACGAGCCATATACAAGAGTCCTAGTGGGATCCCAACTACAATTTAGATTTGGGAATGAATGTGTGCATATAATACAATCATAAAAAGGATCTCATGTGAAATTCAGATTTCCTTTGAGTCAGACCTCCTAATGCTCCAGCTATGAATGATGACAGGTTGTCTACCACGCTGTCTTCCTAGTTGAAGATAGTGCCATGCATGGCTACATAATATATCAGCAGGATCCAGATCATATTATAGAACCTCCCATTTTCTCAGCTGAAGATCCGATTTAGCATCAGGGCTATGATTTGGTATGGGTTGCGTAAGATGACAGTCTCGTACTCTCTTGAGGATTTTTGGCGAAACTGCTTCCCAAATATTATCATTCATTTAGCACAATCAAACACATATAAATACAGATTCCTTACCCATTCATTTGTCATATGAATTTGGGGTGCTAGTATCTTGTAAGATTTGGTTATGTAAGCGGGGCTGAAGGAAGCAAAAGGCTATCCTTTTGTGTTTGACATGATCATAGTAGCTGCATATTCCTGAGGTAGGATCCATTCGATCACCTCGACACAAGGGAAAAGATTGAGGTGTGTTTCTACTTTTGTGATAACAGATTTTCTAATGTTCACATACAATGGTATGTCTTCTAAGCCTGCATTTGGAACGGTATGGTCTTTGATCATTTGATAAATCTTTCCCGATTTAAATTCTGGTTCAACTCCTATGACGACTTTCGTATCCTTGTAAATAGTTTCAATTCTGGGTAAAATCTCTATGTCTGAGTCCTCTCCCGTGATCTTAGCCTTGTTTTTTCCTTTCTTTGGCATGGTGTTGTATGAGGATTGAGGCTGCAACACAAACATACCAAGAAATGACTTAAGAGTTACTGTGATCAAACTTCATCATTAATAGAATATACTGAAATGAAGAACTGTTATTAAGATGCAAGATAATGAATGAAACCTAGATAACAAAACATAAGATTGCATTGGATGTTGAATATGATGGAGAGCAATAAAACTGTATTTACTGACTCATCTTTGAACATCTCAAATGGCCCTGTGATATAAAGCAAAGGTTATCCAGCTACTTCAAACATAATAAGGTGTACATTAGGTCAAAGATGGATTAGTTCAAATGCAAGCTCCACATGCTACCATGGGGTTTATACCTTTGGTTCCGAAAACTAATCACCTGGTGCTTTAGATCAATATCGACCTACACATTTCCTAACTGGGTTTTCTTATAGGCTTGACCCACACACTCTACTTTAAACATGAACATGTCAGGGTTTCTCCTATCAGAAGCAAACAAAATCCTTGACGACGGCTTTGTGACCTTCAAAACAAGGGAAACACGAACCCTAGTTCATCTCAAAATCCTAAGAAAAACTCTTGAAACCCCTGCGTCGACCAATGATGGTACCCTCCCCTATCACTGCGCATCAACATAAACCCGAGGAGGCGCAGTCAGCGAAACGATCGATTGGCCAAAACCTCACCAATGAAATACGAAAAATTTGACATACCAAAATCCATGGCCTAAGCGACGAAGAAAGATGGTGCAGAGCAGGTGAAAACTACCATGGAAAACCTAGCAAATAAAAAATTAGGGATGCTAAGGATTTTGGCACTACTCAACATTCGGAAAACCTCCAGAGGCCAGTGAGCCAAAAAATGACACCCTATGAGGTTGGGAAAATACTTTAAACCACTATGACACAAGTAAAACCCTAACATCGAAAATTCTAAATTCCCCAAAATGTCATTTAACCAAACCATTCTTAAAAAAAAAAACCATGATGAGGTTAAAAAACTACTTGGAAAATAGTGGTGTGAAAGCTGGTGAAAAGCTTGGCTCAAAACGATGTGTAAAATCCAAGTGGTAATCCTCAGTTGGGAGTGCTCCAAACGAGCTGCAGTAATAATTCGTAAAAACCTCCCAAGGTTTATATAGAAAAAAAAAACATGAAAAGAGTAATAAATGCGGTCGTTGGGTGATTTATGGTCTGCGGGTGAAAAACACCGTTTGGCGCCAAAACTACAAGCCCCATCATAAAATTTTTCGAATTGGCGAGGAAAACTAAGCTGCTCACGATCATGTCGGTTGAACTCACGAAGTATTTCTGACATTATCAATCGTCACTTGACAAATCCTGCTGACAACAAGACTATCGAAAAAATCCTCAAAAATTCAATCGACGGTGAAAGAAAAACAATCCGCGACAGTGTCGGCTCCAACATTGGAGTTCTTCTGACACTATCACGGAGACTCATCAAAAACTTTTGAAAAAACTTCATTGGAAAAAAATGAAAGGCTCATCGGTTGCAAACCTTCAAACCGGGCGAATGTATCAGCATGAAAACATGAGTTAGGTCGATGACATCGATAAAACTCCCAGATAAGAAAAGTCGGGTAGAGAACTAGTGTTTCTGTTGATAGATTCGATTTAATTTTTTAACTTGGCCGATAATATCGGCTTTGCTTGGAAATATTATGCGAAGAAAAATCTCCAAACAAATGCGTCGGCAAACAAGCGTGAGACCTATCAATAGTGTCCGGTGCGCATGATGAGATCATCGACAAAAATCATAGGTGACTTCCGAATGACTTCAAATAACCCTCCGAACAAATGCGTCGACAAGCAAACATAAGTTCCACCGAGACAACGACTATAAAACACGAATTCTGTCGAAAAACCTTTCGGCAAGAAAAATATCACCCCGCCGATAATGTCGGCTCTAAAGGCCAAGTTTCACCGAGGTATCGACAAAATCAACAAATGTTTCTGAAACTCAAAAGAATAGGAAAAATATCGGATGGAAAACATGAGTTTCTTCGATGTGTTGACCAAACTTGATGAGTTAAACCCACACATCAGGTGAAAAACTTGAGTTCTAACTTTTGACAAAAAGGATTTTTAACTTGTTGAAAATAAACTAAGTCATGGAAAGGATCTTCAGAGAGAAAAAGTAGTCTAAGAAAGTTTAAAAGCTAAAAAATTCTATGGAGGGGCCCTAAAATCATAAAATTTTGGGTAAGTGGTTGTATCAACAACAAGCCCGTATTGGGTGAACAACGTATATCGGTGTTCTCTCGTTGTTCTCTTTTCTCCAATTTTATTTCATGCTTTATGTTGCTTGGTAGATAAAAGGATAGAGTAGTAATGCTTTCCATATTTTATATTGTGTTATGATATTATTTCATATGTTCACAATATTATAACATGGCATAAAAATAGGTTTCTATGCTCTACCTTCTTCGGTAATTTTATTTAGTTTATTTTTTTTTAATTTTCAAGCAACATATGTTCATGATTTTACTTGGATTTTTCATTTTTTTTTTGGTTTTGTGAACCGATCTATAATACCCATGTTGTATTTTTTTAGATCTGGGATTTGTTCTACATATTTGAATTTTTTCTTTCAAACCCTGACCCTTGTCGGGAAGTATTTAATGTAAAATTGGGCAACGACTTTCAGATCTTTTTTTAACACTTTCTGTGTATTTAAAAAATAAATAAATTACAGATCTGAGTTCCTCTCGCAAAAATACTCAATTTCAAAAAAAAATCCTCTGATTTTGTGTTCGAAGCGAAGATATCGCTGATTTAAAATCAATTATTTTTCAGAAATTTTCCCAACGAAGGGAAATATTGCAGAACAAAGATCTTTTGATTGAGTCATTAGAGGAAATTTGAGGTCTAAAATGGGCCTCCTAAGGAAAATAATAAAATAATAGTTAAAATAGTAAAATAATAGTTAAAATAATAAAATAATAGTTAAAATAGTAAAATAATAGTTAAAATAATAAAATAATAGTTATTAATTTTGGAGGAAGAATGAAAAAAACTACTTTTTGTGTTTGTATTTTCGACATATGTCTCTGTGTTTTTACTCAAATTATGAGCGAGAGAGCTCATTGGATGTAGAATTTAATCCCGCATCTAACAAGTACCCACACTGCATGCTTTTGACAGACCCCGCTACCCCAAAAACAAGAAATACCTGAAAAAACTTGATGATGATGTCATCATCATGTTTTTTCAGCTATTTCTTGTTTTTGGGGTAGTGGGGTCCATCAAAAGTATGCAGTGTGGGTACTCGTTGGATGCAGAATTAAGTTCCGCATCCAACGAGCTCTCTCGCTTGAAATTTGAGTAAAAACACAAGGATATATGTCGAAAATACGAACACAAAAAATAGTTTTCTTTTATGACAAATATGTCAATTCAACCATTATGGTTGACTCATTTTATTGAAATTCTATTGGTTCTTGAATTCCAACTCACAAAATTTATTGTTGGCATTTTTTCTTATAAGGCCCATTTTAGACCCCAAATTTCCTCTGATGGCCCAGATTTCTGTTATGTTTACGTTGATGCATGGCAAATGACTTCTCCAATTCCAAAAGCAGGTTATATGTAAAATTTTGGGAAATATTGACTAAGTTATGGTTATTTTAAATTTTCCATTTTTTTGCTTTCGATTTTCTACTGCAGCGTGACAGATCCGTCTTTTAGCAGCTGTTGGGCTTTGGGTTTGGTGAGAAATTTCATTTTTTATTCATCTCTTATCTTGAAATTCTTTTCACGATCTTCTTGATCTCTTTTCATTAGGGTTTTTGTTCTTATTCATCATGTTTACAGATGTTGTCTTATTCTTGTTTATGTCTATAACCTTCTTTGTGTGGAAGATGTTTTGACATTTTCAGGGGCATGAATCTCTAGTATGGTAATGGTGACATCAAGAATTAAACCTATGCTTAGGAGTTAGTTGTTTAATGACTATATTTTCATATCTATAAGTGATTTCATTATTTTATTTGGTCAATTTTTTTGCTCAATATTCTAACATGGTTTCACTCTTCTAATAATGACAATGATGATTCTATATGTGTTATCTTGTGATCATTATTTTCTTTATTTATATGTTATTTCTAACCTTTGTGTAAAATTAATTTCATAGTTTTTATAAGCAATCTCTTTGTGATGATTATATGCTCTTGCTAATTGATTTCTTGAGTAAAATCAATTTTTTGAATCTATGTGATATCATGGGTTGATCATAATTTTCTATATGTTGATCATGTTAAAAATTTTGATCTGTTTTCATATATATCATGTCATATTTATTTCGATCATCTTTTGATCAATGTTTATATGGCTTTGAACAATCTTATAATCTTGAAATCTTTGCCATGAGCACCTTGTTCTTGGTGCATTGATGTTTATATTCTTATTTTTGCAGAGGTTGTCTTGTTCCTACTTGTCTCTAACGTTCCTATATAGAAGCATTGACATGTGTTTATTGTCTCTAACGTTCCTATATGGAAGCATTGACATTTTTAGGGCATTCATCTCTTGCATATTAACATGGTGTTAACAAGAAATGAACCATTTCTTAATATTAGTTGCTTGATGACTATAAGTTTTCATATATTTAAATGATACCTTGGCTCATTATTCTATATTGGTATCTATTATGCTCACTCATGTTTATGCTCCTCTATTTATTATATCACATCATGTCTTTTTTCTTGATAATCTTTTGCTCAAAATTTATATGGTATTGCATAGAATCAATTGCTATTATTTATATGTTCTGGAGCAATGTCGTTTTATCATCTCTTATGTTTTTTGGGCTTGTCATGTTTATTGTATGCTATACTCTTGTAAGTTATTTTGTGTAGATTAGTTATCTATGTTGTGGGATAGTTTGCTTTTGCTATTCCTTTCTTGTTTAAGCATACGATGGTTGTGGATCTTTGGTTTTTCAGCATTGTCCCTCTTTTCAACTTATCCTTGACTGCAACAAAGATGGTTGATGTTAAGAAGGAATGTAATGTTGAATATGATCATATTATACCATAATATTCTAGTAATGTTGTATGATGGACATCCATCTTCTACTTTTCATGCATCTTTCAACTGTGTTGTGAAGACTGTCTGCTTGGCTCATGTTTAGATGGAAAGACCATTCAGGTCTTGTATTCGCAATGTAATCTTTAGTAAGAGATCTCTGAAGACTGTTTCAATGTATGGATCAAGGGTTCTTGTCTTTGTCATACGGTCTATTGCAGAGTTCTTTCAGCTACTAGTTGAGTTACAAGTTGTGATGATTTTTCATCCACATGTTTTGTTGTATTGAACATACACTATTGTGTTATGCAAACATTCATCATACAACTTGGTTCAGATGTAGTTTCATGAGAAGTGGATGTTGTCTTCATAAAGTCCATGAGGCGAAGTGTGTTTTTTATTCGCATCGTATGGAGAATTATGGAAGTTGTCGTCAAGGGGAATGTTGGTGTGTTTCTACCTTCCTTCCATTTGTATTCTTTCTCCCAGTCACCATTAAGGGGGAGTGTTAGAATATACAATGATGACTTATGTGGTATATTGGTAAAATATCATTTAAAGGCATAAAATAACTCTAATATTATAAAATAGAGTTATTCCACATGCATCATTGTAATTATATCCTTTGTAACCATTATCTATATAAAGAGGTGGAAATTCATTTATCCCACATGCATTATGGGATGTATTGTAATCCAAATCTCTTGGTGTATAAGAGAGGCGAAGGAGACCCTTTTGGGTATGTGTTGATTGTAGTTGATCACACATAACATGCTGTGTATGTCATTTGTACACACATGATTGTGACATGATTGGGTGTTGGAGATTTATGCGATGCACATGTGAGGATGTCATGTAATCTTGGAGATCTATTTTAAGAATAATGGAAGTTGCAACCCTTACCGTGGACGTAGCCCATATTGGGTGAACCACGTATATCAGTGTTCTCCGGTTCTTCTCTTTTCTCCAATTTTATTTCATGCTTTATGTTGCTTGGTAGATAGAAGGATAAACTAGTAATGATTTCCATATTTTATATTGTGTTATGATATTATTTCATATGTTTGCAATATTCTAACAAGAAGGCTCTTAATGATTCCATAGTGGAGCATGTGGTTGTCACTTATCCAATTAGTTGAAAAAAACCAATAAAATCTTGTGCGTAGAATATTATTAGCCTTCTATCTTTAGACACTATGTAGAAGTGGTGAAGAAGTTCCATCCATGTCAAATTTTCACAAGGAAGATACATACACACCTAATCCCATTTTACCTTGTTATCGCCATTGATACCTTCAACAAGTGGTGATTTGATTTTACATGTAATTCAACATTGACAAAAGGTCACAAGTACATTTTTATGGTAATCAACTACTTTCCTAAGTGAGCTGAAGCCAACCTTTGACAGTGAAGGTGAAATAGAAGCACGTTTCATATTCAACTAGGTAATTCCTATATTTATGTACCCAAAGAGATTGTTAGTAATTATCATAATCATGTTTATAATTAAACTATGAGGAAATTAGAGGCCAAGAAAGGTTTATGATAGGAACACTCTTTCCATATTATCCACAAGAGAATGGACATATAGAGGCTTCCAACAAGTCCTTTAAAACCATTATCCAATGGATAGATAGTAAGAGTAAATCTAATTGGCACATTACGCTATATTCAACACTTTGGGAATATCAAAATTTAGTTAAGACTACTATAGGGTTCAATCCATTTCAACTCGTACATGGATCTGAGTTTATTTTGTCTATTGAATGTGAAATTCCCTCATTGATTCTAGTTGTAGTGTTCCTACTCGAGACACGTGCTTTGTAAGAATGCCTCATTTATTTGGAACATCTCCATGAGAGCCATAGAGACGTCACCATTTAAAACAAGGAACGTAAAAAATGTTTCAAATATTATAATGATAAATTGGGACCCCTCGTGTATTCCTTGAAGGAGACATGGTACTTTTATATGAAAATTTAATGATGAATTAGGATTAGGTAAATTCAATTCTATGTGGACCGATCCTTACATCACGAGGCAAGCCCTTAGTAAAGGTGATTATGAGTTGGAATATTTTGAGGAGAACTTGCTAAAGGATCCTTGAAACACGCTCTATTTAAATAGGTATTACACATAAGTAGGAATTACTGGGAAATGTCGTTGCACTTGTTATGTCATAAGTAGTTAGTTGCTTTCCTTTTTTCTTTCTATTTTTCTTTCTTATCTTTTTTTGGTTGTCGATGATTGAGATTTGTGATTTATTGAAAAACGTTTCCAGACATTCCTATGTTTGTGGGATTCATGGATGGTGCTAGTTCCCACACTTGGAATATTTCCTCTACTTATTTTATTGGCTCTCCCACATGTGAACTTGTGATATTAGGAGGAGTATGCCTCGTATTGATGATCAATAACGTCATTGAATACAATCAAATATTCAAACTAATATTGAATTCCTTATTGCACAGAGTACAATGTTTGGTGGTCCACCTAGATTCATAGTTGGAAGTTTCACAATGCAATGAGATATATCATGTTTACGATCCTATTGTTATACCTCAAAATGGTATTTTTCCGTCCGAGTAATGACACCAAATGTGTCATAACACAAAAGGACAATATAGATAGAAATTTCCCTATATTTATAAAAGTATGGGGCCCTTAATACATATAATTAAATCCAATGTTATCTTTCTTTGCATATAAAATTACTTGGAAAACCCAACTTCCCTTATAGAAACCTCCACACCATATGCGAGTACCCCACAAACAGCTCGTGTATGGATCTCAAATATTGTATACTCAAATTTCCTCAAGGAAACCCGCATATCATTTGCGAGTTGCTCCATTACAGGTCGCGTATTTCATTAAGAATTGTTAAAAATAAAAAGATGATTAATCAAATGGAATTTGGGCTTGGTTAGGCAACCTGCCCAACTTCCCTAACCATCTTTAGCCTTGAAATACTTCCTCCCAAACAACTATAAAAACATGGGAAATGAATGAGGAAAGGGGACCAACTTTGGAGGAAAATTTATGTTGGAGAAATTTCATTGAGAAGAGGAGAAAGAGGACTCATAGCTAGGTCTTGCAGAGGAGCCTGATCAAGTAGAGGATTTGCAATGTTTCTAGAAACTCTGTCAATAAAGAATGCCATTTCCTTCCATCATTGTGTAATGAATGCTTCAATCATTTTGAGTAATGATCTAGATTGAATTTTGATTTGAATTGCAACCTTTGTTTATGTTCATTTATCATGTGTTGTAATAACTAAAGATTCTTAGAGGAAAGTTGCTTTGTTTTTGCAGGTGTTGATGATTGGAAGCAAGGTGCACAATCCTCATCTCTTTCTCTTTAATAAATTCTTGTAACCTGTTTGTTTGTCAGTAGACTCATAGTATGTTAGTGGCCTTCTAAACCCCAACCATAGGCTATATTTACCTCATAACAGAATTGGAGAATCCACTAGGGAGTTTACTGTTTGGGGTCTCTTTGATTGATTTTCTTTCCAGTCTTGTCCATTCCTGGTCCTATCCATGACTTGCCTTCATAAATTTTCAGTTAGGTCAAATCGATTGTTCAATGTTTAGGTCCATTCTTTTTTCTTTTTGAATTATTTTTAAGGAATCCACGGGTATCCTATACTTGCAGTCGTGTATACTCTAAAAAAGTGCGGGTTTGCCACAAAACAGTCACGTATGGTACACAAGTTTTCTTATGAACCGTCACATATTTCCTATAGGTGGTTATGTGAAAGCTAGGGTTTTGTTTAAAAGCCTTTTTTTACATTTTTGATTCTTCTATGACCTTTGCCTAAGTTTGTTTGAGAATGTCACTTGCTTAAGTATTTTTTTTATGTTGTAAGACTCGTTTTAGTGAGTTAAGTTGGATTTTTTTCTTAAGACCTTTAGGGCTCTCCTCTTGGCTTATACTTGGTAGGAGTGTAGGTGAATTTGAGCTTTCAATCCTTGTTGATGTTGGTGTTCACTTATAGTCGAATTGCTTGGGTAATCAACTTGAACTTTCTTCTTCCAAGATTTGGAACAACTTGGTTTTGTAAAATTGTGTAGTTCAATCAAAATAAGGTTTTTTCAAGCTTTGCATGGTCTTCAAGGTTTGTATTTACGAGGTATGAAAGTTGAGTCTGATTGATACATTTATCCACATTGCTCACTTATGTTTGTGTACATTTCACTTTCTTTAATTTTCCTTTTTAAAAGCGAATAATAAAACAAAGCATTTAGGTGCATACTAGATTAGGTAGACATGTTTGCATTTGTTTTCAAGTTTTCAAAAATAAAAGTAATTTTTTTTTTTTCATTTGATTTCCAAAGTTCAGTAAACAAGTTTCATTATTTTTGAAAAAGGAAAGAGAATTTAAAATGACAATGTTAATTTGAAACACTTTACATTATATTTTTGCTTTCCAATCAAGTCAAAAACATCATAAGTTACACGATCATCACCTTGAGTAAAAACAAGCCTTAAAAAGAACGTTAATATTTGAAATTGATTAGTAACAATTTTCTTTTTAGGGACAACACAAACTAGCTTAAGCTAGGGTTTTGGATTAGGACTATCTATAACTATCCAAAACGTTTTGAAATTAAGACATAGTGGTCGGTCGCTTTGGAAATCCACTTTTATAGGAAGGTAAATTGGAAATATCCTCTAACACAGGAGTCAAGAATGAGGTCGTGTGATTATTGAGTTGCAGAGATATCCCTCCAATACTGAGTGGAACACAAACTAGAATTGTTGTGTGTTCGGGGGTTCATTCAGTACCACCCTTAGCCCCATGTGGTGTTGGTGCTGTTTGAGTTTCGAGCTTGTTACCCTGCCCATACACATCAGTTAGATTGACGAGTGTTTCACTGGAACTTTCTTGTATATATGGTAACCTTAGTATATTGACCTAGGGTTCTCACACATGTGACAATGGAAGTATATTTACACTGTACCTAGGGAATACATGGGAGGAAAACCCGTGCAATAATTTGGGAGGGTGGTTGGTGATTCAACTTCTTGCACCCAAAAAACTTGTATCGGGACCCTGAGTAACTGCTCTTCAGTTCTTCACTAATTTTTTCTGGGCCTCATCATCCCATACGTTCCTTTGGAAGGCATATCTTCACCTGCATAGTTGTGATACTTAGGGATTTTTTTAAGTGGTATGATTTCTGGTTTGCTTGTGATATAGTCTGACCCTTAGGTGCATGTAAATAAAGTCTTTAGCTGTGGAGGATTAACATCCTCATAGATCATGAAGGTTTCAAAGCCTTCCTTCACTTACAGCCGTGGAGCCTCCACCGCCACCTAGAAGACAAAGAAACAACACAAGCGGTTCATTTGAACCATTTGGTATTAGCGAAAGTATAGGGGAACTCGAGCTAAGGTATAATCAACCTGATCATCCATAAGTAGAGATCAAAGACTTACAGGATGAATAATTTGCAATAAATTATAACTCACCTCTTATTGATTTGAGAGATCCCGTACTTATGCAAGTTAGACCTTTTAGTCAACCTGGTCTTGGTGTCCCGTTAAGTTTCGTCATGTCAAATACAGAAGAAGGATCTAGAGATATATATACCCCCACCTCATCCATGTCATCCAGTGGAGTATATCCTCCACATGTGAGTGTATAACAAGGAAACATACCCAATGCATCGATAATATCACTAAATTTTACTTCACCTATCCCTGTGTCTTTGAGTACTAGAGTGGTTAGTCCTTCAGTACCTGCAAACACTACTACCAGTCTGTCTAATGTGGTGGTTACTGGGGTACCTAGTATGCCTTTCACATCCTCTCCCTTATTCCATAACTTTCAGAATAATTCTTGTGGTTCCACTCTTTTCATCTAAGTGTATCCCTGGTACGGAGGACACATTCCTCTATCCTCTCCATACGTAGGTACCACACCTAATTTTACAGGTTTGTCTTCTGGTATCTAGAATCCTTTTGCAGGATTTAGTTTTCAAACTGCAAGTCAGGTCTTGAACGCACCAGTTGGAGGCTCTGCTTTTTCACTATTCGGTGGAAGATCAATAGCTCCCGTGTCTGTGACACCCACTTCAGCCGGAATCAGGTGAACTCAACATAACATACCTTAAGTTAGTGACTCCTTGGCATTTAGATGGAATCGTTTAAAAAAAATTGTCACTTCCTCACAACCAGTGGCTGGGGGCAACCTCAGTCAACCTTATGGGAGCATTGGTGCGGGAAATTACTCAATACCAAACTCCGGCTAGGAATCGTCTCCCTTTTCTGGAAAATGATAAACTTGTCAAACCTCTTAAAACTAATGAATGAGCCTGTGCACCATGATATGAATTGGCCACCAGTTCCTATCAAACTTCCTTCAGATATCCCAGAATTTGAAGGGAAAATTAGAGAGGACCCTAGTGGCCATGTCACAATGTTTCGTCTATGCTGCTCCTAAAAATATTTGAATGATTATTCAATTAGGTTGAGGATTTTTGAAAGGACCTTGATAAGTGTAGGAGCTAAATGGTACATCGAACTCCCATCTACTGCTTATGACAATTTACTTGATTCAACCATTGTTTTTCTGAATTACTTTCAACTCTCGGTCTGATATGATGATGTCACTAATATTTTTTCGACCTTTCGAAAAAATAAATCCACTCACATTTCAGATCACATTCAGGAGTGGAGAAGAAGAAAGAGGTTGATTAAAGCTAATATTCCTCCATATATTTTGTTGGAATGGTTTTTGAAATCACTTTTACCATAAATTTCAAAAGATGTTTTAACTTTAGGAGTACAGACCGAAGAGGAAGCCATTCTCATATCCCATCAAATTGACCTGATCTATGCTCATTCTGGGGTTCTCTATGAGATCATACTCGATGCATCAAGGTCTAATTTGGACTTTGCGAAACTGAATCCCAGACCACATGTCGACGACATTTTAGGTTTGGTTCAATCACTCACTATGGAATCACTGGGAAAGAAAATACACCAAATATTAGTGAAACAATCCGCAGTAGAAGCAGCCAAGGCTGCTACCCCCTCTCGTCTTAATGCATAAGTTTTTAATGCACAATCCACCCAAAAGGGAACTCAACAATCCATAGGGAAGAAAGGGGAGGGAAATCAAAATAAACAAAATCCCACGAACAATGTTGAGGGGGGAAAGAAATAAAAGAAAAAGGTGAATTTTCCCTACAAACTATGTCAGGAAGACCACTTGACTTACCAGTTCCCTTTGATGGAACAAGCTCAGAATTTGTTGAAGAAACAACCCGCTATCCTTAAGGATCCTTTCCCTCTAGGACAAAATGAAACTTCGAGCGATGTGAATAATTTTAGGGGCACTCTCAACATTCCCCCTTTCGATCAGTCATACATTAACATGGTCCTATCCCAAACTTATGATTACAAACCAAAGCCAAGAATTAGGAATCCAATTTTTTGTAGAAAGAAACAAACTATCGAAGCACTAGCCCCACTTTCGATTGAAAAATCGAATGAACCTATGCTGAAGATAGTAAAAGGTGTCTTCAAGAACCTAATGTGAGTGTTGATCCCAACTATTCAGTTGTGGAGGACCTAGCCCAAACTCCTTGTTCTATTTCTGCCTTAGAAGTGTTACAAAATTGTCCTTCATAGTGTAATGCACTTCTAAAAGCTATCGGTAGTACGCATTCTACGAGCTTAACGACCAAGTTTGATTTATCTGATGTCAAACTACGCTTTCCCTATCATGTAGCATTTCAAATTGAAGTAGTTCATGGCGGTAAAACCATTGGATGAACTGTTATAGATGAAGATGCATCTACATGTGTAATGGCTATTTCATGTTGGAAATATTTGGGTTCCCTTGAGTTGGTCCTGTCAAATATCTTGCTGATTGATTTCGACAGAAGGTATTTCCATCCGCATGGTATACTTACTTCTTTTGATATAGAATTGGAAGGGAAAATTATTTTAGTAGAAGTGGAGGTTGTTGACGCTCCTTTGGATTATAATTCACTCTTAGATAGGAGTTGGACCTATTCCATGTGTGCTATTCCATCATCAGTATTTCGTGTCCTTATTCCCCCCTATGAAGGGAAGATACTGACTATTGATCAATTGTCGTATACCCAGAAGAGTCATACGAACACATCAGAGTCTAATGGTACCTTGATTGATTAATCGCGACCGACGAATGAAAGCTTAGGAGCTAGGATGTATGCATCACTGATGATCATTTTTGACTTTCCCACTCCTTTAAAATTTCTAGAAATGACTAGTGTAGGGAAGACTATTTTTACAACTGTAGATATAACATATCCTTTGGGTCTCCCTTCGCAAGCTGAGCCTGATGTGCCCTTGTCAACAACATAAATAGCTTACCAAGATACAGTTGATGCTACTACTAATTCCATCCCGAATCCTTCAATATCATAATATCCAGAGGAAGCCTATATACCCACATGGGTGGTGAACTCAACTTATTCATATGATTGCTTAGACATGGTTTTAGCATCTAATGAAGCAATTTTGGAGGTCATGATAGGACTGGACAAAATGTGTGAGACTGAGTGAAGGTGTTGATCAACCTATAAATCCTTTTCCTAGGGAAGAAGTGTTTGCCAAATGTAGCATGGAAAACATTTCCGCAACCATACCCATGAATATCTCCACCAAACCTGACATTGTGGAAAATGTTTACATCAAAGAAATTTCTTCACCCAAGGAAATTTCCATTTATACACCCTTGTTCAAGGAATTTCATGATGTGTTTGCTTGGTATTATGAGGAGATTCCAGGCATTGAACCATATCTATTGGGCATGAAATAAGAATATAACCTAATGTTAGACCCATTCTCCAAAAGTTACGCCTCGTGAATTCGCGGAAAGTGACAACCATCAAGGTTGAAGTTGAAAAACTATTGAAAGTTGGTTTCATATACCCAATTTCTTTGATGGAATGGGTATCTAACCCAGTCTTGGTGGATAAAAAGAAAGGAACCCCTAAAAAGGCATGTCCTAAGGATAACTACCCCACACCGTTCATAGATCAAATAATTGATGCGTGAGCAGGTAGCACAGTCTTCTCTTTTATGGATGGCTTCTCGGGATATAATCAAATTCAAATTAAACTCAAGGACGAACATAAGACTTCCTTCATCTACCACTGGGGTACTTTCACATATAAATATGTCGTTTGGCTTCAAGAATGCCAGGGCTGCCTTCCAATGGGCTATGAATTTCTCTTTTCACGATACAACACATATTGTCGAACCTTACTTAGATGACCTTCTGGCTCATTTTAGAAAAATAAGAGATCATTCAAATCATTTGCGTTTGGTGTTTGAAAGATGGTGGCACTATAAGATTCACTTAAACCCCCATACATGTGTCTTTTGTGTCGACTCAAGATGATTGTTAGGTTTCATTATTTCCAATAAAGGTATTAGGGTCGATCCTTTAAATGGTGAGGTGATTATCAATATGCCTCCTCCTTGAACTATGCGACAACTTAAAACTCTACAGGGTAAGTCTAACTTTCTTAGACGTTTCATAGTGAATTATGCTAAGATAACAAAGGGTTTCATGAGCTTGATTAAGAAAGACACCCCTTTGATATGGGATGGATCCGGTCAACAGTGTTTCAAGGCATTGAAGAAAGCATTATTATCATCCCCACTGTTATGTCCACCAGAATACACCAAGGATTTTATATTGTATCTGGACGCATCAGACTCTACGGTTGGTGTAGTGCTGGTTTAGGAAGGTGACAAGATATAAGATAACATCATATATTATCTCAATTGAGATTTGGTTGGACTTGAACTAATATATTCACACGTTGAGAAGTTGACCTTGGAAGAACTGTATGGCATCCAAAGGTTGTGTCACTACATATTACTCAGGACAACTACTGTGGTGGAAGACCGAAATCCATTTCAATACATTCTATCACGACGTATCGTTGGAGAAAAATTTAATAAATATATTGTCATACTCCAAGAGTTTGATTTAGATTTTAAGTCTGCCAAATAAAAAAAATTCTTGGTATTCGCGGAACTTATCTTTGAGTTCCCAAGTGATGAAATTATAATGATAGAAGATGAATCATTTCCTAATGAACACATTTTCTTAATTTCAACTGATGATCCTTGGTATGGAGAAATTTGGATATATCTCTAGGCTTTGAAATGTCCAGTAATCGTCTCACAAGAAGAGCGACAGAAGTTACGAAAAAATGCAAAAAACTACCTCATTATTGTAGATACCTTGTATAGAAGAGGGGTAGATTCTATTCTACATCGTTTCCTCACGCATGAGGAGGCAGAGTTTGTCCTAAATGATTCCCATAGAGGAGTGTGTGGGGTTCATTTATCTAGTTTAGCAATGACCTGAAATTTTTTACGTGACCGTTATCTCTGGCCCACCATCTTTAAAGATTGTGTGGAAGATGTGAAACACTGTCATCCTTGTCAGATTTAAATAAAAAATATGCGGTCACATCCCTCTCCTTTATATCCCATCATCATGGGGGGTATATTTCATGACTTGCAACCCAATATTTGCTGGGGGGCACAAATACATCATTTTCCATGTAGACTACTGTACAGAGTGGGCAGAGGTAATGCCTACCTTCAAAGCCGATGGTGAGATGACATCATATTTTGTATTTAATAGAATCATTACTAGATTCGGTATCTCAAAGCATATTGTCATGGACCATGACAATCACTTTAAAAAAAATGATGACCGAGTTGACTACTTTGCTAGGGTTTAAACAAGACCACTTGTCTTCCTTTTACGCGCAAGTGAATGGTCAAGTAGAAGTTGTCAATAAAATGCTAAAAAAAATTCTAAAGAGGACTATTAATGCAAGTAGGTCAAATTGGCATATGATGCTGTTTCCTACACTTAGGGAATATCAGACGACAATCAAGACTTCCATGGGGTTCTCCCCTTTCCAACTCCTTCAGAGGGTGGAAATAGTTAGCCCTATAAAATGTAGAATTCTGTCATTAAAAATCGTAGTACATGTGCTACCTGACACTTGTGACTTAAAAGAACATCTGCTGCAACTAGAACACCTAGATGAACAACATAGAGATGCACTAACAATAAACGAAGCACACAAGGCATGGGTCAAAAACCAATACGACAAAGCTGTAAAACATAGGGGTTTCTCTGAAGGAGAACTTGTCTTGGTATACAACTGGGATAAGGAACATTTGGGGGTAGGAAAGTTTAAGTCAATGTGGTTAGGTTTGTATGTTGTGTCTAAAGTCTTGAAGAAGGGTGCTTATCAAATAGTGGAATACGATGGTAATAAGATTCTTGATCCCCAAAATGGGCTTTACTTGAAAAACTATTACGCTTAGGATATGTGCTTTTTCTTGTACATATATGTAGAACTTTGTAATTAGTTACAGTTTGCTAGTGTTTCTTATTAAAATATGGTGTTGTTTCAGATGTTGATGGATATATTTATAGGATACAATGACGGTACAAGCCATCACACTTGTAACCTAGATTCGGCTGCATGGGTAATCTATGCACCTATACGACAACTAGTCACCTCAAAAGGTTCTTGTTTAGCTCCTACAACTAATAATATGGCTGAATACATCACATTCATTGAGATATTAAGAGAGTCCTCCCTACATGACATTACATGTGTAACACCCCAGTTTTGACCCCATTGCATTAAATATACATGATGTATATATTGTAATGAATCATGGTGTGGAGCTAAAGGCAAAAGCCCCACCATCGATTTGGTTATGTTATGTTTCGGCGAATGGAATCGTTGCCGATGGTATATCATGATATATGGCACATAATAGTTTTGGTATCATGTAAATATTCTTTTTAATTAAATAAACCCCAACCAGCTATGTCACTGCAACCATATTGAAAAGGGCATGATATTCCTAAGGATAGGGAGGGGGAATTGTTAAACCTTGAGCCCACAGGGGAAAAGCCATGTGTCACCACCCTTTTTATTTGATCACCTTCCCTTGTCTCATCCAACTACCTCATTAAAAGTGCTAATGTTAGTTAGGGCAGTTATTGATGGGGAGTGGAGTGTGGCAGGACTGTCGGTCCTTGCCCACATGCACACTCCACCAGTAGGTTGACCCTCACGTCGGCAGGGAAACAACCATCGTCATCACTCCATGCAGACTCTCCACTCTCTCCACTATGCCATTCTCTCCATTGTCTACTCATCCTCACGCACCGATGGAGGATCATGGGTTGTTTTTCTCACACAGCAAGGGAGAGAGCCATTTTGTTGTCATCCACAATTCTTGCTGTGGGCGTATATGATTTCCTTACCGATCTGTGGACGAGATAGGTGTCTATGCATGATGTTGAGAGGGGGATGGCTCTTCCATTCACAGATAGAGTAAATTTCCTGTGACTTCACTTTTGAGACCGGGGGTTGTTGTTTCCGCACGTTTGTTGGCTGTGTTTGCTTTTATGTTTTGGGCTATTGTAGGTTGTTATGGAGTCATTTTGGCCACGATAGGGCCAAGAATGAATCAAGAGTTGCTTTCCCCTGTCCAACCTGTGAATAGCTTGTTTGGCTGCGTGTATGTAGTGGTCGATCTTTGGACTGTGTTGGAGTGGGGATGAGGGCTTGGTTTTCTTGACAAACTTGGTGTGTTGGGAGCCAAACAGACAGAGCTAGAGGGCTAGATTTCTTCTCCACAACCCTTGAATAGCACTGGAAGGGAGGTCAGGGCTTGAGGGACTGTGTAGCAGAGAAGGGATTGATATCCTTGTGTTGGGTGTGTGTGAGTGTCCTATAAGTCAGGCTAATTATGGTGTAGGTGTCCTTAGCTCTTCAATGAGCTGACCAGCTTAGCATTTATCCTTTCCGAACTCCTTGATGGCATGATAAAACCAATTGTGTTGGCTTGGTGTGTGTTTTGTGTATCCTTGGCTATGTGTAAGCCTGCTTGTTCCTTATTCCTTGGGAAATCATGCCCAGCTCGGGGGTGGCAGCGTTGCTGAGATATTAAGGAGCACACTGGCCTATGGTTGGGTGGAATGTTGCAGCGACATAGCTGGTTGCAGGACGAATAATTTATAAGATAAGTATTCTTGACCATTTCGTCTATGCATTTATATTTATCGTTTAATGAATGATGATGAACATGTTGAATGCTTGAATAAATGCATGTTTGCTTCCACTGTGTATATGAATGATTATGCATCTTAGCAGGTTTTATGTTTTAAGCATTTTTATTTCAGTTTATATGTATGTGCATGTTCATAGGGATTTTAGCCCGGATGTTTAATGACATGGTAGCATCATCTTCACTGGTCGGAGGGTCGGGGACGTTACATCATGGTATCATAGCCGACGTTATATCATGGGCCTGAATGGGCCATGAAAGATCAGCTAGTAGAGGTAGGTTTCCTTCTGCCCAGCAGAGATCAGAAATTTATGACAGAAAACTTCCACAAATTTTTCTAAGTGCCAGAACTGTCGGCTCATCGAAAAACTTAGTGCGAAGCTCTTCTGATGCAGCAGAGAGATAGGCAGAAGCCCACTCGATGGAGGACAATCAAAAGAAAATTTGCGGAAAATTTTTCTAAGTGTTCATCGGCCATCGGCGGAGAGTAGTGGATGTGGGAGCCGTAGTTTCGGCGGAGATCAGCCGAAGACCATCGAAATGCTGGCTCAATTTAGTTGAAAGAACATCCGATATCGACTATCAGCGATCGTTGAAGATCAGTTGATTTGATCGCCAATGATTATACGATGGAGTCACCGAAACGTCATCGTCATCGAAGAAAATTAGTTGTTTGAGGAGCCTATGCGGTGGCGAACGTCGGCAAAATTTAGTTGATGGAGTAGCCACAGTGTCGACAGAAAATATTTAATGAAATAGCTGATGGAGCATCGCAGAAAGAATTTAAAGAGAAATTTTTTCAAAATTTTTTCTAAGTGATGTGGCCATCAATGACCGGTGAAGATTAGTTGATTGGATCGCCAATGATTAGAAGATGGAGCCACTGAAACGTCAACAAAATTTAGTTGTTCGAACAGCCGATACGTCGAAAAACATTAGTTGTTTGGACCGACGACACGTCGACGAAATTTAATTGATGGGATTGCCGATGGGCATCGAAAAAAATTAGTTGACAAGAGCATTGACACATCAGAGAAAAATAGAAGATCAGATCACTGATACGACGGAGCAGATTAGTGATTTGAGCCACCGATACATCAGAAAAGTTTAGTTGATGAGGTCGTTGATGAAACAGAAAAAGGTTTATTGTTTGACTCGCCGATGCAGCGGAGGAAAACAACTGATGAGACTGCCAATGAGTGTTATGGTCCATGGAACCCACAAATGATTTTCTGCCCGCTGTTGCAACTGCCTAAAGAACTATCCACCTGATACATAGTGGTTCCGACCACCGATGCAGCATTATAGAGTTAGTTTCCTAGCCGATGCTATAGTGATTAACATTTCGGTCGTCGACACATAATAGTCCTTGGCATCACCGATGGTAGTCCGACAACTTAGACGACAAGAGATTCGATACATCAGAAAATTATAGTGATAGGGCCGTCGATGAGTGCCAGAGGAAATTTGTTGATTAGGTTTCCGAAGTGTCGGAAATTTAGTTGGGAAGAGGCCTGATTGGGAAAAAAGGAAAAATTTGAGTTTTTCAAGTAGGAAGGAATTCTCAATGAGTTTCAGCTTGTTTTCAGTGACCTTTATCAGTAGATTGTTAACAGATTACAGGGATGAAAAAGAAGAAGATTTTTTGTTTGGGAAAAATTTATTTTATGATTTTTCCAAGAGAAGAAGGTAAGTAGTTCTGAGTTATATCAATATTATGCATCTAACAGTTGTGTTACTAACACATTTGCAGAATCATAGACACCTTCAAGGGAAGTATTCCAGGTGGTGTAGTTGGGTAAGTAAGTGGTGGTTCAATTATGAGGACCCATGACAGATATGATGCTCGAGATTCTTACAAGCGTGCGAGAGATGCCATGGGAGAAAATGTCTGTAATGAAAATGATGACATAGAGTCTAATGGAAGGATATTCCAAGAGACACCATCAGATTTTGCAGCCACCATGAGAAGCTTAATTAAAGCCCAGGAAGAACAACATTAGTTGAATGCTGCTATGTTGCAGATCTTGATAGATTTGTAGAGAAAGATAGACTCTGGGTGGGGTATAGCAAGACCGGAAGGAAGTAAGAGTAGTACTAGGAGAAGGATAAGGACTTCTAGTGGATCATCCGACTCTGAAGAATCCAACAGGGATTCAATATCATCTTCTCGTAAAAGAAAAATATGGAAACACCATAGGGATCGCTCTCGGGATGAATTTAAGAAGGCTAAACCTCCTACATTTGATGGTGAGGTAAAGACTAGACAAGAGGATGAAGCTTGGCTTCTTGGGATAAAGAAGTACTTTCAAGTTCAGGATTATTCGGGAAACATGAAGGCAAGAGTTTCCATATTCAATCTGAATGGAAGAGCATCCATTTGGCGGGAACACTTCAAGCAAGTAAAGAGGATCAATGAAAGGAGACTTAAGTGGAAACAGTTCAAGAAGTATTTCAAGCAGAAATACCTCTCTCACAGGTATTGTGATGACAAGATTAAGGAGTTCCATGAGCTGAGATTGGGTCAGCAGACCATGGAAGAGTATGCAAATAATTTCTTGGAATTGTTGAGGTATGTTTGGTACATCAGGGATGAAAAAGTGAAGGTCCAGCGGTTTCTGAGTGGATTGCCTCAGTCTTACAAAGATAGGATTGAGTTTTACGAACCTAGAACTCTTGAAGAAGCAATAAGGAAGGCTAAGTATTGCTATGAGAAAAGCAAAGGTAAACCTGATTACCATAAGGCATGGAAGGACAAGAAGAATGAGAAGTTTGACCAAAGAAAGAAAGGTTTCAAACCTTCTAGCTTCAGGAATCAGCAGAAGCAACCATCCCAAGCTGCGAGTAAGCCAGTTGGAGTGATAGGAGAAAATCCTGAATATTCACAACAGAATAGAGGACAACTTCAATGTTTCAGATGTAAAGGACCCCACATGCGCAGAGTTTATCCCTTCGGGAATGAAAGTGTAAGACCAGCTTAAAACATTCAAGAAGCAGAAACAGTGGGTCAAGTAGCAAAGGCAGTCCCTAGGATTTATGCAGCACTGGAGGATCACCAAGAATATTACCAGTCAAATGTGGTTGAAGTTGCAGGTAAGATTGTTGAGCAATCTATTTATATTTTGATTGAACCTAGTTCTACTCATAGTTACATTACTCCTAGAGTAGTGGATATTTGTGCTTTTAAGAAAGTAAAGCATAGGAAATATTGGTTAGTTCAGCTAGCCACTAGAACTAAGAGAAAGGTCAGTGAAGTGGTAGAGAAATGTCCATTGGTTATGGATGGGTTGGTCACTTGTGTAGATCTGAATGTTCTAGCACTTGGTTCCTATGATGTTCTCATTATAATGGATTGGTTAGAAGCTCACAGGGTAAAACTTGACTGTTATAAGAATACTTTTGAATGCATGGATGAAGAAGGAAACCCAGTAGTTGTGAAAGGTATTCCAAAGGTGATTTTAGTACGGCAGGTTTCAACAATGCAGTTGAAGAAGTTCTGTAGGAAAGGTTTCCAGTTGTATGCAGCTCATATTTTGGAGCCAACAGGAGATGAAACTCTTAGGTTGGAGGACTATCAGTCGTTACATAAATTCAGGGATGTGTTTCTTGATGAGATTCTATGGCTTCCTCCAAAGAGGGACATTGATTCACAATTGAACTTGTTCCTGGAGCAGCACCAGTGTCCAAGACACCCTACAGGATGAGTACACCGAAGATGCTAGAGTTGAAGATGCAACTGCAAGAGTTATTAGAAAAGAAGTATATCGGGCCGAGTGTGTCTCCTTGGGGAGCACCAGTTCTATTTGTAAAGAAGAAAGATGGTACACTCAAGTTGTGTATTGATTACAGACAGTTGAACAAGGTTACTGTGAAGAAAAAATATCATTTGCCTAGGATTGATGACCTCTTTGATCAAATGAGGGGAGCAAAGGTATTTTCCAATATTGACTCGAGGTCTGGTTACCATCAGGTGAGAATCAAGGATGAAGACATTCATAATACAACCTTTATAACAAGGTATGGACATTATGAGTTTGTAGTGGTACCATTTGGTCTCACAAATGCACTAGCTATGTTCATGTGCCTTATGAACAGTGTCTTTAGCAGGTATTTGGACAAGTTTTTTATTGTTTTCGTTGATGACATTCTTGTTTATTCTAAGAATGAGGAAGAACATGAAGAGCATTTGAGATTGACATTGCGATTGCTCAGGAAGTATCAGCTATATGCAAAGCTGAGCAAATGTGACTTCTATAGAGATAGAATTCAATATTTGGGTCACATTATCTCAGAGGAGGGTATATCTATGGACCCTGAGAAGATTGAGGCGATTATGAATTGGCCTACTCCAAGAAATGTGACGGATGTAATATATTTTATGGGACTTGTAGGATACTACAGGAGATTCATTGAAGGAATCTCCAGGATTTCACATGCCATCACTTCTTTACAAAAGAAGGGGATAAAGTTTGAATGGACATCAAGGTGTGAAGAAAGCTTCCAACGTGTTGAGGCCTGGAAATTCATAGGCAACAATAGCAAGGGATTCTCCCCATTCAACGTTCCCAACTAGCCCGTGACTGTTTGGTATAGGGAATCTGTCCAGTTTGCGGTCCGGCTACCATAGGTCAAGTAACAAAAACAAAGGTTTTTACTGGTTGCGGCCCGGTCCACCGTGTATTTTTGTATTTTTTGAATTAAGTATGATATGCACGTGCCTAATTAACAATGCAGGGTGATAAAGATTCATAGAGTAGTCACAATGTGATGCACAGGTTCTTACCTCTTGTCTTAGAACTCACAAGCATCCAAATCATGCAAGAAAATAAATACTAACTAAACTATCTTTAGAGAGCTGGATATTCATTCATGAGTAATGCACCCCTATTCATGTGTTATGGAAAATCACAGATAGCTGTTCTTATAACCAAACATATAAACTTAAATAAAAGTATATATGATAAGATAGCTGATCAAGAGTTAAAACTCCCATTACTCATAGTGGAAAAAGACATCATAAAGGTATTGAAGAACATTCAGACAAGAACATAGGTTCAAGAAATTAGAACACTCTTATAGCTAATGAGACACAGCTGAAAACAAAATAGTTCACATTCAACATTGCTCATTTAATCACATTGATATATTCCACATAACACTTTCTCCAACAGGCAAAATTTGCAGTCTCTGGTCGTAAAACGAAATAGTTCCTCTTACAAGCATTAAGTTACAAGTTTTTCCAGGGAAAAAGCCCCTTTGTCACTTCTAACTTTCAAATATTTAAACAAAAACAGTAGACCGCTTGGGTTCCCCCCAAACGTGTGACTTTTCGGTTCTTCGAACGTTTCATATCCCTCCTTTTCATCCTTTCTACGCAAGCTCATTATCGGCTGAGTAAATGACGGACCTTTCAGATCTACACCTTTGTTGCTTTCAATTTTGTCTTTTACTTTGCCTACGCCCCTTGAGATCCTGTCTCCTATTGGTACCTTCGCGCCGTGGCAATATGAACCGTCTTTTGGATCTCCCTACAATTATTCAACATGCATCATTCACCGGGATTGTATTCTGAAATAAAACATCAAATTAAACCAACTAAAACGGCTAATCCACAAGAAATGGCCGGGTGCACCACTATCATGAGAACTTGACAAACGCCGACACTACCACCTCACCTTCCAACAGGTTTGAAACTAATCGACGGCTAGGAACGCTAACATTGGCGGGGTAAATTCATCCCCAGCCGCATAAGTGGGTCCTAAAAGGTAACGGGTGCCATGAAACCATCAAGCATATCAGAGTCGAAAAAGATATGACCTAAGACGCGGGCGGGGAAGTTCTCAATCGAAATTCGGAAGGACATCAACATAGGAAGATGAAAGCTTTGCATAGCCGCAACGACAGAAGAGAAACGACTACGTACAATCGATTAAAAGACTGATACGCATCAGCGGGTGGAGCGCTTTACACTTCGGGTGGCTAGTTGATTTGGGAGCCACAACGACGGAAAAGGAAAGAATATGGCATGCGACACGCATCGGAGGGCGGAGAGTTTTACACTTCGGGTGCTTAGCTACTTTGGGAGCCGCCACGGTGGAAGCAAAAAGGACAACAACCTCCGATCTAAGTGATAAAAACTTTAAATTTGGCAGCGATTGAAACTGTTTCGCCTCTCAAATAGTGTTTTGCAAAGGACAAAAGGCCTGACCCATTTTCAACTCAGCAAAACAAACTCTAAATTTGCGATCTACAATAATTCCAACGTGAGCAATTTCTGAAAGCCAGGACGAAAGATAATCCTCAAAAACCATCCAAAATCAAAGCACGACCAAAAGGTTCAAGGATCCACATGATTAAAAACCACGCTAAACCATGAGGAGGGGACCAAAATTTAAGAAATTTAGGGAAAACAGTTGCAACTGCAACAATTGGTGACTACCTAGTGAACCTAGATCTCTGGACAATTTCTTCCTTAAGTACCAGACTGTTCAATAATAAACCACCATGTTGAATTCTTCTAGATGTATGGATTTCCAAAATGGCAAATAGATGTACTTTTAATCATTGAGGGTAGTCCAATTTAGGAAAATGGAAGCCAATATTTCAAAGTCAAGAGAACTATTTCGAGGCCAGGAGTATGAGTTTCATTTTTACCTTTGTCTTTGGGTAGCTTCCAGCTTGGACACCACAGGATCGTAACATCTAGTAAAATAGAAATACTCATTTGTTCCTCATTCCCATGACATTTTGCACTCTTTTGTGCTTTTGGACTTTTTTCCTTTTTGAGTCCTCCTCATGCCTTTCTTTCTAAATTTTTTATTTAGGCTCCTCTATCCATAGTGTCCTTTTGTGTGAGAGATGTATTTAATTTTCAGCTCATGGACGGAGAGGAATTTTTGGCAATTTTATACTCATATGATTCAGTACTTTGTTTTGATACACATTTCTTTCTTAGGAGTTTTGACTCTTCATAGCCTTTTGGCTTTCAATTCTTGGCATGGGACCATTTATATATAATATGCTGTTTACCTTGCTTCCTTTCCATGGGTCCTTAGCTGTCACCCCTTAGGACATATTTTAAGTGTGAGATGGATGGAGCCTTGAAATAGTATTCTAGACCCTTTAATCTTGAGTTACTTTACAGGGATTAAGTAGGACTTCAATGCGTTCATAGCCATTTAGGAAAACTGCTAAACTAGAAGAAATTCTATCAAAGAAAATCATAATACACAGTCTTATAATCAAGGATTTTAGTTAGTCCAGAATTCTAATGCTCTCCATGCAACCAAAGCTTGCTTCTTTTATTGAAATCAAACAAAAAATCTAAACTAAAACAAAACTAGACTTCATGACTCAAAGACTCAGAAAACAGCCAAGCCAGATTATTTATATACAAGATAAAAGAAGACAAATGAAACTAAAGAAAAGTAAGGCTTGAGAACTAAACCATTTACCGGTAAGTTCTCTTCCCACCCTTGCAGATATTGTAACTTATAAGTGGAAGGGCCAAGTTTTTCCGCAATCTGGAAAGGACCTACCCACAACTGCTGGAATTTCGTGTGTTTTCCTTTCTCATCATGGGGGTGATCCCACTTGAGAACTAAATCACCCACCAAAAAGTCTTTTGTTCCTACCTTATGTTTTCCAAACCATCTCTTTATTACCTCTTGTTGCTGCTTAAAGTGCTCTCTGGCTTTAGATCGAGCCTCTTCTGCTTTTAGGAGGTTATATATCCTTATTTGCAAAACATCATCATCCGAACCTCTAGATTCTTGAGCTATTATGGAAGAAGGTAGCATGATATTGGGGGGAAGAATGGATTCTTTACTGTACACAAGGGTATATGGGGACACTCCTATCGAAGACTTGGGGGTGACTCTATCAGCCCAAAGGGCATTTGGTAGCACTGAGTGCCAACTCCTCTGGTTTTCTATTACGGTCTTTTTTAAAATTCTAATCAGATTTTTGTTAGAGGATTCAGCCAAGCCGTTTCCTTGTGGATAGTAATTCGCAGAATGATGCAATTTTATCCCTTTATCATGAGCAAAAGCAGTTAATTTAATTGATTAAAAGTAAATAGCATTATCAAAGACTAACGAAACTGGAACTCCAAACCTGGTCATGATATGATCTTGCAGGAAGCTGATAATCACGTCCTCATTTATCTTGCGCAGCGAGATGGCTTCGACCCAGTGAGTGAAGTAATCGGTTGTGGTCAGAATATACTTGTGTTGCAGGGAATATTTTGGCTTTATCTCCCCAATAATATCCAACCCCCATTGCTCGAACGACTCCGTGATCATCACAGGTTTCAGTGGTGCGGCTGCTTTAGGTTGTCTTCCACTACACCTTTGGCAAATATTGCACTTCCTGACATGTGCATGTGCATCTTTGAAGAGCGTAGGCCAATAGTAACCGGCTTTGAGAATTTTGTGAGCTGTAGTATTTCCTGAATAATGTCCCCCAGCAGGCCCAACATGCAAATCCGTCATCACTTTCTTCGCATCTTCTTTCTCTAGGCATATAAGAAGAACTCCGTCGTAATTTTTTTTGAATAATATTCCTTCAACAATTTGATAGGAAACTGATTTAAGACACATCGCTCTTCTTTTCTTAGAATTCCAATGTTCTGGAAACAGTCCTGCCTATAGGTAGTGCATGAGATCCCTATACCAAGAATCGGGGGTTGTGAACAAAGGACATACATCCGTCAAATGTAATTCAGCCTCGTCTTCCCAGGCGTGTTCGTCATTGTCCCTATTTTCAGTCATCAGTTTGCACAACCCCTGCCCTTTGAATATAGAAGCTGGCTTGAATTTGAGGTCATACTCTTGAAGAGCTGTTACCCAATTGCCCCTTCTTTCTCCTAACTCCTTCTGTACAAAAAGGGACCTTACAGCTGGGTATGGTATGATCACCTTGGTTCAATTTTTTAATATATAAGGCCTGAATTGTTTCATTGCTTTGAATACTGCGTAAGCTTGTTTATCAATGGTTGGGTAATTTAATTTGGCCCCTTGTAGACCAGTGCTCATGAATTATATTGGGAATTCATCCCCCCCATCTTCCTTTTGAGTAAGCACAACTGCTAGTGAATCATCGGATGCAGAGGTATACAGAATACAATCTTTGTTGAAATCTAGGATTTTCAGGGAGGGTGCGTGTGCAACAGTAGTTTTAATTTTGCTGAATGCGTTCTTCTCAATCTCAATCCACTAGAATTGTGCATTTTGCTTCATCATTTGCTGCAGAGGCTTGACAATCTGAGCGAAATCAGGCACAAACCTTCGCACAAAGTTTATTGTTCCCATAAATGATTACATCCCTTTTTTATTATGGGGCAAGGGAATCTGTTCAATGGCTTTGATCCTTTTCGGATCGATAGAGATTCCCTCCTTTGAAACTATGTGACCAAGCAGCTTACCTTCTGTAACAGCAAACACACATTTTTTGGGATTGAGTGAGATGCCATATTTCTGACAGCGTTCAAAAATCTTCCTTAGATGGAACGCGTGTTCTCCTTTCCTCTTTGAGAATATCGTAATATCACCGAGGTAGATTACAACACTACGGCCAATCAAACCATGGAATGCTATGTCCATATCCCTCTGGAACGTGGCTCCAGTGTTTATAATCCCAAAGGGAATTCTTTTGTAAGCGAAAGTTCCACATCTGGTCCTGAACATTGTCTTCAACCTGTCTTCTTTGGCTACCAATACTTGATTGTAGCCTGAGAAACCGTCTAATAGCGAAAATAGTTCAGAACCTGAGACCATTTGTAGTAGTTGTTCCATGGGTGGAACCAGATAGTTATCTTTATCTGAAGCGCGGTTCAAATTCCTGAAATCCACGCATAGCCTGATTTCTCCATATTTTTTCCTCACTGGCACCAGATTCGAGACCCACTCAGAGTGTCTGACCTTAAAAATGATTCTAGCATCCAATAATTTCTTAACTTCACTCTGAATCAACGGTTCCAATTTTGGATGCAATTTTCTTAAAGGTTGCTGATATGGTTTGACGCCAGCTTTGATGGGGATAACATGTTTGATGATGCTGGTGTCATATGTATTCAAATATTCATATGTCCAGGTGAAAACATCTTTATATTGTTTAAACAGACTGATGAACTTATCTCTTTCCGCTGGTGAAAAACATTTGCCAAGATTCACATATTTAGGGTTCGTCTCAGTCCCTAAATTTATCATCTCGAACTGTAGAGATGAGCTATGAGTATTCACGTTGTCTGGTCTTTTGAACTTTTCATTTAAATCGAACATTCTTTCTAATGTTCTGACTCCTTTAGGAATGAAATGATCATACTTCAGCTCGGCTTGATGTTCTTCATCATCTATAATTGCTCCTTTAAATACCTCGTCATTTGTTAAGCACTCTATAATCTGCTGATCGTCATCGAATACTCGTAGGTTGGTGATCATATCAGGTACTGAGGGCCTGAAAAGCAATTCAACAGAGCAACAATTATTAGTAGGTACGAGCCTAGCGGCTGATGTGGCTAACAAGTCAGCTGCTGCATTTTTAAGTCTTGGAATTGAAACAATATTAAATGCGTTAAAACATTTGAGCAGATCCCATACCTCATTTTGATAAGCTTTCAGATGAGGGGAAACACAATGTATTTGATTCTGGATCTATTTAACAATTATTTCAGAATCTCCAAAAACTTTTAGATTACTTACCTTTAATTCGATTGCTTTCTTCAAACCTTGCACCAATGCTTCATACTCAACCGTATTATTCGTACATTCAAACTCTAATCTACATGAAACAAAATGTTTATTATTTTCGGGGTCGATCGGGACACAGCTGGCCCCTGACCCTTCTAACGTCTTAGAGCCATCAAAAAACAAAGTCCAGAAATCGCTACCTACTGCATGAGAATCTATTCCTACTGCTAAGTCTACTATTTTACAATCGATTTCATCAGCCTGTGAAAATCGAAGGAGATCAGGCTGGGTGTCTGATGTGTTGCTGGCTTCTTTTGCTTGGTAATTTCCTGGTTCCAACTCAATAAAATAATTTCCCAACATAGAATCCACTGGTTCATTCTTATCCTCCAGTTGAGTGACGTTGTATTTCATGTGAGGCTCCCACAAAATTTTAATTTGGTTCGAGCTTCCTTTATATGGCAGCCACAGATGCGAACAATCCGAGGCAAAATAGCCATTTAGTTTGGCCGACCAATCTATGCTCAGAACAAGACCGTAAGCGTCTGGTATATCGGCCACCACAATATTAATAACTTGGCACACTTTATTGATTGACGCCAAGCGGACTAGGACATCCTCCATCTCACCAATTACCTTTACATCTGTCCTGTCCAACTGAACAACCCTCCACGTGGATGGCTTAGGCTGCCCATTCATCTTTTTATAGACTGATATTGGCATGACGTTAACCGACGCCCCTGAGTCTACCAGGAAATTATGTACATTGTGATTAAAAATTTCGAAAGTGAGGAGGAAAGGTGGATGTTTGCTTTTAGACTTACCTCCACTGCTAGTTTCTCCGATTTCTTCTTCCTCTTTAGTCCGATTGTCAGCAGGCATCCTCTCATCCGATGCTTCAAGCGCTTTCAATAATCTTTATTTTTATTGCGGCACTTTACACATTTCAAATAGCGAAACGTTTGCCTTTATCTTCTTTATGTCTTCCACAATGTCATAATCCATCTACGGTTCAATGGGATGTGGTTTATTAGCATTCATATTTTCCTCATTGTGCTTGGCCAGCGTATCATTCTGCTTAGGATCTTGGCTGGTAATGGTGAATTTGGGAATTTTATCAGCTATGGAATTATTTTGAAATTTCTTAACATTTTTCTGCAGCCTTTTGATCTTTGGGAGTATGAGACTGTCTTCTTTAATCGACCCTTGGCTCCTTGTTGTTACGTTGGTTTCCATGACGTCCTTGTAGCCCTGATTCTTTTCTTCTTCAGCATCAAATAACAAAACAGAATTCCACAACATCATGGTTTCCTCTTCTTGTTCCTTCGTTGAAGTGGCACTCTCCTTTCTTTCTTCATCTCCATCCTCTGTTAATTTAGAGTCCAACAGCTGATTCATAACCAACGTCACCAAGTTTATCCATTGAGGACAATTCTTTTCAGAGTGTGGTTGTTGATGGAAAGTGTATAAATTGTCCATGCCTGCCTCTATTAAATTCATAGATGCAGAATTGTGCGGAGGAGGTTGGGACTGATTGTTATCCTCTCTTTTCTTGTAATAGGGTTTATAGAACTTTTGAGTTTCCTTCTCTTTCTCCAAGTCTATGATTTTGTTAGAAAGCTTCTGCATCATTTTTTCCATACTCTCAAAATCTGGTGATTTCTCTTCCTTAGGATTAGTAAACAATAAGGCTTTCCTTCCCACACCTTTGTCTCCTGACTGTTCGGGATAATCTTCGATACTTTCTCTTTCAGCCTCCACTATTTACGCCTCTTCATAGGTTTCCGTCGAAGTAGGATTGGCCCTTATTTTGGCAAACATGGCCAACTCAGGGCCTAAATCCGAAGTATAATATTCAATCAGGACCTTGTCCGAAGGTTTGTCAGCTTCAGAAAAATTCTTGAGGTATGCTGCAAATCTTTGAGTAAAGCTGTACACCTTCTCCTTTCTCTCTTTCTTCAAGGCGCATAGTCCTTTAATGAGGGCTGCATGAGTCTTTTGAGTCGCATACTTACTTCTGAAAATTCTCTCGAAGGTATCCCAATCAAGGATAGAGTTTGCAAGAAACCCAAAATACCATGATGCTGCAACTCCTTTAAGGGTGTGTGGAAAAAGTCTGCAAACTACATCCTCATGCTCCCCCGCCCTTAACCCTTCTATGGCCAAGTAAAAACTTTGCAGGTGGTCATCTACTAGTATCTTCTCACTTGGGTCGAATTTGGCCAGCGTCTTCTCAAAGGCTTGAGGTAAATCATGTAACGAAGGTGTTAGGTTTAAAGGTGATCTGGCTCTCCAGGAAGGTGGTGGATTCGATGGGTTGGGCGGTTGATTGGCGTTTACGCCTGCCATGAGTCTGGGTGGAGAGTGAGGAGGTGAGCAAATAGGAGTGTGAGCAGGAGAACTATGAGGAGTATCTGGGCCTTCTTGATTCAAAGGTAGTACAACTTCCTATAAGGCTGTTTCCACAAGTTCTTCCCAATCCCCAACTAGCACCGAGTCTTCCAATATAGGATGATCTTTTCTTTTATATTCTCTTCTGGGCAATTCAGGGATGATCGGAAATCCTCCAATATTCTTCACATATGGCCTGGTGTGTCTTCTCAGATTATTAACAACCTCGTTGTCAACAGAAAACAAATGTTCTTTACTCCTTTATTTTGGAATTGGATTATGAAGTCCACTGCTTTCAGAACTGTTATCGGTGGAATAATCTCGGGAAAACGAGTTTCCTCGGCCAACCATGCATTGGAGGCCCTCCTTCTAGAACCATAAACTGTTGAGGCCTAGAAATTCGCAGGTAACAACAGCAAGGGATTCTCCCCAGTCAACGTTCCCAACTAGCTCGTGACTGTTTGGTATAGGGAATCCGTCCGGTTTGCGGTCCGGCTACCGTAGGTCAAGTAACAAAAACAAAGGTTTTTACCAGTTGCGGCTTGGTCCATCGTGTATTTTTGTATTTTTTGACTTAAGTATGATATGCACGTGCCTAATTAACAATGTAGGGTGATAAAGATGACCTAATTAACAATGCAGGGTGATAAAGATGCAGAGAGTAGTCACAATGTGATGCGCAGGTTCTTACCTCTCGTCTTAGAACTCACAAGCATCCAAATCATGCAAGAAAATAAATACGAACTAAACTATCTTTAGAGAGCTGGACATTCATTCATGAGTAATGCACCCCTGTTCATGTGTTATGGCAAATCACAGATAGCTATTCTTATAACCAAACATATAAACTTAAATAAAAGTATATATGATAAGATAGCTCATCAACAGTTAAAACTCCCATTACTCATAGTGGAAAAAGACATCATAAAGGTACCGAAGAACATTTAGACAAGAACATAGGTTCAAGAAATTAGAACGCTCTTATAGCTAATGAGACACAGCTGAAAGCGAAATAGTTCACATTCAACATTGCTCATTTAATCACATTGATATATTCCACATGGCACTTTCTCCAACAGGCAAAATTTGCAGTCTCTGGTCGTAAAATGAAATAGTTCCTCTTACAAGCATTAAGTTACAAGTTTTTCCAGGGAAAAAGCCCCTTTGTCACTTCTAACTTTCAAATATTTAAACAAAAATAGTAGACCGCTTGGGTTCCCCCCAAATGTGTGACTTTTCGGTTCTTCGAACGATTCATATCCCTCCTTTTCATCCTTTCTGCGCAAGCTCATTATCGGCTGAGTAACGGACGGACCTTTCATATCTGCACCTTTGTTGCTTTCAATTTTGTCTTTTACTTTTCCTGCGCCCCTTGAGATCCTGTCTCCTATCGGTACCTTCGCGCTGCGGCAATATGAACCGTCTTTTGGATCTCCCTGCAATTATTCAACATGCATCATTCATCGGGATTGTATTCTGAAATAAAACATCAAATTAACCAACTAAAACGGCTAATCCACAAGAAATGGCCGGGTGCACCACTATCATGAGAACTTGACAAACGCTGACACTACCACCTCACCTTCCAACAGGTTTGAAACTAATCGGTGGCCAGGAACACTAACATCGGCGGGGTAAATTCATCCCTAGCCGCATAAGCGAGTCCTAAAAGGTAACAAGTGCCACGAAACCATCAAGCATATCGGAGTCAGAAAATATATGACCTAAGATGTGGGCGGGGAAGTTCTCAATTGGAAGTCGGAAGGACATCAACATTAGAAGACGAAATCTTTGCACAGCCGCAACGACGGAAGAGAAACGACTACGGACAAGCGACTAAAAGACTGATACGCATCGGCGGGCGGAGTACTTTACACTTCGGGTGGCTAGTTGATTTGGGAGCCGCAACGGTGGAAAAGGAAAAACTATGGCATGCGACACGCATTGGAGGGCGGAGCGTTTTACATTTCGGGTGCATAGCTACTTTGGGAGCCGCCACGGCGGAAGCAAAAAGGACAACAGCCTCCGATCTAAGTGACAAAAAATTTAAATTTGGCAGCGATTGAAACTGTTTCGCCTCTGAAACAACGTTTTACAAAGGACAAAAGGCCTAATCCATTTTCAACTCAGCAAAACAAACTCTAAATATGTGATCTACAATAATTCCAACATGAGCAATTTCTGAAAACTAGGACAAAAGATAATCCTCAAAAACCATCCAAAATCAAAGCACGACCAAAAGGTTCAAGGATCCACACGATTAAAAACCATGCTAAATCATGAGGAGGGGACCAAAATTTAAGAAATTTGGGGAAAGCAGTTGCAGCTACAACACAATGGTTGAAGAATCTTCTCACCAGTGCACCAGTATTGAAAGTTGCAGATCCAGAGAAAGATTTTGTGGTGTGTACCGATGCATGCAGACAAGGGATTGGAGGAGTACTTATGCAAGACAACCACGAGATATGTTATGAGTCGAGAAAGCTAAAGGAGCATGAGAAGAACTATGGGACTCATGATCTAGAGCTTGCAGCCATAGTACATGCCCTCAAGATGTGGAGGCATTACTTGATGGGTAGAAGATTCGAATTAAGGATAGACCATTGTGGTCTGAAGTATCTATTCGATCAGCCTACTCTGAATGCTAGGCAAGCGAGATGGCTGGAGTTTTTATGTGAGTTTGAATTTTAAATAAAGTACATAAAGGGAAAAGAGAATAAGGTAGCTGATGCACTCAACAGGAAGATGCAGGAAATGTATGTGGCATCTCTTAGTATTTTCCAATCAGATTTGAGGCAGTAGATTGTTAATCATACTGCCGGAGATGAATTGTATGAGCTAGTAAAAGACAAATTGCAGCAGCAAAGTCTTGATAAGAGATATGAGGGATATAAATTGGAAGAAGATGGACTTCTTACTTATAAAGGCATAATTTATATTCCAAATGTAGCATATTTGAGGAGAGTTGTTATGGATGAGATCCATTAAACTCCGTATTCTGGTCACCCAGGATACCAGAAGACAATTGCTACCGCCAGAAAGCAGTACTTTTGGCCAGGAATGAAAAAGGATATGGATAAATACATTTCAAGGAGCATGAAATGTCAGCAGGTAAAAGTTGAGCATCAACACCCTACAGGTTTGTTGCAGCCTATGCCAGTTCCAGAATGGAATTGGGAAGTTATTTCCATGGATTTTATTACAGGATTTTCGATGACTTGGAGACAACATGATTCCATCATGGTTGTGGTGGACAAGTTGACTAAGGCAATACATTTTATACCGGTGAATTCCACGCATAAGACTGATGACATTGCAAAGATCTTCATGAAGGAGATTTTCAAATTGCATGGATTTTCTAAGGCAATAGTTTCTGACCGAGATGTCAAGTTCACTTCCAATTTTTGGAAGGGGTTGTTTGCATATTTGGGTACAAAGCTAAACTTCAGCACTGCATACCATCCTCAGACAGATGGGTAGACAGAGAGAGTTAATCAGGTGCTTGAAGATATGCTTCGCATGTATGTGATGGACAAACCAACCAAGTGAGAAGATTACTTACACTTGGTAGAGTTTGCTTATAACAATGGACAGCAGGCATCCTTGGGGATGAGTCCGTATGAAGCTTTCTATGGAAGAAGGTGTAGGACACCTGTGACTTGGGATAATCTAGTGAAAAGGGTTGTGCTTGGTTTGGAATTTCTCAAGGAAATGGAGCAAGAAGTTGTAAAGATCAGACAGAATCTAAAAGCAGCACAGGACAAACAGAAAAGCTATGTAGATAAGCATAGGGTGAACAGGGAGTTCAGTGTTGGGGATCATGTTTACGTCAGAGTGAGGGCAAGGAAGAGTTCCTTGAAGCTTGGAATTTGTGCCAAGCTATCACCAAGATATTGTGGGTCGTTTGAAGTGCTTCAAAGAATAGGACCAATTGCATATAGACTTGCATTGCCTGCTAGCACTAGAGCTCATAATGTTTTTCATGTGTCTTTGCTTCATAGATATGTACATGATCCTAACCATGTGATAAATTGGGATGTGATTCAGGTGGAACCTGAGGGAGAGTTCCAAACCGAGCCAATGCGCATCCTCGACAGGAAGGTCACAATGCTCCGGAACCGAGCCATAGGGCAGGTAAAGGTGCAATGGGAGCACTATGGACCTGAACAGGCTACATGAGAGCTGGAGGATGCCATGCGATTGGCACATCCATTTTTGTTCAATTCTACGAAACACTGAGGCGATACCAGTGTAGCATTTTGTTCAATTGTGTAAAGCACGGAGGACAGTGCTATTGAAGGGGGAGGGGAATGTAACACCCCGGTTTTGACCCCGTTGCATTAAATGTACATGATGTATATATTGTAATGAATCATGGTCTGGAGCTAAAGGAAAAAGCCCCACTATCGATTTGTTTGTGTTATGTTTCGGCGAACGGAATCATTTCCAATGGTATATCGTGATATACGGCACATAATAGTTTTGGTATCATGTAAATATTCTTTTTAATTAAATAAACCCCAACCATCTATGTCACTGCAACCATATTGAAAAGGGCATGATATTCCTCAGGACAGGGAGGGGGAATTGTTAAACCTTGAGCCCATAGGGGAAAATACATGTGTCATGACCCTTTTTATTTTCTCACCTTCCCTTGTCTCATCCAACTACCTCATTAAAAGTGCTACTGTTAGTTGGGGCAGTTATTGCTGGGGAGTGGAGTGTGGCAGGAATGTCAGTCCTTGCTCACACGCACACTCCACCAGCAGGTTGACCCTCACGTCGGCAGGGAAACCACCACCGCCATCACTACATGCGGACTATCCAATCTCTCCACTACGCCATTATCTCCATTGTATACTCATCCTCACGCACCGATGGAGGATTGTGGGTTGTTTTTCTCATGCAGCAAGGGAGAGAGCTGTTTTGCTGTCATCCACGATTCTTGCTATGGGAATATATGATTTCCTTACAGATCAGTGGATGAGATAGGTGTTTGTGCATGATGTTGAGAGGGGGATGGCTCTTCCATTTGCGGATAGAGTAAATTTACCATGACTTCACTGTTGAGACCGCGGGCTGTTGTTTCCCCACGTTTGTTGGCTGTGTTTGTTTTTACGTTTTGGGCTGTTGTAGGTTATTATGGAGTCATTTTGGCCACGACAGGGCCAATAATGAATCAGGAGTTGCTTTCCCTTGTCCAAGCTGTGAATAGCTTGTTTGGCTACGTGTATACAGTGGTTGGTATTCGGACTCTGTTGGAGTGGAGATGAGGACTTGGTTTTCTTGACAAACCTGGTGTGTTGGGAGCCACACAGACAGAGCTAGAGGGATGGATTTCTTCTCCACAACCCCTGAATAACACTAGAAGGGAGGTCAGGGCCTAAGGGACTGTGTAGCAGAGAAGGGACTGATTTTCTTGTGTTGGGTGTGTGTGGGTGTCCTAGAAGTCAGGCTAGTTTTGGTGTAGGTGTCCTTAGCTCTTCAATGAGCTCACCAGCTTAGAATTTAGCCTTTCCTTTCTCCTTGATGGCCTGATAAACCCAAATGTGTTGGCTTGGTCTGTGTTTTTTGTGCCCTTGGCTATGTGTAAGCCTTCTTGTTCCTTATTCCTTGGGAAATCATGCCCAGCTCGGGGGTGGCAGCGTTGCTGAGAGATTAAGGAGCATGCTGGCCTATGGTTGGGTGGAACGTTGCAGCGACGTAGCTGGTTGTGGGACGAATCCCTTATAAGATAAGTATTCTTGACCATTTCATCTCTGCATTTATATTTATCATTTAATGAATGATGATGAACATATTGAATGATTGAATAAATGTATGTTTGCTTCCGCTGTGTATATGAATGAATATGCAGCTTAGCAGGTTTTATGTTTTAAGCATTTTTATTTCAGTTTATATGTATGTACATGCTCATGGGGATTTTAGCCCAGATGTTTAATGACATGGTAGCGTCCTCTTCGTCGGTCGGAGGGTCGGGGACGTTACAACATGTCTAGAGGTTAGACTTGACTCCCAGTTGTTAGTCTCTCAGCTTAATGGAGATTATCAGGTGAGACATCCTACCATACTGCGTCATTTCTTACTAGTTAGATTAATTGAAAGAAAATTTAATTACATCACATATAAGCATATTCCAAGGAATCAAAACACATTAACTAACTCATATGCAAATTATATCTTAGATTGGAATTTGTCACATACATTGTAAAAATATTTAGATAAAAACATAGAAACACATGTAAATAAGTCGTCATATATATATGTGTGTGTGTGTGTGTGTCAAATAGGTCCATATAAATTGAGTCATGGTCCAAAAATATCCAATAATAAGTACATCAAAATACAAAAGAAGGGATCACAGTCCCCCTAGATGCTAAAAGACTATGAAGACTCTGCAGCTGCCTCTGCAACAACCTCTTGATAGCGCAAGATGGTCCTGGACACCTTCCTAAGAAGGAGTAACCATGAAGGAGGCATCCCCACTACATGCTACTGCATATCAATGGGAATCCTCTCCACCCTCAAAGTCAGAATATCATGAGTAAGGTGAGACAAATTTTACTCTACAACCTGAAGCATGGCCTCACCGAAACCTCCCTCAACTAGTTGAACAAATGTCCTAGGATGGCCATCCAACCTAATAGGTCCAACATTTTCACCAGACACGCATGGATTAGACTTGTATATTTTGTGCATGTATATATACTTATTTACAAAAAAAATCAATTATTTGAAAATGAAATGACATACCTCTCTCCCCCCATGCGTTTCCAGGGGGGAACATGAGCCCAGGGTCACCACAGAAGTCCATTCCAACATAGGGAAACTACTCAAAGGTAGGTACCTGTCTTCTCCACCATGCATATAACTCATCATCGTTGGCTCCTTGGAACTCACCTGCACCCTGTCGAATAAAAAAATCTCCCCACCTCGTGAGCCTAGGCTCACGTGGATGTTCATGGGGGAGTACAACCCGGGGGCTCAGTATAGGTACCCGCTCAAATAAGAAGTACACTAGGATGTTGGGGTATCCAAAGTTATTTTTCTTCCCTAAATTGCATTATGTCAGCTGCTTTCATATTGATAACTATTCCGAAATACCTGTCAAACACTACATTCCTTAGACATTCCACTCCAATTAGGTGCATATTATTACATGTGGCTAGGTGCAATGATGATACACATGCCACTTGTGTGATGGTGCTCACTATCACCTTGAGCGAAAAACTAGCTATATGGCCAATAGTAACTTGTGTACCTGATTTCTGGGATTTGAGCAAGAAGTACGTGTTCACATAGTCTTGAACACTGAGTGTGCCCCCACCACAAGCAGAGCCACTCAAACTCACCGACATACCTCTATGTTATAAAATAGATATCTTCCACACTGATGTCCAATGTTTCACCTTGAAGATCAAACATGTCTTGGTCAGGATCCCAAAGTCACACTAGGGACTCTAATAATCTCACTTGTGCGTGCATGTTTTCCATTCAGAAAAAATTCAACAAACCACATCGACGGAGAGAGGATAATGTTAATGGATCTTGTAATGCATCCCTATCAATGTCTTCATGCTTTCCCTCCCTCCATTCAATCACCATCTTACTTGTAGATGTGAGATTTTAGGGTTATTTTCATCCCAAAAATTAAATCCACACAATACGTGACTATGAAGTTAGACAGTAGTGTACTGTACGTGAGTTTCCTATTGTAGACCCGCATATTTTCCTCGAATACACAAGTTTGCAATGAGATACCAGTGTATCCCATGTGGTGCCCTTCAAACTCGAATAAACATCTAAAAATGACAATAAAGCTTGAAAAAATGGTATGAAATGAAAGAAGAGAGAAAGATGAATCACCTACAATTTGCGGAAGTAGATTCGGTCGAACGGTTTCACCGTATGAAGCGTTTGAAGTTAGAGGGTAGAACTTGCACTATGCGATGGAAAAAGTCAAAATGAATTGTTTTTTAACCAATTTTACTATTTGTAGAAAAAAATTCAAAATTTTGACCCACTTTTCTATAGTTTTTGGTTATTTATGAACTTTTTTTTACTAATAGTGCATCGATTTTGTTAGTCTTTCAGGTCATGGAAAATATTTGAACATATTTTCCCAAGCATACAAGGTAGGATTTTGGTCCTATTGCATATTTCATTGATACCTGATCCTATTTTGAACCATAGGATTCACTTTTTATCCATGGACTGCGATATATCACCTCATTTTTTCCCTTCAAACATCCTTGTTCTTCCATGGATTAGAACCGGGCTAACATGGGATGCCCTAGTTAGAAAATATGTTTCCATGTTGTTTCCATGTAGGAACCCATGCTGCTTGTTTCTAGGTGTTGGAAGCCTTCATAGTCATGTTACATGCAAAAAATGAAATTCATACTTGATCTATTGCAAACTATCCTTCATTATAAGGCTTCCATCATCTGTAGTTATCTTTAAGATATGGTCTGACTCCTTAAATATGACTAGATCGCTGAGTTACTTGATCTTTTAGACTCACTAAATTAAATGAAATGAAATCCACATCGGTATAAGTTTAACCCTTTTCCGGACCATGTGGATTACTTACGAAAAAGGAATACTCTAGATCACTATGGCTAGAAGAGTATTTCCATAGGTTTACCTCTTTTTTGGGACCGGAAGACTAAATTTACAAAAAAGGAACCTTTTTGAGCTTACTTGTTCTTTTTCATGCTCTTGATTAAACTATAAAAAAGATTACGAGAGTTCTTTATGTCATTATCATGCTCATTAAAACTTAGGATAAAGCATTGAGTTTACTGTTGGCTGCCCCATACTCATAAATAAATGGAACATATTGAGTGATATTGCCTTCCTTAACACTCATTAAACTAAGGCTATATGCTTTCTTTTGAAGGAGCGTTGGTTCGGTGATAGTTTACCCCTTTTTTTGAACCTACCGACTAAGTACAAAAAATGTATACCTTAGTTCTTCAGAAGCTTAGAGAGTTCTCCTTTGGATTGTTTTACACTTTTTCGGACTCAGGAGACTAACTTTACAAAAAATCACCCCCTAGAGTCTTCTTCGAAGTTTTGAAACTCTCAAATTATGAAAACACCAATGATCATGTACTAATTCAGGCTCATAAAATCCATAAATTAGTGCTTCATCAAGAAATATTCTATCTCTTATTCAAGCTTTTAAAAAAAATGAAGACTCGGTCTCGATTTTGCTTTCTTGGACTCGTTAAAATTTAACAAGAAAGGAAAGAAGGAAATAGTCTCTTTACTGTAAGTTTGTTGGAAGCAAGTCCCTTGAACAAAGATCTAGTTTGAGCCTCCTGGTACTCATGTTTTAGTTTCCAATTTCCCATTTTCAGCTAGCACTCTAAGTTAGTACTCCTCCATTGTTTACTCTCTTATAGTACATGGGGAATCTTTTGATGTCTCCTACATTGCATATGCATCCAACTGTCTATCCCGAAGTTTCAAGTTTCCTTGAGTTATCTCTGTGTCGTGCTCATTGTTCAAGGATACCGAAGCCTCTGTTCATATACCTCAATCTTGGTCATGTTTATCCCCGATTCTTGCGTAACTTCCCTATCCAATCTACTAGTTTACTCCTGTGAAATGTTGAAGGATTCAATTCCTTTCCTCTCACACATGGCTTCATATCAAATCTTGCTAATGATGAAGATTTTGAGTTTTGATAGTACCTCCAAAACCACTTTTCATCTTTGTGGTATCCTTTGCATTGGTTATCGGTACAATTCTTTTGCCGACATTCTGATGGAATCTTCCTTGCTCGACTTCAAATACTATATTCACATGGTCAAATTCATACTTAGTACTTTGGATTTAGATGAAGGCCTTAGGTTTATAACCTATGAAACCTAAGTTGTGTAAGATCATGTCATGATTAGTGGCACTACTCCAGCTATTGAATATATACTATTGTACTCATGTGGCTATGATCCACCTTGTAAACATGCATGGCCTTATAGCCCATATTATATGATGTATATGTATCTTGTAAAGGAGATATTGTTCCACATTATTGAACATGTCATCCTCAGTGATGATTTGTAACAATGACCTCTATTTTGTTGTTTCAGGTAATCCTCTAAAGACTATATTCTGAGTCCTCTAAGCTAAAATATTGTAATGTATTTCAACCGTCGTTACCCTCTGAACTCACACATTAGGGGGAATCTATGATACCTCAAAATGACACTTCTCCATCTAAGTAATGACACCAAATGTGTTGTAACACAAAAGGACAATATATATAGAAGTTTCCCTAGCATTATAAAAGGATGGGATCCTTAATACATATCATTAAATCCAATGTTATATAGTTTTGCATATCAACTTACTTGGAATAGGAGACTTCCATTATAGCAAACTATGTACCATACGTGAGTCTCCCATAGACAACCCACATATGGATCTCAAATTTTGCATACACGAGTTTCGTCAAGGAAACCCGCGTATCATTTGTGAGTTTCTCCATTACAGGTCACGCATTTCATTAAGAATTGTTAAAAATAAAAAAGATGATTAATCAAAAGGAAGCTGGGATCAATTAGGAAACCTACCAAACTTACCTAACCAGGGCCTAGCCTCGAAATCCTTCCTCCCAAACAACTATAAAAAGAGGGGAAGGGTATGAGGAAAGGGGACCAAATTTTGAGGCAAAGTCATGTTGGAGAAATTTCATTAAGAAGAGGATCAAGAAGACTCAGAGCTAGGTCTTGCAAATGAGTCTGATCAAGTAGAGTATTTGTAATGTTTCCAGAAACTCTCTCAATAAATAACGCCATTTCCTTCCATCATTGTGAATGATTCAATTGTTTTGAGTAATGATCTAGATTTCATTTTTATTTGAATTGCAAGTTTTGTTTATGTTCATTTCTCATGTATTATAACAACTGAAGATGCTTTCTTTTTGAAGGTGCTGAATATTGGAAGTAGGAGAGCATTGGAGAGAAGAATACAAGCTAGGATCGACCGTAGGAACAAGGTGCACAATCCTCATATCTTTCTCTTTAATAACTGCTTGTAAACCCGTTTGTTTGTCTGCAACCTCATAGTATGTTGGTGGCCTTCTAAACCCCATCCATAGGATATATTTACCTCACAACACCTACACTCCTACAAAAATTTCTATGAGTGCAAATTATAAATTGTTCATTTGAATTCATTATGTTTGTTCATGTTCTGATAATTTTTAATTAAATATTTGATACATTATATAATGATGTGTTAGTTTGGAATTATCCCATTAACAATTAAAATATCAAGCATACATAAATAACATGAATAAAACACAAGGCTTGTATGTAAAAGCAATCACAAATCCATTAGTAGAGCATACGAGTTTTTTTGCATCAAGTAGAAGATAATATACAAAATTGGGCTCTCGATCCCTAGATGATGTATTTATAAGGACTACATAATACAAAATGTGATATGATTGGCGCTATATTGCAAGCCTCTAGCACAATGTATCCATGGTGGCACACTATAACCATGGCCATTTAATGGAAGAGAAGGATCCATGCATGGTCATCTACCTTTGAATCCATTCAAAAGGTCCTCGATCCTCGATATGAGAACCCCAAGGGTCAAATAATAAAGATTTTTATAAATAGATTGAAACTCTTTCTCAACCTCTCTAGCGAGTTTGTCATCCCTATGCATGATCTAAGAGTGTCCCACTCGTCATACTGGTCCTACATCTACAACATCTTGTTATAATTTTGCAAGCCATAAACATTTTCACCCATTTTTCAAACAATATCATAAAAATCCAAAACATTGTGTAAAAAAACAATATAGAGTGTCTCATAGATCGTTTCATAATGTGCATTAAGAGGTAGTCAAATATTATGATCTCAACTATAGTCCATGCTCGCATAGGGGAAGTGTTCAATTATCAGCAACTAGTAGGATCACTAGTAAAAAAACTCATGGTCAAAAGCATTCATAAGACACCCGACTCCCAGGTGATACATCAGTCGAACAAATCTTTCCATGTAAATCAATGGTAGAACTAGTTAACAAGTCGACTAGAATTGAACTCGACAGATGGAAGTCTGATCGAATGGACGACTAGTATATATAGTTGATTAGTCGACGAGCCTCAAGTGAGCATGAATTTGACAAACACCTAGATGAAAAAAATATTGATTGGCAGTTGAATAAGGTTGACTTGGTCAAGTCAATTGCAAAAAAAAAACTGTATTCGGTTAGGAAGTTATGGATTGCAATTAATGGAGCGGTTAGTTGTAACTAACTAGAATATCATGATCTAGTGTATGTGTTTCATTTAGAAATATGATGTAATGTAAAAGGATAATATGTACTCGTGAGAACTTGTATAAACTTGTATGAGTTTGGAACTAGAGTGTAGTGAATTCATGCTTGATCGGTTGCGATTTATATGTAAATATCCATTGTAAACACTAGTTAAGAGTGTTGATAATAGATGAGCGATATAGCTCATTGGTTTGTTGGTCTTCCCTTGTAAAATATTTTCCAGGTTAAGTTTTGTGTATTATGTGACTATGTTTTTTCCATTATTAAATTATGGTATATCTAATTGTTATAATAATTATGCATAATCACTATCGTAGGTATTGAAATCCTTGACATGGTATCATAGCTATATTTGGATTTAAAGGGATGCTTTTGTTGTTGAAGGTTTTTTTAGTTTGATCCTGGATATGGAGAATACCTAGTTTTAATGGGAGTTCTAGAACATTGATTCTTAGTTAGAATGGTCAACAGTTCAAGGATACAAATTGGAAAGTTTAAAATTGATAGAATTTTGAGCTTAATTGGTTGCTCAAAATGGAGGATCTCCTTGTAGATTAAGAGCAAGAGAAGTGGGTTGTTGTCATCCACAAAACAACCCCGACACTTATGTTGTCGAAATATTGGCATAAAATTGACATAAAAGCAAGGAGTACAATCTGGATTTTTTTATTGGATTACATATTATTGAATGTCTTAGGAGAAGAAACTGCAAAGAAACCGTGGGATAAGTTGGGGAACTTGTACTAGTTGAAATGTCTAGTTAACAAGTTGTTTATTTGGAAGTAGCTATATCTTATAAGTATGAATAAGGGTGACTCGAGAAAAGATTTGTTGTCTCCTTTGTTTTTGAAGAAGTATGAAAAAAGATAAAGAAGAGAATACCAAAGAAGAAATCGTGGAAATAAAGTGGGGTTTACGGAAAAAAGGTAACAATCACAACTAGTTTTGGACCCACTTTGTTTGTATAAAAGGAAGTGGAGGTTAAGTGGAAAGAGATGATGAGATTATCAGAGTATGAGAAAATTAGAGCATCAAAGGATAAGAGGAAAAAGAAGATTAGATCCATCCAAAGTAAGATACAACCATATATGAAGCAGAAGAAATGTATTTGGGATTTGGATTTTGTTTATTTGGTTGCATATGCCACAAAGGGTAATTCCACGGTGATTGTAAGTCCTTAGAGTCGTGATGCAATCTACTGTAATGAATAAGAATTTGCTTTAATGAAAATTATTGTTGGGCCCCTCAAATTTTTTGTGTTATGTCTATTTCGAATGTGCTTATTTCTGTTTACTGTCATGATATGCTTGAATTTTGAAATATTTTAATAAGTAATGTTGTGATATACATGGTTGAATGGTGTTATGATGGATATTACTATGATATGAATGAAAAAAACACCTTAAATACATCCATACAGTTAACCACTCCTTAACTTATTCCATTCTTCGTTGTGCTTCGGGTGAGACCTCCCCCATTAAGGAGATTGAAAGTGCTAGCAAACTAGACTACAATGACACCTTTTTGTTGGCCCATAAGAAACCCGGTCTCAATTTTGCGGTAAAAAATGGTTCCATTACTTGTACCTATTTTTTAACATGACTCTATTAAACATGTGACTTCTTATGTGATGACGAGTTAGATCCAGTTGTGGTGGGATAAGAGGCTTGACAAGTTTGCACCCTAGGAAGATGAGCTGTGAGGGTAGGACGTATCTAGTTTAGAAAATATATTTTCCACGAATTTCAGCCACTAAATCAGCATGAAGTTTTGTGGGTTGAAATTCCAGTAACCCTAGAACATTGGTTAAAATGAATTGCATAAGCACTTGAGTACCGAAAAAGACATATAAATATTGTTGAGTGCATTCCAAGGAATTTGATCAAATTAAATCAACCAGATTCACCCTTGACCATATATGTTGATTTCTTGGTAGAAAGTACTATGATTGTCTATATTATGGAATTTGCATCCAAAAACAACTAGTCAACACTAAAATCTGAGAATGAGCCTAAAACTGGAGCTAGGGGAAGACTATTAAAAGAATATCAATTGTGGATTAAAACCTGGATGGTTGAATTTGGGTTTCTTCCTCTAGATTGTATTATAATGGAAGAGTAAGCTTCTTAAGCCCAGGAGAGAAATAGGAGTGATGATGTTATGTTGCACAAGGTATATCTACCATCAATGAAGGAGGTTGAGAGTGCTAAATCCAGTGTCGAGTGGTCATAGAAAAGATCCAAAATCCATACAAAGGTGGAAATACCATATGAGAAATGCACAAAGAAGAAGGACACAATCAAAAGAAGAAATAAGGAATGAGGAAAATAGTGAGGAGAATCAAGAGGAGATACGTCATATGAAGCTAAGAGAGAAGTTGAATAGCATAAGGATAAGATAAAACAATTTGGAGGTTTTGTATATGCTATTAAGAGGGAGCTTGGAGGGAGGCCCAAACATAAGGAAGGATAATGAGTACTAGTTGTAGGATGATGAAGGGCCATATCAACCACTGGAATTATCCTTGGACATAGATGACGATCATTAAGATTTATCAGGACCTGTTGAGAATAGAAGAACCCTAGAAAGAGAACCCCCAATTGTCCTGGAAGTAGGAACTAGAAAAAATGAAACTAACACTCCCATAACTGACCCCCAAGTTCACTTACAGAATCTGGTAACAAACTCTCAAAATTTTGTTTCAGAATTAACTTGGCATAGTCAGATGAATAGTAGTAGGATTAGTTCTCAAAGAAGTTCATTAGTAGGAGGAAGTAGTAGTAGCTCTTAGCAAACTAGTAGTAGCATTGTATCACAGCAAGGACCCCAAGGATTTATATTAATAGGAACTCCAACCACAACAATGGTCGGGGTAATAACAAGCCCACTGTTGAATTTTTTCAGAATTTTGGGGTAGTGGTAGAGAAGATGACACAAATCAACATTGGTTTCTTTGTGAGGAATTATGTAATTCTAGGGAGACCCTAATGACTTCCAAATCGATAGAGTTTTAGACGACCCTTCGTGGAAGGGATTTACAATGGTACATGTAGTTAATTGAGAGGTGGGATCAAAACACACCAACACACCAAATCCCACTTTGGAAGAAACAAATAAACTATTTTTGGACGAGTTTTCACAACCAAAGTATGAACAACAAGGTTTTGCAGAATTAAGGGAAATTTGAGAGATGCACGAAGAATCATCCTGGGTTTATGCACAATGCTTCAAGGATGTGTTTACTAAATTAAAATATCATGTCCATAAATCCCATCATAAGGAATGTTTTATTCAAGGATTATGGGAATTAACAAGGATACCTCTATCACAAAAAGTAATAGATTCAACTAGAACTACAATAGAGTAGGAAATAAAGATTGAGGCTATGGAAAACAATCCGGACTCCATGGGAGTTGGAACTTCATCCTCCTCTGGTAAATTGGCACATGTGCATAATAAAATTGTAGAAATAACCGAAAAAATCCAGTATCTAAATATACCTAAAGTATCCCAATTGTAGGTATGGTGTACTGGTTGCATGACAGAAGGAAATCATCTTTCAAAATTCCCTAGGAAAAGATGGGGACAAGTTCCACATAGTGAACAGTTCAATATAGTATGAAGTGTGACAGTTTCATAGGTTGTTGTGGTAAATATGTTTCATTTCGTAGGACAACCATCATATCTAGATCCACCAAGTGTTTATCCCAATGATTTATGAAAGATATGTTAATCATTCGGTCATCCACCATGAATTTTCCATTTTCTACAAAAGTACTTCTTAGTACCCAACACGATCTACTATGAATTGTGTGGATCTATTATACATAAAAAATATAAATTCAAAACCTTGGATTCCTTAGCATTGCAGCTAGATCGTTCTCATCAGAGGAAGTTTGGGGTACAAAATGGGCCTCATAAGAAAAAGAGACAACCAAAATGGGAAATAAAAAAATACCCAACCAATAGAATTTCCAGAAAAGAGTTAGCCATAATGGTTGACTTGGCATATTTCTCATAAAAAACTATTTTTCTTCTTCGTATTTTCAACATATATCCTTGTGGTTTTACTCTTATTTCGAGTGGAAGCACTCGTTGGATGCATAATTCCATTCCATGTCTAACAAGTACCCACACTGCATACTTTTGATGGACCCATTGTATACCCTAAATTTCCTCTAATGATATACCAGGTAGCAGATCAACCCCTAGGAATGAGGGGAGGGGGCCATGGAATAGGATTTTGAGCTAAATGAGGAGGAGGTCATACATTTCCTCTTTATTGTTACAACTGTAATGAAATTGGCCATATTTCCCACAACTTTCCTTTTCCCAAAGTACAATGGTATACATATTGTCACACTAACACTCAAATTTTGGAGGAATCTCCTGAGTTGATCACTAAACATGAATATCATGTAAGAATATCAACCAAATTTATAAATTGTGAACCATGGGAAGATTGAACTCCAATAAAAAATTTGTCACCCGAGTAGGCACGAGATCCATATAAGATCAACGACGACCAAAATTCCTGATGTCAGAAATGAAACACCAATGGAGACTAAGTATATTCCATTTCAATAGAAGGAGATCGACCAAGAGGCTACACACATGTTTGGTTGAATACCAACTATCCTGAAAAAATGCAAGACCATGTCGTTAGTTGAGGAAGAATTATACAAGAGATGAGTGCGAGGAATTGGATACTGATAAAGAAAAGGACTCTGCTCCATCATGGTTTCACTTACAAAAATATATTTTGGAAGATGAGAAAGTCGCTCAAAATTTATGTGGTGTACTTCACAGCCTATCTAAAGTTGTGGAAATGGATGGTGAAATCTATTCCCCACTACTAGAAAGAAAGATACAGTTTGTGCGACAAATTCAAAGGAAGTGGACTGACCGAGAATTCCATATGGGTGTGTAAGTGCATGGCTATGATATTAAGAATGTGATGCTAGAATTAGGTTCTTATGTAAAGATACTACCAAATAAGTCATGGGAAGCAATGGGTTTCCCAACTCTTGTCTACTCTCCTATTTAGTTGTGTATGGAAAATCAATACCCTATTTTCCCCATTGGCCATCTAGAGAATGTTGAAGTGGATTTTGGGGGTGTCAAAACCACCACATATTTTGAAGTTATCGAGAACATGGGTGAAATAGATCCCTATCCAACATTGCATGGAATTGAATGGGACTATGAAAACTATGTGATAATTGATTTGAAAAAAAAAAATGACCTTTGAGGCTTATATAATGAAGGTAACATAACCCCTAGATCCACATCAAGGTCCATAATACACAAAGACAATTCAAGAAAATATGAAATGGGATGTTTTGGGTGACAATTATCTTTAAATGCGGGAAACAAGGAATACTATGTGGATCCAACTGTAGAGGGACCAACAATTTGGAGAATTATTTGATCATTTGACAGTGATTCTAAAGAATCCTTGGAAAATTGAAAAACTAGGATTCATGATCTCTCATTCAGGAATTGTGTAATGGTAAAATCACTTTGTTGGATTGACATAGAACCAAATAAGATACCGACATCTGATGGTATCAACGACTTGGATACATTCCTAGAGAAAATGAATTCTTTAGTGGACAAAGAATATCATATGGATGTCTTGGACACAATGCTTAGAGGGACTCCCATAAGATGGAAGGAAATGAAAAATATGATTTTATTGCTTTGGAAACAACCCATCTCTTCACACTAATATGGTGGAAGCAATCTACATGGGAAATACCAATACCTACAATTCCATTGACCTATGTGAGCACCAATGGGAGTCATGAGGCTTACAAGTATAGTTTTGGGTTCATCTATTCTTTAACGAGATTGAAATTATACCAAAAGATTTGTATCTACATGAAGAAATAAGGATACAAAATGTCTACTGGAAGAATCTACATGCCAAGTTCTATCAATATTTGTCCTTCTATGAAATAAGTGACAAGATAAATAAATCATTAAAAACCATCAAGGGCACGCTATTACTGACTAGTTGCAGAAGGTAGCACACTCATATGTTTGTCCTGCATATTAAGAATTGGAAAAAATTCACTTTTCCATATTTGAAATGAGATAACCTCTCAATTGCACAAAAGGTAGATCAAGACATACGGAAATTCATCATATTTTACTTAGATGACATCTTAATATTTATCCAAACAAAATAACAGCATTTGAGGCACCTCAAATATGTTTTGGACATGCTACAGAAAGAGAAGTTATTAATGAATGTTAAGAAATTTTTCTTTATGCAAAAGGAGTTAGTATATTTGGGATTCATTATTTCATAAGAAGGATTGAACATGGGCATAGAAAAGGTGGAGGCAATCCTAAATTGGCCAACACCAAATAATGTTTTCTAAGTCAGAAGCTTCCATGGATTAACGAGTTTTTATAGGAAGTTCATCAAAAAATTCAGTGGTATTTGTTCTCCAATTATTGAAACCATTAGAAAGGATAATCAACCATTCTACAGAAAGGATAATCAACCATTCTATTGGACTGCAACAGTTGATAGGAGTTTTAATTTGTTAAAAATGAAAGTGACAGAGAAACCTGTATTGAAGTTTCCAGACTTTGTCAGTATTTTCGAGGTAGGATGTGATGCAAGTGGCACATCTGTAGGAGCTGTGTTGAGCCAAAAGGAAAAGACAATGGATTATTACAGTGAAAAATTGAATAAGGCTAGGTAGAAATACTCTTCCTATGACAAGGAGTTTTATGCCATAGTACAGTCTCTAAGGAATTGGAGATGCTACTTAATGCCCAAAGAATTTATATTATTATCGGACAATAATGCCTTGCAGTTTATAATGCAGCAACCCAAATTAAATCAGAAGCATGTGAAGTGGGTTGAGTTCTTGCACGGTTTCACTTTCGTTATCAAGCATTTAAGTGGAAAAGCTAACCAAGTGGCATGTGCCTTAAGTAGGAAAATCTTAATGGTGCAAGAGAGTCAAGTTCAAGTCTTAGGATTTGATTTTCTTAACGATTTGTATAAGTCTGATATAAACTTTAAGGAAGCTTATGAGATAAGTTTAATTCCTTCCCAAAGAGATAAGGGACCTTGGAACGACTACATATTGCAAGATGTACTGTTATTCAAGGACAACCGACTATGCATTCCACAATGCTCTATGAGGGAGAATTTGATTCAAGAGAAACACAATGGAGGATTGGCTGGACATTTTGGCATAGACAAGACAATTGGACAATTGATTCACTACTACTTTTGGCCTAGGATGAGATCATAAGTAGAGAAGTTTGTGTAGGATTTGCTAGCATGCTAAGGGGAGGATCCAGAACATAGGGTTATACACTCCTTTACCTGTTCCAAGTAGGCCCTTGGATTCCGTAAGTATGGATTTTATTCTGGGTTTACCAAAGACACAAAGAGGTAATGATTCCATCTTTGTAGTTGTAGATAGGCTTAGAAAGATGGCACATTTCATACCATGCTATAATACTAGTGATGCAACACATATAGAAAAATTGTTCTTTAATGAAATTGTTAGGTTGCATGGGCTACCAAAGAGTATAGTTTCAGACATAGACACTAAGTTTACTGGAAATTTGTGGAGGACTCTATGGAAAAAGATGGGAACTAAATTGAACTTTAGCTCAGCATATCATCCTGAGACAGATGGCCAGACTGAGGTAGTGAATATAAGTCTGGGTAATATCTTGAGAATCCTAACTAGTGAGCATCCAAGACAGTGGGATCATCATGTGCTAGCTCAAGCTGAGTTTTCATACAATGATTCACCCATTCGAAGCACATGCCTAATTCCTTTCCAAATTCTGTATGGAATTCATCCTAGGTGTGTATATGAGCTACGAGACTTAGGGAAATTCAAAGGAAGGAGTGCTGAAGGTGAAGAATTTGCTACAACCATCACCAAGTTACATGAACATGTCAAGCAACAATTATAGGTGAACAATCAAAAGTATAAGTTTAGAGTGGATTTGAGGAGCAGACAGGTCAATTATGAGGTAGGCGAACTAGTCCTAGCTTACCTAAGGAAGGAAAGATTCCCAAAAGGTGAATATAACAAGTTGAAATTCAAAAAAATAGGACCCTGTAAAATTCTTGGGAAGTTTTTAGCTAATGCATATGAATTGCAACTTCTAGATGGGATTGGTATATCTCCTATATTTAACATATCTGACTTATATCCTTATGAAAAGGATGGAACAAAACAAGTTACAAATAATCTAGAACCAGGTATGAATAAAGAGGTGAAGCGGGAAAAGAAGATGCCAATGGCAAATCTTTTGGAGGCTAAAAATATCTTAGACACTAGATTAACTAAGAAGGATAGAGGCTGAGAATACCTAGATTACTTGGTCAAGTGGAAAGAGAACCTTGAAGAATATGCTACTTGGATGAATGTAGTAGAGATTGAGAAGAAGGGGTTACTCCATTGAAGAACTTATGAATAGGGATTCATAATCATTTTAATCCTGGGAACCTGATCGAGGGGCATCTTTATAGCTAGAAAAGGAAAAAATGAAGCATTCGAATCAGTTTTGGTTTACTACAGGAGTTGGTTCCTGAAATATAGATTGTAGGTTAGATTAAATTGGATTTCAGTTATCTTTTTTAACTGTTTGAGACACAATTAAAAATAGGCTATTCTTGGTTGTTTGTTACCCTCATTCAAAAAAGAGTGATATGCTATATCTATTTAGGGTTGTAAATTTGATGATTAGAGGTTAGAATACATTGTGGACTCGATTTTATTTGTGAATGAATAGAAACAAAAAAATGCTAAATGGTTGTTTTTTCTATTTTTGAGTGTGTATTCTCCATTTATAGAAGGTAAATGAATCTGTTACAATATTAATATTTCATTAAAATACTTGGTATTCTGTTTGAATGTCTTATACTACGTGAACGATCCATTATCAACCTATAGTGGTTATGTTAGTGGAGTTGAAGACGTTATTGTTGGCCATCCACGTCAGCATTAGATATCTCATAGAAATTTAGAATAACTCTAGAAGCTTGGAGAGCTTGGAGGCATGTAGATACTGAGAGAGAGGTAGTATATTGATCTAGGGAAAAGCTCAAAACTACTAGTTCTTTGATCAAAAGAGACCGTGTATGGGTCTGTACTTTGTTAAGATCAATTTTATTTTAGGTTCAGGCTCTGGAAGTTGATTGAATCATACAAGTGAACAAAGAAATTATTGTATTGAGTTTGTGCTTACATTGAGTCGAATTATTTCATGAATTCATAACATTGTAATCTATCTATAATATACAACGGTTATATTTCATTCAGGTGTTTCAAATTGTAACATGTATTGATATAGTTCATGAGCATTTCAAGCAAAGCAAAGGTAGTAAAATGTGGTTCAACAGATATTGTGCACAAACAATTTGAATCGATGGTTTCTGTTTATCAAGAAACTGATCAAAGATGGCGAAAGAGATTCTGTAACAAAAAATGGAGAATCATTCAAATGCAAATCGTTCAACTTCATATTCAAAGGAGGGTGTCTAGGATTACCTTTGAAGATTGACTAATCCTATTGTCAAAAAGTGTCTTCCACCTAATTTGTGAAAACTACTTGATGAGGATTCACCTCAGGAGAATGTTGTCGATCAATAGCCTGGAGAGGAGGATCTTCTTCATATATCCCTAGAGGGATATGTTCAGTGCTCGAAGCCACATCCTCCCTTGGGAGCCATCTTTTTTTTGTTGGGGATTTTGAAAACCCTAGGTGACAATTTTTTGCTATATGTTACGTTGCATGGAAACGGTGAAATTTGAAGGGGATCTCTTCATAGTATAGAAGTTGCTTCCTAACAGAGTCACCCCATATAAGATTAATGCGTTCTTGGAGATCTGTTAGAATGTTTAAATATACAAGTATTCATGCTACAGTTTTTCTTCTTGTCTTCAGAAAATAAATATCGATCTCCAGAAAGACTCCGAGCGCACTCCCCAAATCGTGAAGCGAGTTCGGGTTCCAAAATTCCTAGGGGAGTCCCAGAAGATGCACCCACACCAACATAGTGTCCAGTCTCTCACTATCTGCATCAAAGAGAGGAGTCCATTTTTTTAATAGAATAGGAACAACTCCATAGCTCCACTGTTTCACAAGATTTTTTTCAACATCACTTGCGTAGTTGGATCTAAATCCAAACCACCCCTTTCTAATGGCATCCATTTTCGGTTCATAGTTGAGAACACTTGACCAATTATTCCTGACCCAAATTTCCATATCCTCCAAGCCAGGGTTTCACCCATGAATTTTTCCCACCAAAGCAGAGTCTTCCATAGGCCCATCGTCCTCTATCGACACGTTGACACCACACATGAGATTAAGACTCGCATTGGTTGAGGAGAGGCACTTGTTCTAGCGTTTTTTGTTATGGATCTTTGATAAACCCTTGCTTTTGGCTTCAATTTCTGCTTGGGTCTCTTTTCCACTTATGACATGTCCCAAATCAAGTGGTGTCCCTAGAAAATACTTTGGGCGCAAAAAAGAAGAAATGAAACCCTTTGGGCTAAAAGTGTATGTTATCATGTAAAATGGCACTTCTCTGTCTAAGTACTGACACTCAATGTGTCAGTACACAAAAGGAAAAAATGGATAGAAGTGTCCAAAACACTATAGATGGGCATGACCTTTGATGCATCATCCTCTTACCAACATGACCTATTTTTTGTAAGGCCATTAAGGTGAATACATGACTATTTCCATTGCAACCCGCATATCATACGTGAACATTGACATTGAAACTCACGTATACATGGTTAGGGTTGGATCCCGTGGGTTGCCCTTATGAAAGTCGCGTATCATACACGACCTGCTAGTATTAATAGTCGCATATGCCTTAACCCAAAATTAAGAAATATAAAAAATTTTAGTTGAGGATAGTTGGGTCCTTAATCATAACTATCCCAACTTCCCCAACCATCTCAACCTTCATAAACTCTTTCTTTCCTCATGTATAAATAGAGGTAGGGGTTGAGGCTAATCATCATGAATTCTAGAGCAATGTTATGCTGGTGGTTTGCCTTTAGATATCTTGGAGCAAAAAAACTCAGTGTCCTTGCATAGAATAGGAGCACTTGTATCAGATGTTAGTTGTAATCTTACCTCACTTATTTATCAATAAAGAGTCTTTCTTCCAATATTGTGTCTTTGCACTCTTATGTATTATGATTTCTGAATTGTATTGTTATTTCATTGCAAGCATATTATTTCATTGATCATCTATATAATATATAAGATATTACAGGAAAGGTATTTCTCTTTGTAGGTGTTGGAGATTCCCTAGATTATGTGGAAGCAATTTGGATCGAAGAAGAAAGCTAGGATTAACCGTCATAAGAAATGTATGCCTAATTTCTTCCTATTTCTATATCAAATTCTGAAATGGCTAACTGTCTACAAGTTTATTTAGTACGTTGGTAACCCCAAAGACCCTAGGTTATAAGGTTGTATTCTCTTGAACAAAAGAACTGGCGACTCCACTAGGGAGTCTAACCTGTTGTGGGTCCTTTATTTTTGGCTTCCTGTCCATTTTTTCTTTGTCTGATCCTGTGAGTGATTTGTTTTGATTTTACCTTTAATTTTTAGTATTCCATGTTCAAAACCATTCTACTAGTTGTTTCTCTTTTTGAAAAATTTTGACAGCATGCGCAGGTTTCTTCAGGAACAGTTGTGTATTGTCCATTGTATATGCAAGTTTCTTCGGTAACAGTCGCATATGGTACACGAACTTCCTTGATGACAGTTGCAGATTTCAGCCTGTAGGTATCTGTGAGTCCATAAGGTTTTTTCTTGTCCTTTTTTTTATGATTCCTCAAATGCTTGTGAAGGTTCTTTTTTGGCATGATACTGTGGCTTTAGGTGTGTACATTTCATTGGTTGCTTGATTAGTCAAGTTTTTGAGTGTTTTGGTTTGACTTTTTCATTTGTAAATGTGTTAGGTCCCTCATACTTGGATTTTGGTCTGATTGCTTGTGTTTTTGGGTCATTGATCAATCCTTTGAAACACTAATATACTTGGGAATGCTTCTCTAGTAGTATAAGTCAGGCATTCTTTCCATCTTTTGGATCTATTAGCCCTTAGGAATTAATAGTTCCTCCAAGTATAGGGTTTGAGTCATTTTTTCTTGTTTGGTTAAAGTGTGTTACTATAGGGTCTGAGTGCAATCATTTACTGTTATATGATCAGATTGTTTAAACTCACTCAATTTTCATCTACTTGCACATAGATTTTGAAATTTTTGAAAAAGGAAAGACAAAAAGCATTTTTGCATTAGGTTGCATTAGTTGTTCTTTTCACTATTTTTTTTCAGAAAAAAATAAAAAAGTTCAATTCTTGTAGTTTCTCTTTTTTGTTTAAAATTTTCATTAACTTTCATTTACAAAGAAAAAAAAAGAAAATTTGCATTGGTAGTTGCATTCACTTTGAAATTTTTTTATACGTCATTTTCTTTCATTCTGCTGATTCTATAACATCATTTAGTCTCATTCCTCTACCTTTGACAAATACAACCCACTAAAAATAATGTTTAATTAAATTTTTATTAGTAAGTTTCTTTTTATAGGCTCGTACACCAACTATATTAGGCTAGGTTTTTGGATTGGGGAACTTAAACTGTCCAAAATAATTTGATTTCTAACGTAGTGGCCTTTCATTAGGTAAGTCCTCTTCTACAAGAAACAATCCAGAAAGCTCCTCTCACACAAGAGTTAAGAACAAGGCCGCATGAGAGCTCTGCTGAGGAGACAACCCTCCACTTCCTTGTTCGATTGTACGTCAGGATTTTTATGCGTTTGGGGATCTTGTCAATACCACCTCTTGGGCCACGTGTGGTGCTAGTGTTGATAGGGTTTCGGTCTTAATTACCCTTCCCATGCATAAGGATCAGGATTGCGACTGTTTCGTCGGACTCTCGGTGTAGATTTGGAAGCCTTAGTTTCTAGACACTAGGATCATACACATGTGGTATTGGAAGGCTATTTCCAGTACACCTAAGACGGAATTGGAAGGTAAACTCATTAGACAATTTGGGAGGGTGGTTGGGTGATTCCAGCGCTTGCAGCTAGAAACATCTTCATGAGACACCAAGTAACCATCCTTCGATCTTCACTGGTTGGACTTGGTCCCTAATCATTCCAAGATTTCCTTTGGAAGGTGTACCTTTTATTTGGTGTGTTTGTGTTACTTTATGAAATTTTTAGTGAGTGTTGTTTGGTTTTTCTGTGTCTAGTTTTCCTTTAGGTGTGTGAGTCAAATTTATAGTTACAGAGGACCCACCTCTTCATGGGTCAAGAAGTTTTCAAAACCTTCCTCCATCTGTTATAGCGGAGCCTCCACCGCCACCTCAAAGGAGAAGACTAGATACTGGCAGTTCTTTTGAACCAGTAGGTGTTAGTGAAGTTCCAGGTGAACCATAACTTAGGATTAACCGGGAAGAAACATCTGCACTAGAGATAAAATACTTGTAGGCTGACGATTTTGCAAGAAATTTTAACCCACCTCTAACTGATCTTAACGATCCTGTGATAGTCCAGGTCCTCCCATTTAGTTCACCTTCTATTGGTGTTCCTTTTAGCAGAGATATGTCTAGATCTGGAGAGGGTATTTATACCCCAACTTCATCCATTTTGGCTGGTGGATTCCCACCTCACGTGGTAGGTGATCCAAGGACAAGTGCATCTACTGCACCCCTTTCACCAAGTGGTCGAGTGGTTCAACCATTGGCTCCCTCTAATGTAGTAGATCCATCTAGTGGGATGGTCACTGGGATTCCCAGTGCACCTTTTACTTCTCCTTCCTTTATGAAAACTGCTTAGAGTGGTCCAAGTGGATACTCCTCATTCATCCAGGGTTTTCTGTGGAATGGTGGGCATATCCCTCCATCCACTCCTTATGTAGGTCTTACACCTGCATATGTGGGAATGCAGTATGGAAAAACAAATGCTTTTGGTCATAAATTTTAGACCCTAATTTCGACCCCTTTCATGAGCTCTCCCTTTTCTCTTTTTAGTGGAGGGATACCTACTCATGTTTTTCAAACTTCAACTTCATCTAGAGCAGCCCAAACCACTTATAATGCACCACAAACTAGTAATCCACTAGCTTTCGAGTGGAATCCTTTTCAGAGTATTCCAACTACATCACAATTAACGACTGAGGTAAATTGCACCTTTTCGTTTGGGATCCAGGGGGTGGGTCCTTCTACATCCGAAACTCCTTAATATCAAACCTCGGTTAGGCCAAAGCTTCCTTGCTTGGAAATGTTAAACTTTCTAGATTTTTCAAAGTTGATTCAAATGACCCCGTGCGGCATGGCCACCTGTACCTATTAAGCTTCCCTCAGAAATTCCTAAGTTTGAAGGCAAAGTTGGTGAAGATCCAAGTGCACACATTATCAATTTCCACCTTTGGTTCTCTTCTAACTCACTGAACGATGACTCCATTCGTTAAGGATTTTCTAGAGAACCTTGAATCATGTTGCAGCAAAATGGTACATAGAACTTCCCTCCACTGCATATGATATTTTTTTTTATATGTAGCAACTGTGTTCCTTAATCACTTTCATCTTCTTGTCCAGTATGATGCCAACACAGAATTGTTGTTGAATTTTCGGTAAAACAAGGACACACATATCTCGGATCACATCCATGAGTGGTGAAGACGAAAGAGGATTATTAAATCCACTATACATCCCAAGTTGTTATTAGATTGGTTCTTAAAATAACTACTGCCTTACATCTCTAAGGACGTATCCACTTCAGGGTGACCACAAAAGAAGAGGCTATCCTCAAGGCCCAACAACTAGATTTGATATATGCTCAGTCTGGGATTTTGTATGAAATCATACCTGAGGTGCCGAGGTCTACCAATAATGTAGAGAAACCAAAACCTGGACCCCATGCCAATGGTTTGGTTGGTTCAGTCAGTTCTCCCACTATAGAATCATTGGCTAAGAAAATCCATGAGTTTTCAGTGAAGCAATCTGTAGCAGAGGCAGTGAAGGCTGCCACCCCCTCACCTCAGAGTGAAACTATTTTTGCATAGTCTTCTCAAAAGGGAAATCAGCAGCTCGGTGGGTAAAAGAAGAAAGGGAAGAAGGGTGAAGGTAATCAAAACAAGAAAAAACCCACAAACAATGTTGATGGGGGTTAAAAAAGTTAAGAAAAAGGTTAAGTTTCGTTGTAATTTGTGCCAGGGAGACCACCTGAGTCATCAATTACCTCTTATGGAACAAGCTCAGAAGTTGCTTAAGAATAAAAAACCAGTTGTCCTAAAGGATCCCTTTCCCCAAGGAAAGAATGCAGCTTCTATTTCAAATGCAGCTGGGGGCACTTCTAGTGCTCCTCTTGATCAAAACTATATCAACATGGTACGATATAGAAAATTACTCCAAACAAGAAATATGAATTATGAATCGGAGGCTCCGGAGAAGGGTAAGCCTATTGGTGAAACTTTAAACCCTCTCATTATTGAAAAACCAGTTGATTCAATGCCAAAGATACTGAAAGGTGTCTTTAAGAAAGCATTCCACAACCCTAATGCTAGGGATTTTTCTAACTATTCTATAGTTGAAGACTTAGCTCAAAATCCTTGTGCGATGTCTCCATTGGAGCTGTTATAGAGTTGTCCTGCTCAGCGGGATGCCCTCTTAGCAGCCATAGGTAGAATGGATTCATCGAGCTTGTTGGAGAAGTTTAATATTTCAGATGTTAAAATCCTCCTGCTGTACCATGTGGCTTTATCAATTGATGTTGTCCATGGATTTAAAACCATTGGACATACATTCATTGCTGAAGGTGCTTCCACATGCGTAATATCATTGTCTTGTTGGAAATCCTTAGTTTCCTGAGAGCTAGTTCCATCGAACACTCTACTTACTGCTTTCGACAAAATATATTTTCGTCTGCATGGTATCCTACCAGCTTTCGAAATAAAGTTGGCAGGGGAAAGTAGTGGATGTTGAAGTAGAACTGATCGATGCCCCATTGGATTATAAATTGATTTTAGGGAGGAGTTGGAATTATGCCATGTGTGCGATCACCTCAGTTGTTTTTTGAGTGGTAGTGTTTCCACACGAAGGCAAGTTGGTTACTGCTGACTAACTCAGTTTCACTTGGAAGGGTCATTTAGAGACTAATGAGTCCACGGTACCTTTGATTGATCAGACCAAGCCGGATAATGAGAGCTTGGGGGTTGGAATGTATGCATCTTTGATGGGACCATTTGATATCCCAGACCCTATTAGCTATTTACTTTCTATGAGTGTAGGGAAGTCTATCGTGACATTGTTCGATAGAACTGATCCTTGGGTCCTTCTTTCCTGTCATGAGCCTCATGTGTGCTTATCTGCAGTGGAGGTAACTTACCAAGCTATTTTTAATGCCATTACTGATTCCATCACGACTCCTTATATAGTCTTAGAGGATTCATATGAAGGTTATCTACCCACTTGGCAGAGAACTCGATGTATTCATACGACTGCTTAGATATGGTTTTTCTTTATGATGAATACATTCTCGAAGCTATGATTGGAACTGATAAGATTTGTGAATACCTTCACCATAAGTCCTTCTTTCTTCCAGAGTTGAGCAAAATTGAGAACCAGGAGTCACATGTGAGGTTGGAGAAGGGTGTTGATTCGTAGATTGATCCTTGACCCAAGGAGGGAGTATTTGCTGAGGGGAATATGGAAAATATCTCTACTACCATTCCAATCAACATCTTTGAAAACCCTAAAATCATTGAAAATGTGCATATCGATGCAAACTGCTCTCTAGAGGAGATTGCCATATATAATTCCTTGTTTAAGGAATTTTGTGACGTCTTTTCCTGGTCATATGAGGAGACGCCAGACATATATCCATATATTGTAGAACATGAAATTCATAATTACCCTGATGCTAAGCCTATTTGACAAAATCACCGACATGTATATCCGAGAAAAGCGACAGCCGTCAAGGATGAGGTGGAGAAGTTGTTGAAAGCAGGGTTCGTTTACCCAATTGCTCTGACAGAATGGGTATGCAATCCCGTTCTTGTTGATAAAAAATAAGGAACCATACGCGTGTGCACTAATTTCCATGACCTAAATAAAGTGTGTCCCAAGGAAAACTACCCCACACCCTTCATCGATCATATCATTGATGCTTGTGCGGGTAGCGGAGTATTTTCGTTTATGGATGGATTTTTTGGGTATAATCAAATCCAAATTAAGTCGGAAGACCATCATAAAATGAATTTTATTTGTCATTGGGAGAAATTTGCGTAAAAGAGAATTCCCTTCGGTTTGAAAAATTTCGGAGCTACCTTTCAAGAGGAGGTACCATCCAGATCACCTTCTCATGATCTTTGAATGATGTAGACATTATAAGATACAATTGAATCCCCACAAGTGTGTTTTCTATGTTGAGTCGGGGAGGCTACTAGGGTTTATTATGTCAAACAGAGGAATATAGATGGATCCTTTAAAAGTCAAGGCTATTGTAAATCTGCCTCCTCCTTGTTCCATCAGAAAAATTTAGAGCCTGCAAGGGAAATATAATTTCCTTCGGTGTTTCATAGTTAATTATGCCAAGATTACTAATGGTTTCATGCACTTTCTTAAGTAGGACACCCGATTTCTGTGGGATGAAATCGCGCAACTTGCATTCAAGGCATTAAAAAAGGCCTTATTGTCAGCTCCTTTATTACGTCCACCAGATTACTCTAAATATTCTATATTGTATTTGGATGCATCAGAGTCGACTATAGGGGTAGTATTGGTTCAAGAGGACGACAAGCTCCAAGAGCATGTTGTTTATTATCTCAGTTGTGCATTAGCTGGTCTGGAACTCAGGTACTCCCATGTAGAGAAGTTAGCATTAGCAGCTGTCAATGTTGTTCAGAGGCTATGTCACTACATTTTAATGAGGACAACCATAGTGGTGGTAGATGCAAGTCATTTTCAATATGTTTTGTCCCGACGTATAATCGAGGGAAAGTTCAACAAGTGGATAGTCATTCTCCAAGAGTTTGGCTTGGATTTCCAATCTACTAAATCCAAAAAATACTTAATTTTTGCAGAGCTAATCTCATAATTTCCTACAGAAGAGAATGTAGTGGTGGAATATGAATCATTCCCAGATGAGTATATCTTTCTGATTTCTACCTCTGATCCTTGGTATGAAGACATTCTTGTATATCTCTAGACTCTAAAGTGTCCTACATCCTTATCATGAGAAGAGTGACGTAAATTGTGTGTCAATGTGAAAAAATACCTGATCATCGATGATACCTTGTATCAATGAGGGGTACATTTGATTTTGCATCGGTGCCTCACACACGACGAGGCTGAGCGTGTCCTAAATAATTCCCATAGTGGAGCATGTGGGCGTCATTTATCTGGGTTAGCAACGACACATAAAATTTTACATGTCGGCTATTTATGGCCCACGATCTTCAAATATTGTGTGGAAGCTATGAAGTGTTGTCATTCGTGTTAGCTCTATACCAAAAAAATTTGATCGCATTCAGCTCTGTTGTTTCCCATCATTGTGGTAGGGACCTTCACTAAGTGGGGGGTTGATTACATGACGTGTAACCCAATTTATGTTCGGGGCACAAATACATCATTGTCACTGTAGCCTACTTTACAAAGTGGGTAGAGGCAATGCCTACCTTCAAAGAATACGATGAAATGACAGCTTACTTCATATTTAACCAAATCATTACTCGTTTCAGTATACCAAAGCAGATTGTCACTAATCATGGCAGTCATTTTTAGAATAGTATGATGACCGAGCTGACTACTATGCTAGGGTTTAGGCAAGATCATTCATCTTCCTTCTTAACAAAACAATTCTAAAGTGTACTATTAATGCAAGTCGATCAAATTGGCACATCATTCTATATCCTACACTTTCGGTATACTGGACTAATGTGAAGGCTACTACTGGTTTTTCACCTTTCCAGCTCGTTCACAGGGTGGAAGCAGTCACACCAGTTGATGTTAAGTTTTCTTATGCTAGATCAGATTCAATAGTATTCAATTAAAAAATCACAACAACATATCAAGAATCACTGATAGAAACAAAATCACAAGATGGAAACAACATTTATCCTAGGAAACCCTCAAGGGGAAGAAAACCCAAGAAAAAATTACTCTGTATAAGATGTATAAAATACAACCCCCAAAACAATTGTTCTCCTCCTTCTATTCTATATCTCTCTCTCTCCTATGCACTACACAAGTGAGTGAGTCTGTGTTCAAATAAGAACCACAACTCCTCTATTTATACTAATAGTCAATTGAATTTTTGCACTAGACAAGTCGACCCCAATAAATTGTTTGTGCTGACTTCACCTAGGAATACTAAAAATAGTATATTATATTATTAATTGGGGTACTAAAGACCCAACACAAGAGGAGGATTTACCTCATGACTCTATGATGACCAAATAAAATAGTAACACCCCGTCAGAGGGAATAATAACATCTCCCTTGGGTTACAACGGTAAAATACATTTAGAATATCCTTTGAATTTACAATATTTCAACACTCCCCCTTAACGAGAAGGTTATTCTACTGACAACATCATCATAAACTATAGGAGAATAGAGAGACAATTACAATAGTACATTGAGGAGATACATCTATACGTCACATGAAGTTTTTCACAATTAGTAACTTGGAACAATTACTCTTCATCTTCTGCATCACATGATCACTTGATCCTTTCTTTGCAGCAACACATCAATATTTCGATCCTTCATAGAAACACTTCGATCTTCTAGATCCTTTGCAGTAGTACTTCGATCTTCAAATCATTTTCAGCAGAACTTCGATCTTTTGATCCTTTGTAGTACTTTGATCCTTTGCAACTGCACTTCGATCTTCTCGATCCTTTGCAACAACACTTCAATATTATTGATCCTTTGTAGCAACACTTTGATATTCTTGATCCTTTGTAGCAGCACTTTGATATTCTATAGTAGCCTTCTGATCTTCTCAATCCCTTGTAGTAGCACTTCGATCCTTTTGCAGCAACACTTTGATCCTTTCAATCCTTTGCAGCAACACTTTGATCTTCTTGATCCTTTGCAACCACAATTCGATCTACTTGATCTACTTGATCACTGCTGTACTTTGATTTACTTGATCCTTTGCCGCCATGCTACCTGCATTGCACATGATCTATTTGCGGGATGATCAATCCCGATCACTTTAGGACATAAGTCCAAAGATGATGCAATCCTCCATTAGCATGATGCATGAAATTGATTACTTGAATCATCTACAACTAAATGTATATCTTGAACGTACCTAGTGTCGAACCTATCTTCCATGAGGACTCATCGTAGACCATCCATACCAAACATGTTAGGACCACTCACAAGTGAGTGTTATACTACGGTATCTACACTCACATGTAGGTATACTCTACCAAGTATGAGTATTATCTGTAGAGTAGATCTCAACTGCATACACAATGTTGGCCCATTGTAGAACATCCATACCACACAAGTAATAAATAAGAGAGATTAGTAATATGAGGGGATCATCCACCTCAATCATCCAAAGGATGTCAATAGCAACATCACATAAAATAATCAAGTGCTAAGGGCTAGAAAAGCTGGAAAGTGCCCTGATCAGTACATTCACCATCAGTGAATTCAGTAAACTGAAAATGGCCTGAGGCCAAGGTTAATGCTTCTTTGGATAAGCTATCAGCCTTTGTATTGTGTTCTCTGAATATGTGAACTACTTTTAGCTGGATGAAGTAAGGTTCCATATCACGGATACGTTGAAACCACCCATCAAATGCAAGTAAAGTTAGTGATGATCTTCTATTGAACCAATTAATGATGGTTGTGGAGTCACCATGAATGCGCAGAGTGGGAAGGACCATGGATTTAGCACAATAAAGGAGAGTCCATAAAGCAAGTAGTTCAAATCTGGTGTTTGTACTCAGACCAACACCCAATTTGAAGCAAAAATAGTGGTCCTGGGTGATCAAAAGATGAACACCTATACCTCCAATTTGATTGGTTGAAGCCCCATCAAAGAAGATGTAGGTACAATTATCGAAATAGTTTATTTAGTCAAACTTATTACCTTTATTTTTTGCGTTGACTTAGCCACTTTCAATTCACTAACTCTAAAATAGCTAATAAGTGTTGGCTAATAATGGTGACGACTCTTGGTATTATGTTTCATTAGGTTGCAACATGGAAAACTTGTGAAACAAAATACCAAGAATCGTCACCGTTATCAAAATAGTTTATTAGGTAAAATTATCAAAATAGTGGAAGATGTAGGTACAATTATCAAAATAGTTTATTTAGTCAAAATTATTACCTTTCTTTTTTGCGTTGCCTTAGCCACTTTCAATTCACTAACTCTAAAATAGCTAATAAGTGTTGGCTAATAATGGGGACGACTCATGGTATTATGTTTCATGGGGTTGCAACATCTCAAACTAGTGAGGCATAATACCACGAGTCGTCACCGTTGCTTGGCTGAACACTTGTTATCTTTTGTGAGATATAGTTCATGTGGACAGAGTTCTTGAAGTCTGTCCTCATGGACATATTTTTTTTTCATTTTTAATGAATGAAATTCATTTATGAGAGAAGATTTACCAAAATTTAAGTTTGTGAAGAGTAAGAAATTCATAGGAATGGTTGGAAGTGTTGTTCACTAAGCCATGCTATTAATGAGGAATTTTCATGTTGTTATTTTCCAAGTTTAAGCCACAATTTGTAATTGGTTGAAATTAGCTTGGTTTATTACGTTTAAAGTATGTTAATCAAATTAATAAACTTGTTTTTAAGTTGAGTATTATATTAAGCATTAGTTTCGAACTAATCATTGCTGTTACTGTTACTCACTAGCAGTTTTAAACTAATTTATGTTGTTGTTGCTACTCGCTGAAAATGTTGTTATTACTTGCTAAAACTAGTGTTGTTACTTGTTGATATTGTTGTTGTTACTTGTTGAAACTATTGTTGTTACTCACCAAGAGTCTTGAAATTTTTTAATTTATTGTTGTTACATGTCTATAATTGTTATTGCTACGAGCGCTAGTAGTTTCTTGACTAACACATTTCATAATTAGAGTTAAAGTTATTATTCATGTAAAGTTTTTTTTAATAGATATGTATTATGCAATTAGTATTTGTATAAGCAAATTATGGATCTCATTAGAGGGTCATACTTCCTCTACTGTGTGCATAATGTAATTAATTTACATAAAAAAATGGTTTGTGTTAGCTTAGTTTGATGTAACTCAAGGAGGCGTTACAAGAGAAATGGTTCAAAGTGATGAAGTTTCAGTGGATAAATTATGATGATTTTCTAAATAAGAACACAAGGGATCAAATTTAACTCATGGGATACCCAAAGCTTGGCTGTCAGAGAAATATGATAAACTTTTATTTTCCATAAGGAATTCTTTTACATGTGAAGGAATATTTGACGCAGTGTATCAATTTCACTTCAAATTGTTGTTACATTTCATTGGAAAAACATTTTTAGACATCCCTTTTGATTTGTAGAGAAGTATAGGAAAGATGGCACATAGGTGCAGCCGAAACCTAAGAAGGTAGAACACTAGTTTATTTAATTTTGGATGAATCAAATTGCTCGTGTTTGAAGAGATTAGGAAAATGAGTAGGGATTATAACATGTTTCTTTTCCTTGTTGGTTATGATTCTGAGGTGCTAGGTATTCCTTCAGCAAGGAGATGTACTCCAAGCTCAAAAGAAAAAACAACTACTCAAGCAAAGAACATGATGGAGAAAAAGACAAGAGTGAGGAGTAGAGAAAGGGCAAGATTCATATGGAGAAAAAACCTAGAATTGTTATAGATATAGAGGAGAGGCCTGAATTTTAAAAGAGTAAAAATAAAATGAAACGAATAAAGTTGGACTTTTTTGAAGAAAGGGTGGAGGTTAAGAGACCTAGGACTAGATTAGCAACGAAATGGAAAAAATATGTGGAAGAAGATACATCAGAGACTCCACTTGAGCAATCTATCCAAACAAAGAAGAAAAAAATCTCCAAAGTACAACCATATTAACAGACATAGAGTGATGATCCAGAGGTGAAGAAGGTAAATATACCGTTAAAAGAAACCCAGTTGATGATTGTTCAGTTGCAAGAAGACATAAAACATAGGTTTGAAGTAGATGGAAGTCTAGACCTATATGAAAAAGCTTTGATGGATGTTAGAGGGATGCTAAGGAGAAGATTCCCATTACATAAACAAGTTCAAAATTTATATAAGCATAACAGATCCCTTAAATCATAAAACAAAAATATGAAGAAAGAGTTGCAAATGTTGAAAGATGAGGTCAGTGCAGGTAATCTACAACTTATTACTGAGGCAAGAGATAAATTTGATGAAATTATACCATAACATGCTTAAATTTTAGTAGTAGAGCCTTGGAAAAGGTTTGAAAGCATCCAGACAAGTTTTTGCACAAAAAATGCATTTTTCATAACTGCTGTAGTGCCAACAGTGTAAAAACAACAAAAACTATACAAAAGTTTTGAAGGTGAAACTTTTGTAGCGCCTGCAGTGTAAAACAGGGGGAAATGCTACAAAAATTTTGGAAACGTAGTTTTGCAGCACTAAAGGCCAGAATTGAATAGGGGACATTGCAGAAGTTTCCAATTTATCTCTAGCTCAACTAATAGGTCAAAGATTGACTTTTATATGGATAGATTTTTACCAAATCAGTATGAGAATCGTGTTTGTAAATATTTTTCTTTTGAAGTAACTAAGGGGTTTAATTTAGGTTTGAGTTCTAAAAGTTAGGGGAATAGTTAATGTATGTTATTTTGTAACTGTTCCTAACATACACAACCTTGAAAGGAAACATCTCGATGGAATAATGATAAGTCTCATAAACAAATTACAATTAAATGTAAATAATCTTCCCAACTATTAAAGACACCATCCACATCTTTCTTTTGATGGATTTAATACAAACAATTTATTACTATGAATACAGTAATAAAAATCTCCTAACCAAATACTATACTTTTACTTTTATAATAAATTGCTATTGGATTCATTATTGTTTTTCATAACTTAAATTTAAAATCCATTACTCATTATAAGCCAGTCTAATGGCTCTGTATCCTTAGGTGTCTAATATGATCTCAAATAATTAATTCATAGTTGGAAAATAATTAGTTCACACTTGAAAAGTAAGGACTTATTCCTAAATCATATCTTTTGTGAGATATAGTTCATGTGGACAGAGTTCTTGAACTTTGTCCTCATGGATAGTTTTTGTTTGACGATGATATTAACAGGACTTTGGGCACGCATCCTAGTTTGTCACCCCAATTTTCCTAACCCCAATCCTTGAGGGTTTTGGCATTGAATTGTCGACCTTAGACCCTTCCCGTAATGGTTGTCTCTGTTGTATTCTCCAACTTGTTAAGGTGTATAACTACCCCAACCAAGAAATTGTTTGCTTTGCCTTGGTTTTTTAAAAGTCGCTACTTATTTCAACTTCTTTGTTCCCTAAATTTTGTCCCCGAAGTAGTGTGTTTTTCAAGGTACTAGCTTTGAGAGGATCTGTCCCCTATGGTATATTTTTTATTGATCCAAGGTTGTTCCCTAGATATTGTAACAACCCCAAAATACTACTGCATAAGATACAATAAAGTAAAATATTATGAGGTTATATAATATCGAGTAACTAAAAAAAAATGGCTTAAAGACATGTGAAATGATTCTTCTTTATAACAACAGTTAAATCAAAATTATAATCCAACGATATTATCAAACAACCTATAAAAATCCTTTTCAAATAAATTTACTTTTTCTTTCATTATAAAGTTTGAAATCCATGATTTAGTAAAATTTCCAATAAAAAAATAATAATGCCTATATATATATAGACTTCCTACAAATCACATCATATATATATATATTTTTAATTCGATAAAATCTTCACTCATAAATAACTACTATATACTATGATGCACTTACTATAATGTAGGAAATAAAAATTATATAATCTAACATTAAGGAATAAGTATTTTATTTCCATTAAATATATCTTCATGACTCCCTTCCAAGATAATTTATATAAATATCCTAATTGCATGAAAGACATACTTTAATTCTTTTGCACCTATATAAAGGTAATTTTGGAATCATACATACTTTAATCATTTTGCACACATATAAGGATAATTTTGGTATTTGAATACATCGTGTACCGATAGCTGTTTAACCCATTAAACCCTTACTTATTTATACGGGCCAACGAAGTACAATGTTCATCATCATATTACATTACAATTAACATAGAAAAAAAACTTGGACCTCAAAAGTTCAATAAAATCATTTTCCATTTATTTGCGATTTAATATTTCATGGTTAGAAATAAAGATGTTGCGATTTATGTGAATTCAAATCTAGGGAAAAGTGAGATTGGTCACGGCTGAAATGCAAAGCTGGTCTGGATTTTAACACTTCCAAGCTTTAAGAACCGAAGGCATAACTATTCTATACATATATATATATATATATATATGTATACCACTACTCGATCATTCCAGATTTTTTTTTTTTTTTTAATGGTAGAAGGGAATAAGTCGCTCATCCGAGTGCAGTGAAAAAGTTTTGTTGTCTGTCAATGAAATAAAAAGAATAAATAGTACTTAGACCGATTATTGCGGTGGTTGAACTGAGAGTTCCTATCAATTCTACTGCAACAACTGGGAATCGTAGGCCAACTTTAAGAAATATTGGAAAAATTTAGATCACAAAGCAACACAGAAATTTAAAAAAAAACTATGGCAGAGTTTTATTAAAACTGCCCAAAAAGGAAGGTCTCCCAGCCCAACAGAGGCGCCCTCTCTATGCAATAATAATAATAATAATAATAAAACACACACAGTCAATAATATTATATAAAAAAAGGAGGCATGGGTAATTTTTTTCTTTTGATCCACGCGCGTAGACTAGAATGAAACATACCCGCCCAATGCCTGATCTAAAAGATTCATCAAAGGCAAACAAAGGTTTATCAAGGGATTTGACATAGATGTTCTCCAAATAAAAAAAAACAGGCAAAAAGAGATTAAATACAACAGAGAATTTACATTCGATAACCGCCATGCTGTAACGTAATCTGACTGTAAATTCCACATATCAAAACAGAAAACATTGGCAGAGTTTCACAGGTATATCTAGATTGATTCATATGTAAAACACAGTCACCAAATCACAGTCAAATAGAGATCGACTCCCTGAAGTAANTTGATGAAAAGTTAAATTAGGAAAGAAAAGCTTACATTCCACAAGTTCAGTTGTGGTGGGAGCATATATATGTTACCAAATATCGTTTTCCCAATAAGTTATTTTCACNAGAGCCATAACTTAGATCTAAAAACCAAAGATACCAATCTCAGGAACTAAGATCATTCTATCATCTGCCAGATCTAACTCGCATTCACAAAAGGTGTAAATCGCAGCAAAAACAAAATAAAAAAAACATTATGGGAGATTGGATCGGGCCAGTCTCCTTCTTATGATTNTGACTGGTGACGCAGCTAATCAATGGACTAGGTTGCTGTTACTGATCAATCGGGAGTTATACCTAACAACTGGTATCAGAGCGACCAGTATTCTTTGTTTCGTTGAAGTTATAGACCTAGTATTCTTATGATTTCCCAAAATAAAACAATGATTGAAAGAAAACGTTTTGCCGAGATTTGAAACCACACACCAAAATTAAAAAAATAAGGAGATTTGGGAGCTAAAGTTTGGATTAGATCATAAATCTATGTATAGCTAGACAAAAATGAACAGATCTAAAGGCGTACGAGAAAATCCAGATCTAAATACAGAGCTTGGAAATGGAAGGCGTTAAAGTTCAGATCTCAAATCATTGGAATGGAAACTTTAAAATTCCAGATCTTAAAAACAAATACAAACGTTTGCAGTGGAAATCATTTTTTTGCAGACCTCATAGAACAATAATCGTTTTAAGTAAAATATCAATTCCCAGATTTATACAATTCNTCTTAAAAACAAATACAAACGTTTGCAGTGGAAATCATTTTTTTGCAGACCTCATAGAACAATAATCGTTTTAAGTAAAATATCAATTCCCAGATTTATACAATTAGCTGGCAATGAAGTATAAATTCCAGATCTATATGTATAATACAAATCGCATGGAAGAATTTGAAAGATTCCAATACTTACTTGAAAAAAATAACAACTTGGAGATTCAACTCCTCCCAACCATAGGAGGCAGCAACTCAACAGTTTGCTCCGCTCCACTCCCGAGATGGATCNAAAGATTCCAATACTTACTTGAAAAAAATAACAACTTGGAGATTCAACTCCTCCCAACCATAGGAGGCAGCAACTCAACAGTTTGCTCCGCTCCACTCCCGAGTTGGATCACCAACCATGCACCTGAACAGCAAGACACTTCCTCGCGGCACTCAACCTCGAGTCTGTAACAAGTTCTCACGATGGACTTATAAAAAAAATAGAAGAATGCTCAACAATCATTCTTCCCATGCACAACACGGCGTCCCATGTTATTCCAGTGCACCATATAAATAATTTTGCCCAGGTCTTATGCCATCCCCAATCAAATCTCCAATCAGATCCCTAAATCCCTATGATTTAGGACCTTGTCTGGTTGTTGAGCTTTGGATTAGATTTTGTTAGAATAATCCGTCAGGATTATTGTAAATAAATAAAATAGGAATATGAATAGATAGGAAGCTAAACCAGCTGAGCGGAAGGTGAAACCCAACCGCCAGGAGATTTGTATAAGTATAGGATTTTGCATTGGAATAGATGATCAATCGGGAGTTATACCTAACAACTGGTATCAGAGCAGGTTGTCTGCCATAACTCCTGCTGCATTTCTGCGCCCTCCTTCCTGCCATTCTGCTTGCCATTTCATTGCCAGACTGCTCCATCAGTCTGCCAGTCGAGTCGCATGCAAATTCCTTCATGATTAAGTGTGTGTGCTGGGAAACCCTAATGAGTTGAGCGTTTCTGGTGATTATCCTGAGTTACAAACCTCTGATACTACGATTTTATGTTTTTGTTGAGACTGCAATACAAACCTCTGATACTGGGATTTTATGTTTTTGTTGAGACTGCAATACTGACCTCTGATACTGCGATTTTATGTTTATGTTGAGACTGCAATACTGCGTTGAGTATATCTGAAGACGTGTTGATACTGCGATGCTGCATTGAGAGACTGCGAACTGAACCCAAATTTTTGCAGACCGGTATAAAGCTGGTGATTTGCTGCGACCTGGAGACTGCCTGGTGGGGGTGAGAGAGGCGACTCTCTGATGCCTGCGTTGAAGGACGCTGGTGCCTGGATTGGTTTCTGGAATATACATTGTGAAGACCACTGTGGGAGACCGCATGGTACATTACGCATGTTGGAGAAGCTGCGACCTATGGGCAAGACCATTAAGAAGTTGAAGCGCTGTCTTGGCTGGTGGAAAGTGATACCTTAGTGGAGAGCTACGAGCTCCCTAAACCCTAATTTCTGAACACCGTAGATAATGCGTGAAGAACTGGGCTGCTGCGTGGAGAACTGCCTGAACATTGAACGCTGAAGAGTGAACCAGAGCGTGAGCATGACTGCATTGAAGGCTGCCTGCCTGCTGAAATTGTGAGTGCTGTCTGAAGACTGTAGACTGCGTGAAGACCATTTATCTGCCTTTGCGTTGAAGACTGGAGACTTCAGCCTTTGCGACTTGAAGTCTGAAGGCTGCGTGAAGGACTCAGTGAAGAGCCTGCATGGATAATGACTGTGAAAGAGTGCATGGTGAGAAGCTGCATTGAATTTGCGTGGAGAAGAGACGAAAGCAGCTTGCAAACCCTCTGACTGCAGCTTGCAGTTCGGTCTCGGTTCTTAGCTCTGGCCGTCGAAGACTTACCTTACCATTTAAGAGGCAAATCGTTTCGTTATGGATATAGCGGGAACATACCGTGTTATGTCTTTTATTGTTTATAATAGTGCCTTGGCGTTGATGAAAAGTTAAATTAGGAAAGAAAAGCTTACATTCCACAAGTTCAGTTGTGGTGGGAGCATATATATGTTACCAAATATCGTTTTCCCAATAAGTTCTTTTCACGCCTTAAACGTTGACTGGTGACGCAGCTAATCAATGGACTAGGTTGCTGTTACTGATCAATCGGGAGTTATACCTAACAACTGGTATCAGAGCGACCAGTATTCTTTGTTTCGTTGAAGTTGTTAGGTATAACTCCCGATTGATCATCTATTCCAATGCAAAAGCCTATACTTATACAAATCTCCTGGCGGTTGGGTTTCACCTTCCGCTCAGCTGGTTTAGCTTCCTATC